>VXAX01001541.1:1193070-1321686 GCA_013399835.1 Leptocoma aspasia | reverse complement strand
CCTCCTATTTTCACAAGAGAATTTTAATATGAATTTTGTCATGTCTTGTGAGGCACAGGAATTGCCTTGATTTCCCCCAGCCTGTACCTGTCCCCTATCCTTCTGGCACAGAATAACGTCTTGAATAATGAGCTTTGGTTAGGGATGTGGCATTGGGTGGTGGGAATGGGTTGGGTTTGGTTGGCTCCTGCCAGCAAACACGGAGTCATCAGCTTGGACAGCCATGGAATTCCCTAGTGAGATGTCAGGTGTGGTAAACTGCACCCTGATCTAGGAAGATTATCTGAAGAGAGGCTGTTATCAGCAGACAATAAAGAACATTTATTTGTATTGGTATTTAATAATGAACCATAAACTGCATCAAATCAAACATGGATTCCCTGTTAAACAGTCAGCAGGTACCAGGGCAGTGTATGTAAGGAGGGTCTCTGTACCTGGGTGTTATTATCTACTTGCACAATTTTTTGCCAAGGAAGTGATCTTTGAAAATAAAACCCAATTGTCTGCTGGGATCTGTGTCTGTGAAGGGCAGTGGGAGAGGGATGCTGCTTATCCTTGGCCTGCTGGATTATATCACTCCTATTTCTCAGCAGAAATGTTCTCCCTTTGCATGTGAAATGTCCCAAAGAAATCTCTGCAGAGCTCTGACTTGCGGTCCCAGTGGATCTGGGGTTAGCAGCACTCCTGTCTCCAGCTGTGAGGAGTGCAAACGGGCTCTGCCAAGCCTTCCACATCTCTGCCAATTTTGTCTCACAGTTCAGTTGGTTTTTTAAGATTTATTACAGAGCATTTATTTTTCAAAGCAAACCAATTCCATGAGTTCTGCATTTAAATAAATGCACGTGCTCAGGTAAATTCAACCGATACAATAGAAAAGTAAGATTAGAGGTGATTTGGGTAATTTTCCAGTCTGTGGGAGGGCAGAGTCAACTCCCTCCACATACAGTCTGGGACAGTATCTGAAGTGGTCATTGCTTTGGGGCACTACGTAGCAGGAAGGAAAAAAAAAAAAAGATACATTTTGTACCTAGATTTTATCCCAGTCAGTGTGGTGGGTTTGGGGAAGTGGTGCTTGTTTTTTTAGCTCCTCTTCCCTCTTGAATGCACCACATTTGTAATGCCTCTTGCTCTGACAGGTAAAATCTCTGGCACTCTAGTGCTTTTATTTAGACCTTTTTTCCTTGGAGAAATACTGGAAATGTGCTGTATCAGTAGTATCCAACTCTCTTACCATTGGGAATCACCTTGTTAACAACTGAACAGTTAAATCTTTCCCTTCTGTGGTTGAAAGATCTTCATTCCTTGCTATTCCTAATTTCTCCTCTCCTCAGTACCTGCCGTGAGCAAACATGTAGATTTGATGGGATAAGGAATCACTTTGGCTTATATATAGAAATGCTGAAAATCTTGTGTCTGTATGAGACTGGATTTTGTGGGAGCATCCTGGGGAGCTGATGTACTAAATTTCACACTTGTGCAAGGGGCCCTAATCCTCCCTGGCCATGTCTAATGACATTTTTGAGGGACTTGCTCAGGGAGTTCAGGAGCAACCCCATCACTGAGGTCGATTACTCTGTTTCACCTGGAGCACTCAACTGTCCCTGGCAAGGCAAAATCTGAGGGACTGGATTTGCAGTCAGTAAGGGAAATATTAGAGCTTACATTAAGCAGTAGAGAGTTGAGGTATGATATACTTTATCATATTTTAAACCTGTAACATAAACAGTGATGGGTTGTTCTTATCTGAGTGCTTCCAAACAAGGTTTTGATCCCACCTAGCACATTGGTGTTCCAGCTGAGGGCGTAGGAAATCAAAGATAAAATGCTGAGATGAAATGACCTTCCCCTCCTTTCTCCCTATAGATGATTTACATTTAAACCCAGATGCAAACCTAGATTTCACGGCTGGTTTTCTTAGTGTAGACTAAACCAAAATCTTGGATCCAAAGCTTGTCAGTGTTCAAAGTAAATTATATCATAGTTTATTCTCCTTTCTGGCAGAGGTGGAGTGAAATTCTCAGGCAGACATCTGTGTACAGTGAAGAAAGCTCCAGGGAAATGCTGCTGTTCACTGGAATGTATATTTATTTATTCAAGTCCTGGAAATCTAGATGAAAGACAGGGAAGACAGAGAGATTGCCCTAATGAAATTGATGGCAATAATTGTAATTAAACCAAAACTGTTTAGGTTTGAAACAGAATCATTTAGATTTGACCAAAGCTTGGCATTGTTGGTTCTCTTCCTTTCTGATACTGCAGATGTGTTTCTGCTAAACCATTACCTATTTAGGATTGACTTCCATTAAAAACACATTAAGACTGTGGGAAGAGTTTTGTCACAGCAGTGAATCCCTAAGAAGAGCTGTGTGTGACATTTTCAGGACAAAATGGTTATTTTAATGTTTAAGCAGTGTCAGCACGAGGCACACAACCCCTTTGGAAATAGGAAAAACTGGGGATTGCTACAAGTCTCCTTCATCATCCTTCTTTATCCATTTGGTGCTGCTGAGCAAAGGGTTGTGCTGCAGTGAGGATTTTGCTGGAGTTGGGAATAGAGTTGCTCCCTAGCCAGGGCAAGGAATGGTTGATGGCCACTGCATGAAAGGAATGCCATAATTAGCTCCCATAGCCTGTATGGGAGTGCTGGTGTGGAATATGTCCCTAAACCAGAAATGTGCCACCTCTGGTGTTAGGAAAAGTGCTGGTTTTGTTATGCTTCCCTTCCTCAGAACTCAGGAGAAATCATAAGAGCTGCCCCAGACAAAGGCAGAAATGGGGATATTTTGAGTGGAAAACCTTTGGCTTCAGATTTTTTTTCCTCCACTGTTGTTGAGGGTACACAATAAATCTTCCCTGGTTATTTTCACTTGAGGCAATGATGCACCAGAGTGATGTGTTAAAGCTTACCCTGGTGCAGCAAATATCCTCAATTTACTTTTTTATAAGCCTGCTAATTTTCACAGATGTCTAGAACAGTTCAGGAACTGAGGAACGGTTGTATGATGGAAAGGGATATAAACCCCCCTCCCCAAGCACAGAACCTTCAAAATATCTCCAGTGAACAAGCAGACAGACCAATGCATTTATATCAGAGAAGTGAGACCTGTCACAGCTGATCCTTCATCAGCTGCCACTCGTACAGCATTGCTGTCTTGGGCCACATCCAAAAGTTCTGTAGGTGACCGGGGTGGCACTTTGCGTCCTCTGGTCCAGATTGGAGATTTTTGCTCTGAGCCCTTTGAGCAGAAAGGAGATGAAATATGGTTTCTTTTTGCTCAGAGGGACCCAAAGGTCTTGAAGAAAAATCAATTTGCTTGACAGACTTGGCAAGGAGAGCTCTCAGCTGGTGGCTGGCCCCTCTCCAAGCTCTCTTCCATCCAGGGACAAGCAGGATAATTTAGCAGATCTTGTTGCAGCAGAGCTGGATAACGTATTCATGGATGTCCAAGTGACTGAAGAGCTCAGTGCATAAGCACTTGGGAGAACAAATTCCTTCCTGTGGAGAAAAGGAATGTGTTTGACCCTGTCCTGTGGCAGGCACCAGTTCAAAGTCGCTTTGAAAGGGGGCAATGGAAAGCACTGGGATGGTCCACGAATGTCCAAACATTGATTTCTCTCAAAAGTGCCCAAGACTTCCCTTCAGTCTGTGGATATACCATGACTGATTTGTTTTATCAACAGCTAGCTGATTTTTCCATTTTTCCTCAGTTTTTTTCCTTACTACTTTAACTTTTTAACCTTCTTATTATCTCTAGCTGTGTGTGTTTTGGGTGCTTTTAAATGAAATTTCAACACTACTCTTTTTCAAGAGAAAGCATTGCTGTTACTTTAGCAGCCTTGCAGACCTACCACTATTACTGGTGTAACACAGCAATGGAATAATATGACTCTCCTTGAACTCTTCTCTGTTTGTTTTTACTGTCACTATGTGTCTTGGGATTTAAGGATCTGTGAAAACCTTCCCTGTGTGCAGTCCCTGGGAGGAGCCAGTTGTGTTAACACAGGTTGCCCTGGTCTGGTGGATAGATGAGTTTTTCAGTTCTCTCTAATCCCAGTCAGTAGCTGTGATAGGAAAACCAAAAGAGGGGAAAGGGCTCTTCTCCCTCTCCAACTGCACCATGTCAGCCCTGCCTTCAGCTCTTTGAACACCTTGTGTTGTCACAGGAAAGTGTTGCAAGAAGCAAATGTGTTGTAGGAATGTGCCTGGTGGTGTTGGCAATGAATCCTGTGGTTTATGTTTGCATTTGTAGGATGGAGGCTGCTTTAAATTTATTAGCCTTTTGTTAAGGGTAATAAACAGGGAACCCCATTTGTTCCACGGGATTTTCATTCACTGTTGTCTGTGGGACCCAAATAAATGAGAATCCTGGAATACCACAAGCCTTATGCATTTCCTTGTTTAGCAGAGAAATTATAAAATAATTCTGTGTATATGGGAATACAATTACAGAATGCAAGTTGTAAGTCCTAAATGTCCAGCCTCATTTCTAACCTGCATTTAGAGGAATTTTGTCGTTGTCCTGCTTGGGAGAGTCAAACACCTGAAAATTCCTGCCCTGGGGGTTCCCTTCTGTGTGGCTCAGCTGCCCCTGGGCTGCACAGAGTGGGACAACTCTTGGGAGGGGTAGTGCAGAGCAGGCTCTGGCATGGCACCTTTAGAGGCTGTTGTTGGGTTCTTCAGATCACTTTAGACAAAGTCAGGAGTGATTTAGCAGAGCTGATTCTGCCCTGAGGGAGAGAAACGAGTAACTGCCCTGGGAGGATCATTTCCCACTCTCTTTTCTGTGATACTGTTCCTGTTTCAATCCTCTGGGACCCAAAACTGTGCAGCGTTTTGCATCTCAGAGTCAGCCTGAGAGAAGGTTACTGAATGGAAAACAAGTTCATCCAAGAGTATAGGAGATGAGTTTGCAGAAGGTGCTTGACATCATTAACTTGTGCTTTTAATCATAAGAAATGTACCTGAGAAACCTGATGACATCCTCCTCTTCCCTGGTAAAAAAATGGCATAAGAACATGTAAGAAAAATAATTTCAGCCCCTTATGCCCCATCTCTGTTGCAGGTGCAATGGGGTAACAGATTAACAACTCAATATTTTCTTTAGAGCCTCCCTTCTTTTCCCACGGCCAGCCACGTGTCCCGCTGTTTCTGTATTATACGGAAAGGACAGCCCTTAGCTGCCACTTCTCCAGTTCTACCAGAGCTGTGCCAATTAAAGAGACTTTTCTGTATTTATTATGGAAGAGTAACTTACACCCAGTGACATTTCTGCTGGCTGCTGTTAAAATCCTCTCCACTCTAAAGTCAGCAGCTTCATCTCAGAGTGACAAACAAAACTGCTACTGAAGAAAATGTCATCTCCTGAAGTGTTGAATGTAAAGTTGGTTAACAGTAAATAATACAGCCTGCAAAGTTATGCTGGAAAAATGGACTAAAAGGAGAAATCACATTTAATGTTCTTTGGGTTTTTGCTCTTTGCAGTTACAGGAATTGATCATGCACAGTTAGTGAGAAGGGTAAGAAAACTCAGGGAGACAAACACCAACACATCTCAGGAACAAAAAAGACAAAGGTTTCAGAAAAATGTTCTTTCTTTTACTTTCTAGTTGTTCTGCTTATTATTTGTTGTTGTTTTGGGGTTCATTTTTTTAAAAGAAACAATGCCTTTCTTTTATCTTCCCCTCTTTCTTCCTTTTCATCTTCTTTCTTAAATGTCTCATTAGTTTCTGCTGTGCAGTTGTGCAAGATGAGATGTTGTCAGCCTGTGCTGATGAATACCTCTCTGCAAACCTTACATAATCCATCCCAGCCCCAAATCAGGTTAGTGCAGAAATAGAGCTTTACACCTTTGAACTGCCAATTCTGCAGCAAAAAGCAGACGCTGGCATCGAGTGCCAGGCCAGGCTGTGCCAGCAGAGTCAGGAAGACATTGCACTAAGTTTTGGGACACAGATATGAGGAGTTGCAGCCACTCATCCCATATCCTTTGGAAGTCCTCTACCAATTTATTAACTTGGAATCAGGTGCACTTTTTTCATGGTGACAAAAGTGGAAAATTTCAGTACTTCCAAGACCATGCTCAATAATTACATTAATTTTTCTAATTCTCCACTTGACTCATTGTTTTTCCTGGCTAACTCTGGGGCATAGCAGGGAGACTTCTGTGTAATTCCGTTATTGCCAAGGGCCAGATTGTCAGCTGCATGTTTGAGTGGGAGACACAGAATCAGAAGGGACCCACAAGGATCATGGAAGTCCAACTCCTAGGCTGGACAGGTTGCATTTGCAGCAGTGTAGGTGCAGTTTAGGCTGACTCTGTTGAGATTATCATCCTTTGTGCTCCATGCAGGAGCAGCCATGGTAGTTTGTGCATCCAAAGCTATCCAGGGAACGGACTTTTACAAGAAAGGCTGACAGAAAGGCTGATTTTTCTTGGTTAGTCAAGAAAATATTTGCTGGTTCCACAGCATCCCTAGGGAATCCCTCAAAACCAGACAGGGTGCTCATTATTTTTCACTGACCATGACCACTGTTCTGTGTTAAGGCAATTTATTTTTTCCATGTTTGCTGTCAGAGAAGGGTTTGTTTTGTCTTATTTTAAATCTCCTTGAAGCCTGTGCATAAACATTCACCTGTTGCTCCGTGGCAGGTAAATAAGAATTGAGCCTTTTGTATGCTATGGGAATAAGATGGAAATGCTGCACTGAGGTTGCAAGCAAACAATATAGGATTATTGATTGATGTCTTGAAAAATATATGTGCATTTCTCCTGAACCTACCATGAAATAAAGAAATCTGAGTAAATGCACATCCCTGAATCTCTCCCCTCTGCTACTTACCTTAGCTATTTGGCTCCTCATATGTTAGGGCAGCAGCAGCAAAATGCATTAGCAAACAGAAGTATAAGTAAGGGCTGCAAGAAATTAAAAACTCTTGGAGGTGGTGTAATCTGCAAAGAAAAACGAGTAAATGGTCCTCTCCCAAAATGGAAGTCGGGCTGCAAACAAGGAATCAGAGAGAAAATAGGGAAAGTGCTTTTCACAGAAGTGTTGCAGTCGAGCTAGAGAGAGAGGCAGGAACTCACCCTAACTCGGTTTGCGGCATAAGAGAGAAATTTATTTGAAACACGTGGTTTTTATATCATACTTCGCTGCAGTTAAAGCTGATTGGTTTTATGGTAATTTATCTGACTCCATTGGTAGTTTTAGCATTAACGTAACTCAAGGACATTGTCCTGTAACATGGCTGATGTTTACATTCCTTTCTTCAGAGACTTATTTATTATATCTAAAATCTCTCTCCAGCTGAGTGAGCACAGCCACACAGAAGTATTCCAGGGAAATCATATGCTACAACTTTCTTGCATGCCAAGCACTAATTTAATCACAGAGATAAAATGTGTCTTATTTCTCTACAGGACATGGGAAGATAACTGGCTCGTTTTTGTCAGGCTAAGTGCATGTGCATAGGTAATATCTTATTTTCCAGATGCTTCCTGCAAGCAGAGTACTTGGACCGGCTGCATGGTAGAGGCCTGAGGACGGTTCAGGAAAAGGGCCATGTCCAGTGTTGGAGCCAGAGGAGGCCTTGGGGGCTGCCTTGGTGAAGGCCTAGATTTCCAAATATTTCAGTTTTCCTTTCTCCTTTGTCACATGCCAAGTGCCAGAGCAAAAGGACCTGCTTTTCTCTTCCCCGTTTCTCTGTGTTTGCCACCTCTCACTAGAGAATTATTAGGTAACAAATACATAGACACACTCACACAGACACAGATTCTCATTAAATGAAGAAGGACTATGTCACTGCACATTATTGACTTCAGGTTTTCGATATTTGCATTCAGAACGTTTGTGGTTATGTTTTGAGTCCAGAACCTCTGCAGTCAATGGGTGTGGCTGTAAGGGACACTGAGCACTTGGAGCACTGCCAGCATTTCAGAGCCATTTGTGTGCCCTGCCTCTGCGGAATCCTGTGGTGGGCATCATCAATAACATCCAGAGAGGAGCTTCCTGCTGGAGTTCGATGAAGCCTGTGGCATTGGCAGCTCATCCAGAGCAAAACACAGCAATGTGGGAGCCTTCCTTCGCTCCTTATTCCCATTTTTGCTTGAATTCCTGCTGAGCCCCTGAGTCTTTTTGCTTGAACACATCTGGGTCAGCTTCTGTCCTCATTTGGATGTTGGTTCAGTTCTGACTTTAAGCAGGTTTTCATGAGAACAGCTAAAGAGAGAGACTGGCCCTGGGAAGCTGCTGGAAGTAAGAACATTTACAGATCTTGTGGGTTGCATAAGCAGAGGGGGCAAAAAGGACAGCAATCACAAGAACAACTCTCTTTCCTGTCTTGTTGAAACAAGCCTCTTTTCTTCTAGGACAAAGCCGTTACTTTTTATACAGCAAATCGGGCTGTTTTGGTGTTTTAATGGATTTACAAGTGGAATTTGTTATTAGCAGTAACTCCACCATTGTGATGTTAAATGAGAGGAAATTGGCCTGCTCTGTTGCAGCCACCTCTTATTACAAGTATCTTTCCCCTTCTTTTCTGAGAAGCTGGGTTTTGAAAAGCCCTGAACAAGGACATCATAGAGAATCTTAATTCAGTTCAGTTTAAAAGCTAAATCAGAGCAATTGATTGTTTCATTCTGATGATCACAGACTCCCAGCAGAAAATCCTGAAACATCTGCAAGAGCCAAGGGGGAATGGCTTTAAACTGACAGATTTAGGGTTTAGATTAAATATTAGGAAGAAATTGTGACCTGTGCCAGGGCCTCTTCACCCTGTGAGGGTGAAGAGGCCCTAGCACAGGTTGTCCAGAGCAACCAGTGTCCAGGACACTGCCCCATCCCTGGAAGTGTCCACAGCCAGGCTGGATGGGGCTTGGAGCAACCTGGGATAGTGGGAATTGTCCCTGCCCATGGCAGAGGGTGAAAGGAGATGTGCTTTGAGGTCCATCCCACCCAAACTGTTCTGTGATATTTGTAATTGAAAGACAAATCAAAGTCTTTATTTAAGAACACTGGTGGAGGTTTTGAGGCTACTCAAAAGAGATTTTTGCTTTTATTTTCACCATTGGACTTGGCACTACATGCACAATCCTGTGGCATGACCTGAAGTATCTTTATCCTTTGCAAATCAGACAATCTACCAAAATATGCTGGCTTGGTTCACTTTATGATTATTGGTCATTATTTCTCTAAAGGAAAGAGCTTCATTTTTAATGGATTGATGCTCTGCATGGGTTGAATTTTGAGGGCTTTACTTAGACAAGGTGTCCAGAGTTATCCCAGTGCAAGAGAGATTTCCTGAGCCCACAGCCCTGCTTAGTGGCATTGTCAGAGCAGTGGGATCCTGTGAGTGAGAGACATTGTAGCAAGGACAGCAGGAAGGTCAGCCTGGAGGACTCTGTGAACTGAAAGCTCCATAGGCAAGGAACAGATTGCAGAAAAGTCAGGGGCAAACTTCAATGAAATATCAGCAGAACAGCTGAAAACAAAAAAACATAGTTATGAAATCTTCCATAACGGATTCATCTGGAATTGTGACTAATGCATCGTTCTGGTACTCAGTGAAAGAAACCTCTACTTCAAATTTATTATATTTTCTTTTGCACATGTGGTTTTCATAGGTGCTGGAATGAAAACATGAAGACAAGCCTATAAACCCCTCTATATTTAAAGTTAATGACAGAAATCTCAGTATAGCTGGCATGCCAAGAAAAAGATAAATCACATTCTGTTTATCTTCCCTTTTTGCCCTTTTTTGTGTTACTTTTGTTTTCTTGAGCAGATTTTGTCTTTAAACCAGTTCCCAATAAATAACTATTCACAACACTAGAACTGCACATGATTTCAGCTGACACTGCCAGGCTCTGGCTCCACAGCACAGGACATGAACCAAATCAGAAATAAAGCTTGCCTCTTAGCTGGTCAGGCCTCTGGCCATGGCATTTAGGTGTGTACAGCTGCTGACAGTGTGATGCTGATTCTGGAGTTAATAATGAGCTCAAACAGTTTGTAGCATTTTGTGTGTTTTCCTTGAAATGTGCTCTAAAAGCTCTTTGACTCTAAAATGGCTTTTTTTTTTTTTAATGGGGAAAAAAATACCAAGTCTTCCTGTTGAAAATAAATAGGTAACATGACCTGAGTGCTCCTGTATGTGCTTGTCTCTTGTGCTCTTCCATGGGTTTAAAACTTTTAAACTCATCGGACAAATCCAAACAAAGTTTGCAAGGAAGAAGAGCAGAAGTCTCACAAATTATTAGGTTGTTAAAAATTTAATGAAATGAAGCAGATGGAAGTAAGTAACCTGCTCCAAGTCCAACCCACATACAAGATTCCAGTATGAATTTACTAGATATGAAAAATTTTATTTTGGCAAATTTGATCAATGTAGTCTGGGAAAAGACTCCACTGATGTTTCTGCCAATCTACCAAAAGATACAAATCAATATAAACAGGATTTTATTAAAATCACAAACCCATTTCAGTCTACCAAGCTTCAACAAGCTTCACAGGAACTATGCCTGCAATTAGGATTGATTTACCAAATGCAATGACCTCTGGAGCAAGCAGGGCTTTCCCAGTCATGGGCCATCCCTGTGATGCAGGTTTGGAGAGAAAAATATTTACTAAGGAGAAGGGAAATTACAGCAGTTTGCTGAGTTAAAGGAACTGTGTGTAAATAAAGATACCCTCTGCTCCCACAGCCCAATTATAACATTGATGTGCGTGATCTGAAAATTATATGTTGTGAAAATAATCCCCAGTTACAGATCCGCCTCTGACTGGCTCTCCTTGATTTCAGACACACGTAGGATAATTGCATGCTCCAACAGAGACCTTAATTTGAATTCTTCCAGAAGCAAAGCCTTTAAAGCAGATTTCACTGCAGGGCACTAAACCAAGCCTGTGAGGGACAGGGAACAGAAGAAGGGTCTGGATTTTGTGACACCAGCTCACAAGGTAAAACCCTGTGGTTGAAGGCATGAGTGGGGTTTTTGCCAGGCCTTTCCTGAGACAACCGGCAGAGCTCAGGCACAGGAGTGTCTCTGGGATGGCTTTGTGGGTTTGAACGCCCCTGTGGCCTGTGCACCTATAGCTGAACATCAGGCCCAGGTGCAATGGGTGAGTTTCCATGAGAAAAAACCTATTATTAACTCTGCTTTGCACTAATTGCCATTATCAGTTCTCTGTGTTTGGGGAAGGCTTTTCTTTCTGGAAATATGGACCAAATACTGTTACTTGCTTAAAAACCACTTTATTGGAAAGCAGCAATAATTGCAAACATCCCCAAACAAAATGCTGAAGAATTTCCTTTAAATGAAAGCATAAGAAAACACGTTGTGCTCTTGCTGTCAGACATAGCAGTAAAGCTGGGAAAGCATCTCCTGTAGGATTATTCAATTTTTGTGGTGATTTTGCAGGCATTTATGTAAGTATATCTGAGCTACTCTTTGATTGGCAAGGCTGTGCTGAACTGTGTACTTCCTACCTGCAGGTAGGAAGTACCTACTTCTATCCTCAAGAAAGTAAATGCATTGCCCTGATGTTTTCTGAGCATTGTTGATATTGCCAAATTACACATTTTGGTGAACAAGCTGAGAGTTCAGCATGTCCCCTGAGTTTTTCTCCAGCTCTTTTAAAGCAGCACCTCTGTGTTCCCCAGCAGGGACTGGCTGTGAAGTTAATGTAGGACAAATTTGGGATGACTCACTGGCTGCTTGTTCCTGTGCATACATTGTACATTCATTACCCTCCCCTACAAGCTGGTTCCCGACCCTACTGTTCTGAGTCAGGCTGATGTTTTGAAACGAGGGAGTTTTGTGGGGAAAATGAGTATGCTGGTGGTTCCATGCACTGACAAAAGGCTTCTTCCCTTGGCTCAGGAAAGGAGCTGCTGCATAATAAATTGCCAGTGTTTGAACTCAGGAGAAAAAAGCATGGCAAGAACCTATCAAAAATATTCAGTCCACTGCTTTTATAGATAGGCCTGACTCAGTGTGGATGTTCAAGCCTTAAAAGCACAGGTTGAGCTACTTGAAGCATTCAATTGTGATTCAAATTAAAAGTATAATTTGAATAAATAACTCCAAAGTTGCAACCTGATCACGCACTAAGCTAGGACTTGCAGCTGCCTGAATCTCTGTGTGGGATGTGCCTTCCCATCTCCTCTGGGCATTGTGTTTCCTCTCTGTGTGGAAAACCACTCGATAGCAAACATCCCTGGGGCAGAGAACATTGGTTTGCTTTATTTAAAGCAGAGATCAGTGGGACCTTATGGAAGGAGGGGGAAGCTCCTTCCCTTGGAGATTCATGGGACTTACTTGAGAGTGAGCAAGAAACTGGGAGATTGCTGGGAGGTGCAGAGCCAGTCTTGTAAGGAATGTGTGAAATTTCCCATTGCTGGGTAGGAATTCTGTGTATTTTCCTGGCCATTCAGGAGATGATGGAGGTGGCTGGGAAGGACAAGTTCCCTCCACAGGAAGGGAACTCAAAGCTCCTGCACCAGGGTGCAGGACAGGCCTGTGCTTTTAATGTGTCACTTTATCTTGGGATAGGGCTGACCATTTGCTCCTTTGTTTTTCCCAGGGACACTGCACTGGGATGAAGGTTGGGCTCAAACCCTGGAGTCCCGTTTGAACTCGAACCTCTTTGAACTGTGTGACCTCTAATGAAAGCTGGGGAAGTTGAGAGAGGAAAAGAGCTTATCTTTTCCTTCTCCTTGCTGGATGGATGACCTTATTTTGTTTCAGATCATTCAGCTTTATTTTTGCCAGGGAAGGGTTATTTATTCAGCATTCAAATGTTTGGTCAGCTAATTAATTTTTTATATACAGGAGCTTTGAATATTTCTCTTTGAAATGCCATAACGAACCACCTCTTTTTTTTTTTCTGGGCAGTGCACTCGGCTCTCCAGTCATGACCTTCTCTCTACAGCTGCCTAGAAAAATAACCTAGGAGAGATCTCCAAATTGTGTCAGGTGGGACTGAGAACAGGTGGGACAGTTTATGAAGAAGTTTCTGTTACTGATACTGAAAGGGGCATCCCTTTCACAACAGTTCCCAGTATTCACACAGAATGTTCAATACACTCAGTATTCAGCACGGGAAGGATCCGTGCCTGGCAGAGCACCCAAGGCCACAGGGGTCAGAGGGGAAGCCAGGGGCTCTCCTTGTCTTCTCTAGTGTCCTCCTGGTTGTGCAGCCTTGCTGCCTTTGCAAATCTGCCCCTCATCAGTACTGCTCTAAACTGGAAATAGTCCCCTGAACCCATGGGCTGCACAGAGCCTCTGGCTGAGGATGAACTGCTGGCACTCCAGTGCAATTATGGTTTTGTGTCCTGCTGTTACCTCTGGTGGAGCTTCACCAGGTACAGGACTGTTGCTCCTTAGGGCAAGTTCTGTGTGATGCTGAAATGAACGAAATGTAGAGGGGTTTTTTCTGTTTCCTGTGTATTCTCTTTCAGGCTTGCTTCCATTTTTTTTCCTGTATGAGGAATGTAGAAAAAGAAGTAGCATGGTCTTGCTCTCCATGTTTTCCACCAGGCCGCAGAATGCCCCTTTCTTACAAACCTTTTTGGCTGAATTGACCCTTTCCAACTTCTCTTGCCTTCATTTAATATTAATCCCTAATTAATTTTTCTTTGGTTGTTCTCTGACAGAGTAATTTCTTTTCACGCAACACCCTCCACTTCATTGCTGTTTTCTGATTTTAGACCTGCTGGCTGCAGGCTCCAGAGTGAATAAATGAAGGTTCTCTCTCACTGTATGCTTTGAGTTGCCATTCCCTCCCCTCCCCACAGCCTGCTCCCCCAGGCAATTCATTTCACACATCTCCACGTGGAAGTTGGGAGCTGCTCTGCAAATCAGCATTTAGTTATTGCCTCATGTCCTGTTGTTATTTTCATAGATGTGCTCTGGTGTCGTGCACACCCACCCCAGGTATCTTCTGCTCCCAGTTTATTACTCTGAGTGGGGTTTTACAGCATTCCTTTCCTCTTCCTGAGCTGCAGGTGCTGGAGCAGTGTTCCTCATGGAAGGCAATGGGGTATTGGTGGCTGATGTTAAGGCAGCAGAATATCAAGGGCATCTTTGTTCAAGAACAAGATGACTAAGACACTTTTTAAAAGTGCCCGTGTGACTTAATAACCAGCTCTGTTTAAAAGCATTTGGAAGCCAGTCCTCTTTCAACACTTTATATCATTTATGTGGGTTTGTTGGTTGTACTTGGTTATTCTTAAAAATGAGACAAGACCTGAGGGTCACGACCCACGTTTGGGGGAGCTGAGCATGGCCCCTGGTTTTACCTTTGGGGCTGTTTGACATCTTCGGCCCAGAAGCTGTAGCACTGAGCAGACAGAGCACAGGGATTCCCACATTTGTGGGGTGCAATAGTGGGTGTCATGGATAGTCTGGGGTTTGTTTAGGTGTTCTAGGGCAGGTTCCTGAGCTCTGTGCTGTCCCTGTGCCTGGTGCAGGAGTCTGCAAACATCCTCCCCCGGGCGCCGGTACACCACAGCAACGTGGCTTTGCCACCGCGTCCGAATCTCCCGCGTTAGTATCTCCAAACTCTGGCAATCTACCAGGGACTTTATTGCCATCCCACCACAACAGAAATTTTGTATGCAGACACACACTTTGCTAAGATATAATTGGTGCTATTGCTCTACTTTCCAAACACTGCAGTTGAATACATTCTCGTGGAAAAAGAAACTGATGAATCTTCAATAGCAGGAGAGGCTGAGCCCATCAACAAACTTTTAATGAGTATCAGGCTGCATTTCTCCTCTTGCAGGGCTGCTCAACACAGGCTTGCCCAGGGGGCACTCAGGATCCAAGACATCCATTTAGAAAAATGAATTTGTGGTACCAGGGAATGGAGCAAACTAGGGAAGAAAGAAAAAACTGGTGTGTTGAAGCCTGTGCTGTGTATTCAGAAAGGAGCTTGCAGGGACAGCACAGGGAAACTGGGGGCTCCAAACAGAGCTTTCTGTGTGCTGGAGCCTCCTTAGCAGGGCTTGTCATAAATCTGTATTTTTAAAAGATACTAAGCCCGTTTTTCACCTTGCGGCCAAAAATCCCGGGTGCTGTGGCAGTATAAACCAATTCAGTTCAGTATTTACAACCCTTCTCTAGTCAAATGTTTATCTCATAGAAAAATGGCCTTGCAAATCTGGAAATACATGGTTGATGTAAACTTTGTCCTGTGATTTTAAAGCCTTGTCTTTAATTTTAATTTTTCTAAAAATCTCAAATAGCTCTTATATTGTATTTAATCTCACTGTATCTTGCTGAATTGTGGGGCTTTATGGTGGTGTTCAGTTTGTATCTATGTTGGGAACAAAGGGAAGTGTTGGAAAATGTGCCCAGCACAGGAAAGTTCTGGATGCATTTCAAGGTTCTCTTTCTCTCCTGAGCACTGTGTGCTTTCCACCAGCTTTTCGTTTTCTTGCAATTCATTTTGTACATTTAATTACAGCCTAAAAAAATTCCATGGATTATTTTTTGACTACCCAAGCCACAGAGGTGGCTTGGTTGGACACCCTGGATAGACAAGGTCACTCAGTTCCCAAAAATGCTGCATGAGCCTACAAAGTGTCCATGTAAAGCTGGTCAAACATGCCTTGGAGCTCAGGAAATTATACCATCAGTCAAGGAAAAATAATTCCTGGAACATTTTGTTCCTCTTTTATTAATTCAAATGTCATTCCTATTTTAATTCATGTATTCCCAGCTAACATTTAATTAGGACAGGTATTCTGGGGTTGCTGTTTTTAATTTTCTTCTAGCTGTGCTTCCATTCCTGTAACAGTTTCACTGATGGTTTTACTTTCATAATTGATTGGAAAGGTTTATTTTCCTTTAATGTTAGTCTTTAAATACTTGCTCACAACAGGGGCTCTGAAATGTATATTATCTTGGATTGTGGGATGAGACACAGTCCCCAGTGCTGGATCCAGAGGGTGATCTCCTGCTACACACATCCCCAAACGCACACATATGCTTTCATTATTTTTGCTGCTTGTCTTAAATTATGATTTTTATAATTATTTTGATCATTACAAAAGTACAGATATCCCAGGAGCCACACAAAGCAGCCATCAGGAAAGGACTGATTCTTTGATAGCTGTATCAGAGTCCTGTGTCTTTGGCATGGGAAGTTACTGTATGTGGCCACTACTCAGAAGGCTTTTTCCCCTATGAATATGGCGTAGGAAATTAATGGGTTTTGATCCATTAAAAAAACCCTGCAGGCCAGGGGTTCATCCTGGTTCTGCAGTGGTTCAGTGAGGGGAGATCTATCAAGCCACAAAATGGCAACACTTTGTAGTAAAACTGGAAAAAAACCCCCAACATTCATATAGATAACAAATTTTCAAATCTTACTTATGATAGCTTTGTCTTTAACAGAACTTGGGGTAGGGAAACAAGACATTTGTTAAGACTTGTCTTGACACATTTTTAGCCTTCACCCTTTATTGCGGTGTCTGTAATGGCAATTTCAAAGGCAAAAATATAATTTAATATTAAAAACTTGATTAGCCAACAGTCCAAACTCTTCCTTGGGGTGACTTTCATAGTGTTGTGCCAAGAAAAAAAATCTGATTAGTCTCAAGAAAGGATAAAAACTTCAAAGGTCTCAGGCCTCTTACCTTGCTGTTAGACTAATTTGCAACTCCTCCAAGGTCTTCCCTTCCTTAACAGTGGTTTGGAAACTTCAGGCTTTGGGGGGAAAGTGTTTGTCCCTTGGATGGCTGGGTTCCTCTCTCCCTCCCTGGGTGTGAGGTCACCAGGGGGAAGCTCAAAGCACTGTTTCCCCTTTCATCCCCATAAGGCTGTGTGGATAAAAGCTTTTCCCACCTTTAGATTGGAAAATTGACAGCTTTGATTGTGCCAAGCTGTGGCACCTTGCTGCAGGCTTGTCTGAATTCCAGGGTCAATGTGGTTGTGAATACGAGAGACAAAATATTGAGCAAAGGGAACCTTCCCCTTGACATAGCTTGGAAAGTGCACTTTAGGTGCTTATTTGGGATCAAACAAGGCAGAAATTATATTGGAAAAAATACTGACGGCTGTAGCAGCCAATATAATTTCAGCACAGTTTCACTGTAAACATGGAGCAGCTGTTGTGTTGCCCAGGTTGTGTGTACCTTCTGTCTATTTGCATACAGATTTGACAATGTAATTGTGTACTGACAGAAAGCTCATGGAAAAAGAAAGATGTGAGTAAATCTGCTTCTATATTTCAACCAAAATTTAGATCTCCCATTTTGCAGCAGAAGTTGAATTTTTTCATTCCACAGAGCATACTTGGCCAGCTAGAAGCCTTGGAGCCAAATTTATTCTCTCTCTCCTACAATGTAGACCCTGAGCAAACTGAGGGAGTGAAGGTCAGCTCACCTGTAATTTAGCATTTAACAAGATGCTTTGCATAATAAAAAATAATCTGCAAGTGAGGAAATAATGAAGAAAACAAATGTAACCACACCCACTGGAAGTGATGCCCATTTTCATTCTGACTGCAGTGGATCAGGACTCAGGGCAGTCATGAATACATTTGAAAAATTTCGTCTCCTTGTCTGCCGTTCTTTTCTGTTTCATCATCATTGAAAAGCCTTGGCATCAGGCTGATTTTGGAGGTACTTAGCACCCAAGGATTGGTGTTTGATAGGGAAATATGCTGGGGAGAGGAGAAGCTGAGCTATTCTCTTGAAATTCTGTCCTGAGTTAGGGTTTCTGTTAGAATCACGATATGGGTCTGAAATGAAGTGGGAAAAAAAATGGGTTACAGGACAAAGGTGCCAATGTGAATCAGCAGAATCTCTTTAAGCAGAGAGAGTATTGGAAATGTGGTTGTTTTGTTTTTGGTTTTTTTATGTTTCCCATTCATAATACATATCACTTTCATCATGGTAGAGATGTCAAATGACAGGCAGGAGATGAAAAGGAAAAAATAAAAGCAGACTAGGAGTAAGTGTTAATTAAACCAGGATTTGGAATAATCAGGAAATTCTTTCATATCTGCTGCATATGAACCTTCCTTTAAGACCCATTTTGGTTTGATTTACATGGCTATTGGCAATTACTTATAGTGACTATTTCACTGTGATAAGGTGCCTGAAATTTGATCAATCTGTGATCACACTTTGTGCTGTCAATACTCTGAAGTCACAGACTTGACATGAACATCTGTGTGCTGAAAATTAGGGCTTAGGATTTGGAAATGAGTGGTTTACAGTCCTTGTGGGTCCCTTCTAAGTCAGAATCGCCTGTGATTCTGTGACTCCCTGTCTGCTGGCAAACCTGGGAATGGAACAACTGACATCCCAAAAGCTACATTTCATTTCCTTGGAATTATTTAGCAGGTTCTAGAAGCGGGTGACATTCATAACTTTTAGGGAGAAGAAACCACATGAATATTTACAGGATTGCTGGGGGGAAAAATATCTAATTGGTTGTTGAGTAGAATTTGATCCCAAACTGAAGAGACTTAGAAGTTTGTATATGTACAAACACACAGAGGTTTGCATGTATGTACAGATACGTAGAGCTGGAGAGAATTCGGAGTGGTGTGTGTGTACAGATCCTATAGGTGTGTGTTTGTGTGCAGGTGTGCACACATTCCTGCAGGATAAACCCTATTTATCATCTCAATATTTAATAGGAAGGCTTGTACAGTTTTGCATCAGCCCAGAAGCCTCCTTTGATCTGAAAGCTGCTGCCAGTTGTTTGGAGTTGTTTTGGAAACTTTGTGAGCTGTGCATATCGAGCGATGATAACTCAGGTTTATTTTTGTATCATCAGAATGTTTAAGCCCTCAAGTTCTGTTTAGCTGGTGTTTTGTTTTGCTTTCCCCAGATGAAATCCCCCTTGAGAAAGGTAATTTAGCAACTGAAGTGGATCATTGTACAGAGAATTAGGGCCGTCAGTGGTAATAGCAAAGGGTAAAGCTGGAATTCAGGCACTGGTTTCCCTTATGGTTTGGTTTATTTTACAGCACCTGCAGAAGTTCCTCTCACCCCACACACAGCCCTGGTGAAGGAGTAGAGTTTGGTCTGTGCTGGCACTGCTGTGGCAGCAGCAGTGCTGGGGAAGGCAGGAATTGGCATCAGCCCCGTGACTCTTCAGTGTGAAGCACTGGCTGGAGCCTCCTGGCCAAGTGGCTTCTGGGGAGGATAATCCTCCCCTCTGTTCTGGGCTTCCAGTTGAGATCCAAACCCAAATTACAGAGACTTAAAGTGTTTTCTATAGCTCAACTTCAGTTTTACAGATACTGCTGTGGTTTAACAGCAAGTTGGGAGCTAGAATATAAATATTGGCTTTTCCTTCCTGGAACACGTGCACTTTGATAGAGAAATTTATTTTTATGGGATAAGAGTTTGACATATTCTTTTAAAAAGGAGTGAACTGGTTGAATGATTCCCTCTCTCTCACATGGGAAGACTTCATGGTACCAACCCTGTGTTGAATAACGTTCTCCAGGGACCAACATCCCACCATGGGCATGTCTGGAGCGAAAAGCTTTTCCTAAGTAGGAAAAATCCTAAAATCCTGATAAAGGTTGGGAAAGAAAGGGAGACATCACTACTTCATTCTCATTTTCCAAGGAGTTTAGCCAGGAGCAGGAAGCAGCCAAACAAGTACAAAATGCTGTAAGAGCACTTTGTAATCAAAGTTTTTCAGATTTAAGAAAAAATATTGCAGGATTTCACCAACCTATTTTTTACCAAACAACTCTCCACAGTGTTTGTTGGGTGGAGTTTAAAGGATTGCATCCTTTGGTGTTCTCAGCATTGGGAAGACTAAACTGAAGGCACGTGAGGTTCTTGGCAAGGGAATTTCCTACGGTATTTACAAATTCATCTCCTTTTTGAGCATTTCTCTTTGTGTGGTTTTTGGAAAAGTGTAGGTGATACCCCAAACACTGTATTGGCTCTTTGCTTTGCAGAATAGCAACATCACAGAAAATGAGGTAAGCCCAGACAAACAATCTTAATAATTACAGATTGATTCATCTGGAGTGGGTGAACTGAAGAGTCAAGGTAGGAGGGTTTAGTAATTATTTGAAACACTAAACTGCAAAAGCTGCAGCACAAATTTGGTATACCATGCCTGAGAGGCAGAAATCAGGGGAATGAATCCAGTGGGTTTTCTCTTTTAAAAACAGCCTGTCATTGGTGGTGCTGGTGAATTCATAATTCCCAAACACAGATCATTAAAACATTTAGGCCAATCATATTTAAAACAGGTTCTAACACCCAACACTTTGGTTACTTTCTGTTTCTCTCCGTTTGAAAATGAGAACCGTGTGCTTCCAACATATCTGGGATTATCACAGTCTTGTTTGAGCTGGTGAAACTCTGGAGGAGAGTTTTGGCCTCATTTTTCACCCGCTGTGGGGGTCCTGTTTTGGGTTCTGGTGCAGGGGATATTTCTTATCAAAGGAAAAGATAACACATTTGTTTAGCACACTGTGACAGAGAACAGACTCCTTTTTCCTGATCTCTGAACTACAAATTTGAGCAGGACAAATGTGTCCCTTCTCATTGCCTTTACCCAGGGATGAGTGACAGTAAGGGAAACGCAAGGGGACTGAAGGCAAATGGAACTGATCCCAAGGATGAGCTGCCTGTTGTTTCTGCAGTACTTTGGAAATTCACAGGTCTGTATTTATTTTTTTTCATAAATTGCAAATTGTGAACTCCACCTCAACCGAACACAGTTCTAAACACACTCCTGTGGGTTTTTCCTTAGAAAGCCCTAAGGAAATTCTGAGCTGTTTCCCACTCCCTTTCCCATGTCTTCCTTCTCAAGGATGCCTGTTGAAGGGCTGAAGGTCCTTGACTGTAACATTTTCCCCTCTCCCTGTGATGGGATTCGGTTGTCACCCCTGGGTCACTGCAGTCTTCCCTCTTTGCAGCCTCTTGTTCCGGGGGCAGGATTCAGCATCTCCTCATCGCATTTTATTATGGGCTGTTGCACTCGGAGCCTGCTTTGACGGCTCTGGTTTCTCCAATGGATCTTCATTTTCATTCTACTGCAAAAACTTGCAGCCAAATTTGAAGGCATTTCAGTGCAGGCTGAATTGAGTTTGCAAAGTGCAAGCAGAATTACAGTCGTGGAGGAGGCTCTACACAAATAGTTTGGCTATTTAGGGGCATAATTACCCAGACTGCAATCCCAGAAATAGCTGCTATACAAAAATCAGTCCAAATGCTCTCTACAAAGCTGCTCCTTGTCCTCCTAACCTGGTTCATTATGGAGCCACAACAAAAACCATCTTGAGTGGCATCTACAGATGCAGCCCTCCTTGCTGAGAAACCGTGTGGGAAACCACAGTCCTAATTACATCTTTTTCTAAAAGTACACTAAAACACTCATAAAAAATTAAGACTATTTTCAAACTTATACCTCAATAACACATGGAAAGGCACTAGATAAAAAATATAATTAAAATACAATTTCTATTATAGGACACTTTAAAATATACATTTATTTAAATGGCTTGACTGGCTCCTTTTCATAAAGCAGGTCACCCCCAAAAAGGGTTATTATGTCCCCTGGACATGTATGGAGCCAGTGCTTCACCCAAGGGTTTTAATGGCAAAAAAAGGAAAATTCTTCTTTGGCATATTGTAAGTGGTTTTATGGCTGGGTTTGTCCATATTGGTAGCTGGTGGAAGAAGGGCTGGAAATGAAATTGAGGGGAAAAATGAAAGAAAGAAATGAAACATTAAAAGATGCAAAATATGGGAAAAAACCAATACTCTCCCTGCTAAAAACAGGAAGAAGAGACCCCCTTCCTGACTGAGATGTTCATCAGCTCAATCAGAGGGTGTAGTGCCTGCAAGCCAGGAATACACTTTGAATACTTCTATTTTTTCATGTTTATTTTCTGGGGATCTTATTCTGATACGGCAGATGTGAATTCTGATCTGCTGATGTATAGGACCTGATTCCCACAGCCAGGTTTATCATCAGAACTATGCCATCAGGCACAGAAATGTTAAAGCCTTCTCAGAAGGACTAAATGATCCATTATGTTTTGGCAACTGCAGCCTCATTTCCTACCTGCTGCTCCTTCTGTGGTCACTCTGAAGCAATTATTTCAGATAATGTGGAAACAGGCCATTGATGAAGGTCCATCAAGAAATCATTATCACACTAGAAGCAATGTACTGGTTGTTAAACAGAATTGGAAGGTGTGGATGCAAAAATATTTTTCTTACTTTTTTTAGCTTCTTTTTTGATGTGGATGGGGAGGGCAGAAGGGGCTGGAGGGCTGTCACCACATTGTCTAAGGCATGGTAGCTCAGGGTGCAGTGCCACACACTCTACTTTGTGCTGCCCATGGCCCTGGATTGTGGCTGTGCAGCCAAGGGCCTGGAAGTGCTGCTAGTGGAGCAACAGCAGCCTGGGCTGGTACAGATGAGAGACAGGTTTATTATCTATCTATCTATCTATCTATCTATCTATCTATCTATCTATCTATCTATCTATCTATCTATCTATCTATCTATCTATCTATCTATCATCTATCATGTCTGTCTGTCCGTCTGTCCATCCGTCATCTGTCTGTCTAACATCTCTTATCTACTATCTCATCTATTTATCAATCATGCCACACTGCCTTGCACACAAAAGAAATTTGTTGTTCCTGCAACATCCTGGGGAAAAAATCCTGACCTGGCTCTGAAGAGCAAATCTAGGGAATCTGTCCAGTCTGAATTGCTAAGAAGGTAGGGAAAGCCACGCAGGATTCGACTGAGACAACTGGATTATCATCTAAATGACCAGCTAATGAAGGAATTAGTGCTGTATTATTTTATTTTATTGAATGGTTTATTGTGGACATCTCATTATTTAATATCAGTGAACTAACAGGCAGAAATAGCTGGGCACGTGTATGGTGTGCAAGGGATAGAATGTGGGCACCTGCTCCCTAGCCAGATTCCCACTCTAATTTTGCATAACATTTTTAAACATTATTTATTTTACAAACAAGTTATCAACCCAAACATTCCAGATATGTTTCCCTTCTATAAATCTGTAACTCTTACTGACTTTTCCCCTCCAGTCCAGTTGATGTCTTTAAGTCACACTGTCTCCCCAGTTCTGTGGTGGCTGATGGTGCAGATCCCATTCCATGTGTGTGGAGCTGACCACTAAAACTTGTGGTTATATGCTGAGGTGACAGTCCATGAAAAGAAGTGATAGTTATTGTTTCCTCATCTCTTCAAGAGACAAAAACCAAGTAAAATAGCAGAATTTTGGTTCAAAACAAAAAGTAGACTCTGAAAAAGAGCTTTACATAAATTATTTCTGGAGCTGAAAGCTCCTTCTCCAAACATCGCTCCCTCCCTCCCACTTTGCCCCAGGCTGGCCTGTGGGGGTGGATGTAGTGCCCTGCTGCTGCCAAAGGAGTGCAGGTAGGGAATAATTACTGACCCTTTTCCCCACACCTCGACACAGGGGTGACTGCACTGGTTTGTCTCCTGAAGGGATCCTCACTAACCCACACTAAACCCTGACCAGAATAAAAGATTTCAGGCCTCCCTTTACCACTTCAATGGGCTTCAATGAGGACAAAGTGGCACTGCCAGAAGCACTCCTGATGGTAAAGCAAGGCAATGCAGCAACTCAGCCTTTTTTTTTAAAAAAAAGATGTTTGCCCTTCCCTTTTAATATTGTCTTCAATTTGATAAAATAAATGTATACTGCCTTGCCATTTAAGTTTTCTCCAAGAAAACGTCTTTTTTCTGTGGCTCTGAGTTATGTGTGCTTGTAAAAACACCCTTGTTTAAAGGCCATGATTACTGCTGAAGAAATCCTACGGAATACTATAGCATCTAATCTAATGAGTTTGTCCAGATTGAGGCACAGTATTTCCAAAATAAATAGGCTACAGTTCCAAATTAAGCAGATTTTGGTGCCTTTTTAAAATTAATTTTATTTTTTAAATCTTAGAGTGCCAGCCCCTTCCGTGTGCAGAAGCAGGTGAGGAACCCGAGAGTGACACCAGTGGCACATTCAGCACAAGATCTACAGCAATTCCAAACAGGGAACAGAGTCCAGGTCAGGAACAAACATTTCCCAAAGCTCTTACCAGATGAAAGTGCTGGGACTGGCACCTGAGCACAGACATCCCAGAAATTAATAATAAAATGGTCTTTTCTAGTATGCAATCCCTGGGTCATACATAGGAGCTCCCCACTTTTGGTGGTACAGGTTGTTTTTGTGTCACTCCCTTGAAGTGCTGGATTCAGCTGCTGGCAGGGCAAGGAGAACAGCAGAATTCCTGAAGACACTGTCACCCCAGTGTCTGGGGCCCTGGGGAGCTCAGGCATCATCTGGCACAGTCATCCCAGGCCTGTCCCTGTGTCCGGAGTGTCCTCAGCAGCTGGCACCTCCCAGCTGGCTCCCCCTGGCCAGGAGGCAAACACATGGATGGGGCACTGCACAGCTGTAGCCTGAGGCAAAGGCAGGAATGTCCATCAGTGCTTCAAGTCCTCACTCAGGATGAGAAGAAGGGGAAAACCCCTTTATTTTGAGAGCAGTCCAGAATCAGGGTAGCTGACACTGCTCCAGCATCTGGGGAGCATCCACATCCCCTCTGAGCCAGTGCCCAGCTCAATGCCAGGGATCTGCCTGGGCACAAAAACTGCTCTCAGTGCACTGGGTCTCACCGTGGGACATCAGTAGTGCTCACAGCTCAGCACAGGGCTTTGTTTAGTCAGCAGAATTAAGCAAGTGCTGAATTAGGGCTTTGCTGTCAGGACTTCACCTGCCAGTGTTGCTTTATTGGAGGAAGAACATCCCTCATACCTCAGTTCTCTCCTAAAGGAAAAATACAATATTATCTCAATTAAACAAAAGCTTTTTTCTGCAGCTCTATCACTCCAAATGGAGCAGGATGACAGGCAGATCAATGTAGGTCCCATAAGTCAGAACAGGTATTCAGAATTGTTTCAGAGAGAGAGGAAAAACCTTTTCCTCCCACTAGTGTCATTTACAATTTATGGCTGGGAAAAAGCAGGAGGGGTGTTTGTGTGTGTGTTGTAGCAAACTATTGTGGATTATCAACCTGGGCTCTTCTCTTTTGTTTTTCTTGGATGAACAATATTGGGTATCTGATCCAAACAGACTCCATACAGAATTGCTGGAGTGCTGCACAAAATGGTGGTTTGTTGAAAAATGCTTTTTTTTTTTCCCCTTGTTGGCAAATCAGTGTGGTACAAAGATGGGAGCAGGAAAGGATAAACACATGTACAGTGATTCCAGCGATCAGGTGCAGGATAATTCCCAACACAGCTTGTAAAGGCTGCTGCCATTTGAAGGTGTCAGCACAGTAATGGGAGATGGATGGGAGCAATACTTGCTGGGACTCTTGCCAAAAGCACACATTGCCTGAATCCACACTATTGATGCTGCTCTCTCCTCACCTGAGCTGCATTAGAGAGGAATGTGGAGAGGGACAGTGGGGTGCTGGTAGGGAGTCACACAGGATATTAATTGGGAACTGAGCAAAGGCCATGCATGCATTGTAGCACGGAACTTGTGTCTCCACATGAAAATCAAATCCTTCTTACTCCATGTGTGCTCTGCATGGTGGTGATGGAGTTCATCCTGCAGCAGAGGGAAGAGGCCCTTTTGCTGCCCCCAGGTGCCACCATCAGGATGGCAGCGCATGGACAAGGGGCAGAAGGAGGGAAGTACAGATGGACACACAGAAGCCCCTAAATGGAGCATGGATAGGGATCTGCTGCTGCTGTCCAGGAAAGGGTCAGTTTTATCCACTATAAATGTATTTATTTGATATATAACGGACATATAAAGGGGAGAATGGATGGAAGGGAGGACAAACTTAGGAATGGATAGACAAAAGGAAAAAGGCAGGAGAGTCAGCTGGAAGGAAGGACAAACAGAAGAATGAACAGAAGGAGGAAAGAATGGGTGGAAAGAGGGACAGAAAGGGATACAAAAGGGCAAATAGAGGGTAGGTGAGATGGATAGAAATAAGACTGGTGGAATAGAGGGATGGAAGCATAGGCAAAAGGAGGAAGGAGTAGAGTGCAGAATGAAGAACGGAAGGATGAAAAAGAGGATGGAAGGGTAGAAGGAAGAACATGTATAGACAAAGAGAGAAGGCAAAATAGATGGAAAGGTGGAGGAACAGAAGGAGGAAGGACAAATGGAAGCAGTGAGAGAGATGGAAGGGAAAGAAGGATAAAAACTGATGTAAAGACAGATGGAAGATGGGAGAAGAACAGAAAGAAGGATGGAAGGGCAGAAGGAAGAAAAACTGGAAACAGCAAAGGGAAAGAAGGGAAGAGGATCACCCCCTGTGCCTTGTAGGTCCTGCCCCACTCTGCTGTTATGCCAGCAGGGGTGAAGCTCGTGCCTGATGTGATGCTCTGTGATGACCTGTGAGGAGGTTGTGCTACGGGAGGCAGCAGCAAAATCATTTGACTTGATTTGCAAATGTTCTCACAAATTAACAAAGCCCCAGAAGTAATGGGAAGGTTGTGCAAAGTGTTTCAGCACTGCCTCTGTCACGACAGAGGCATTTCCTCTGGCCCAGAGCCACACAGAATGGTTTCAAATGAGAAAAAGCCTTTGCTGTCTTTGCCCAAGCATTGCCTTCCCCCAGCAAACCCAGAACCTTGGCACTTGTTACGATACGACACAACCACCCTGGGAGCTGGGGGAAGAGCAATGAAGGCAAAATCTGCAGAGGAAAATTTGGACCCTGGATTCAAAAGCTTGCAGTGCTTTTTAAATGTGCATTGCAATTCATCCCATGGATGCTCTGGTGAGAGCAAGAGTGACCTATTTGCTTCAGCTCTGAGCCTGGCTCTGGAGAGCTGGGTTTAGTTCACAGCTCAGCCACAGGCTAAAATATTGGACATTATGTGTGCCCACTTTTCCCTTCTCTAATGAGAGATTATTACTTCAGTGCCTCACACTGGTGAGAAAAGACAGAATTCATTAACCTCTCTGTGTTCTCAGATACTCTGCTCACAAAGGTCACATGTAAATTACAGTTAAAAAGTGGCTATTTTAGGGGATTAAGCTGAGTTAACATACCAGGAAGTATTCATATTAAGATGAGCAGCTGGCATTAGATCTGGTACCAGCGCCTTGGAGAAACTAAAGAAATACCTCACCAACTCCTTCATTTAACACCTGGTGTTGGTTATATCAAGGATGCACTGGAGTTGTAAATCCAGATCACAGTTCTCTAGAATCACAATAACTTGTCCTTTTCAGCACACCCAGCTCCTGTAGAGACTTTGCTGCTGTCAACAACCACCACAGAAAAGTGATTCTGAGCCCATGTGCCAAGTTTGCCCTTCTGGCCTGAGCTGGCATTGGGTTCCAGGGGGCATTTTGCCCCTGGGAAGTACACTGGGATACTCATCCAAAAAAACCTTCCAGCAACAGCACTGTGGCAGTTTCCTGTGGTTGAATCAAAATGTGTATCCAAACATGAAACAGAATTAGCTCCACTTTTATTGCAGGTACCACAGATAGGAAAGGAAAGGGAAGAGAGAGTATTAAAGAGTATCTTTAAACTTTTTATCCCAATAATGATATTTTGTACAAGAAATCTAAAAATATTTATGGTGGGCAGTAGTATTTATACATTTATATACACATATAAATATATATATATAATTGTGTTTATGTGGAGATGTATAAAGCAAATTATTCCATTTTTCCTCTTTTGGGTTAAACATCCCTTGTTCCTTTCCTGATCCCCTATAACCATTACCCCCCTCTTCAGGAACTCCCTTTGACCTGCAGTATTGTTTAGCTACATTTGAGGTTTTTTCCCAGTCGCTGGTTTTCCAATTAAAGCAAATTAAATCTGTAACCCAACTTCATTGTCATTCCTTGTGATTTTTAGGGTCTTGCAATTTTGTTTTCTCCCTGAAAAGACCTCTCATGAGATTACAGAGCAATTCCATGTTTATTAAAAAGAAAATCTTTGAAGAGATCACGCAAAGATTGAAATGATGGACAGGAAAAGCTAAACAACCCAACACTTCCTCTTTTTTAAAGCCTTGTGAGCTCTTTGATGCTTCAGTTGTGATGACTTAATGCTTGGAAGCAGAGGGATTGATGAAGACATCAGCCCAGAGCCTGGTTGTAGGGACTGCTGTATCTGAAACACCAAAGCAAAATACTTTTCTACTACTTTTCCAACTGCTTCTGGTCTATCTCTAACCAAAGTTCCTTCTGCTGTAACTATTTATGTAAGACAATTTAATGACTATTCAATTTCCCAATGAAAAAAAAAGGGACTTCAACAAACTTATCCACTCCTCTTCCCAGTGCCATATCCACCCCTGCTAGGGAAAAGAACCACCAACAGTTCAATGGGAAGTGAAAACAATGACACAGAGTTCGATAGGAAGATCAAAACCACACATAAAACAGGTTTGAACCAGAGTTTCCCACTGCTGTCTCTCAAAAGCATTCCCATCTCCAGTAAGTACCTGCTGCCCACTTGCTTCCAAGTAAAATTCTCAGGGATACTCAGGCTGCACAGTAGAAGTTGCCAAGGAAACTGGATTCAGTTATGATTTCACATGTTCACATTTCACACGTTGATTGTTTTGATCTCCTTCTTTTCTCCACCCACATATACCTTAAAATTAGTATTGTCCTTCATGGTCTAATTACCACACTGGCATTGCCATTCAAGACAGGAAATTGCATTTGCTACCTGAACCCAAGCTTCAGCCACTCTCTTT
This sequence comes from Leptocoma aspasia, assembly GCA_013399835.1. Taxonomy (NCBI): domain Eukaryota; kingdom Metazoa; phylum Chordata; class Aves; order Passeriformes; family Nectariniidae; genus Leptocoma; species Leptocoma aspasia. The sequence goes on along the minus strand of VXAX01001541.1, from coordinate 1,292,933 downwards.
TTTAAAGAAAGACATTAAAAACACCTTCAAAATTATTTTGTCAGTAGATTACTTCAAGTTGCCTTTTTTCCACACAGATAACCAAAATATCCAATGACACATCCAGCTGAACAGCACAAATGTAACATTCCCTCACCATGCTGCTGCTGCAAAACTGAAAGTAGACAAGGAAAAAAAATTATTTCCCTTTGTTGTTTTTTTTTTTTATTTCTGAGTGTCACCATATTGGGCACTAGCCACACAATCCCAAGGCCTTCAGATTCAGTGGGGGTTAATACCGAGCTCAGTAAAGCTGGAATCTCCCATGCATTTTTAGGAGGTCACCAGCTCTGGATTTAAAGTCAGCTGGGGCTGGATGAACCAATGAGATGCCTGCAGTCTACACTAGCTGGAACGGCAGCTCATGGACTGGCCAGATCTTCAGGCTACACCAATTTCAACTACAGTTTGTATATGGATTCTTAGGGCTTGGAGAGGATTTTTAAGAGTTCCACATTTTGATCCTAGTCTAGAATTTGTCCCCCTACTTTGGTCATAGCTCTGTGCATTGTTTGCAGAGATACTCAATGCCATGACCTTCAAATGAAAGCCAAATGAGTGAGCATAGCTGAGGGTGATCATTTTCCCATCATGGGCACTGTCAGAACAGTGTTGTTAATCTCTTGGTGTGTTTCTATTTCTCCCTTCTTTTCCAAGTGAGATGAAAGATGCACCACATGTCAGAATGAGAGAGGAAATTAATGAACAGAAAATTTAAAACATGAGCTCCTTTACCCTCATGAGGAGACCACCTTGCATTTGGTTTTTCTGCACCTTTGAGAGAGTCTTACCTGGCTGAGCCTTGCAGCAGGTTCCTCCCAAGCTGTGGGATGCAGCTTGGTCAGGATGCATCATGGTCTCTCTATGGATTATCTTGTGTCTGGGGCTGCTCTTAATAAAGAGCAATTAAAGAGAACCTGGAAGAACACCAAGAATGACACACTCTTCCTTCAGATGAATGAGAGTCTCTATAATCAGCTCCAAAATTCAATGGAAGCTCAGGACTATTCCCAGGTGCTCCCACCTTTGCCTCAGAGCCCATGGTTTGGAATAACAGCAGGTGTGTGCTGCTGCTGTTTGGCTGCTGTAACAGATCTGGCAGCTGGACAGCTCCATGAGGGCTGTTAAAGGGAATTCTGGAACAATAAGGCACAGTTAACTCAATGGATAGTTTTGTGGAACTGAGCTATTAGATTTTAAGTGGTTTAAAAATTGGGTATTAGCAGGGGATTGTTACACAGTTATCATTTCCATTAACCAGCTGCAGAGCTGACAGTTTGGTACAGATATTCCATTTTTCTCCTACTGCTGCTTAAATCCAACTAAAACCACTGGAGTTGACTTGTTCCACTGGCATGAGTAGCTTTTTAAACTGGTTTTTGTTTAAAAAAAAAGCCACTCACATAAAATTTCTTAATTCCATACATGCTGACAACCATCTGAAGAGCCTCATTGGCGTGGGAAAGAAAATAAACAGCGACATGGTTCATAGTGTGCATCTAAACACTTTCCAGAGGCCTCCTGTAAGATCTCGTGTCAAGCTGCAGGGGTGAGTGGTGGAGAGAGGTGTGAGGAGCTGTGGCAGAGCCCCAGGGACACCCCTCTGAGCAGGACAGGGACACCTGGAAGTGTGAAGTGCCTCCATGATGCAGTGGCATGAGACTCCCAAGTATTATGGCTTTGATCTGGCCCCTGTCACCTTTACAGTGGGAAAAAGTACAAATGGAATTAAACCAGAACAATGGTACCATGATCAATACTCTGAGGTGTTTTCAAAATTGAATCTTTATTTTGGAGACTCACCTCCTGAAGTTCCCTGATTCTCCTTAGGAATTTGGTGAGTTTCATCATTCCAAGCAAAGAACCTACACCACAACTAGGAAAATTAACCAGTGTCTTCCATCAGCTCCTACAAGCTCCATCTGTCATGTCTCCAGTAGCCCTCCAGAAAACATTGGAAAGCACATCTACACATTTCCTTCAAAACTCAAACCTAATGGTTGATTAAAAAAAGGGAAAAAGCGGAGTTTGCAGACAAAGAACATCGTTGTTTGTTGACAGCAATAAAATGTAACTTGTCACCAGAGCTGATATGTTGTATTAATGGCTTTTCTGTGAAAACACTGGGCTGGGTGTTATAAATATTGATGTGAGCACACTGGCTTGGGAAGAATGTGACAGATGGAAACTTTTTAAGGTGAACATAAAATTGTCTTCAGTGTTTCTCCGACTTGAAACTCAAATACCCCCTTTTAATTGGAAGCTGTTATTAAGTTTATCACCAGAAACGTTTGCTGCTGATGCAGGAGATAGAGGAGGGAAAAATCTCCTCCCCTGCTGCTGCTGCCAGCATCCCTGAGGAACAAAACTGAGGGTAAGATCTCCAAATTGGCTGGAGTGGTAATGTCTGTTGTGCGTTTGGGCTTTTTTATTTTTGGTATGAAAATGTCTTGATGCTCCCAGTGACAGCCTGGTTGCCATGGTTACTTGTGAGCCAGCCTCTCCCTCAACCTGAGGAGTCAGACTATGCTTTCTTCTCCACACTGGATGTGTCCATGTGGACATTCCCAGAAAGAACTGGTCTCTCAGGAGCTGTGGGACTAAATCAGCATCCAACACTCAAAGTGTGCTTTCAGGGAAAACGATGTAAGAACATTCCTGATACTCTATAGAAACAAGCTAACTCCCACCCTCACCAGCCTTTCCAAGTTGCTCAAAATCTCCTCCACAATAAATATTAAATTAATTCTTTTGAGGGAGTTGAGGTTCCATAGATTCTCTTTGGTGCAAACGCTGAAGCCTCCTTTCAAGAGCTCTCAAGCCCATGTGCCACCTCCCAGGCCCAGCCAAAGGCTGCTCCCCTACCCAGGCAGCTGGAATTGGCCCATTCCAGAACTTGCTCTGGAGTGACAGGGAAATACAGTTTGCTGAACCACACGCATGTGCCAAAGAAAGGAGCCAGCTAAACCCAGGAGAGAGGGTGCTAAAAAGTAATGAAGATCCACAAACAGCACCAGCTGCTGCCTCAAAGGGGCTCAATTAAAAGATAAACAGAATTATTTTTAGTTAGTCTCTAAAGCACTGGGGGATTTTCAGCACTGCTTTGTGCAAGGACTGCACAAAGCCAGAGAGAGGGATTCCTTCTCCTACACTGGTGCCCCTGTGTGGGCACAAGTGTCCTTGGGAAACTCCCACAAGCAAAAAAAAAAAAAAAAAAAAAAAAAAAAAAAAAAAAAAAAAACCAACCTGGAAAACCCCAACCAACCTCAAACATTTTTACTGCTGTCAAAGAACAGAGGGAAGGAACAACTTTCTACTCACTTTTAAGATGAGAACCATGGCACAGGGAGCTGGTCAGGACTCACCTCTCCCTGAGAGCAGCACATCCTGCTCAGCACAGCTGGGAACGCTCTGGATGGAGCAGGAACAGTGAGGGACAGCCCCATTGCAGCTGCAGTATGGGGGCAGAGGCAGCAGTGCTGGTCCAGAACACCCCAACATGATTTGCACGAGGTCTGGCACTCCTGAAAAACAAAGAAAAGTCAGTTAACCCAAAGAAATGAATGAAAGGCTTAAATTTACAAGAAATTGTAGCAAAACAATGAGCAGCTTTTCCCTGCCCCATCTCACTGAATGTGAAGGTCACAAGCAATTTCAGACCATTATTACTGTTTTTAATAAGTTTTAGCTTATAATTCAGCAAAGGTTATACACACTGCTTTGAAAAGGTAAAAAGCACCATGAGAGAAGAGTCAGGTGCCATTTCACAGCTTACAAACAGAACACTGAAAAATCCAGTGATTTGGCCAAGTTTGTAGAGGAATTTGTAACAGAGACTGAGACTGCAGCACCCAATTGATCTGCTGATATTTGAGCTGCAGGAGCAAAAGAAGTGACTTGGAGAACACAAACAGTAGATCTGCACTGGAACAAGCCCACAGGGAACATAAATGGCAAAATGGCTTTTGAAAGTATTTACAACTCAGAAAGAAGAACAACACATTTCAGGTGTTGATGGGCATTGGATTTATAGAGAAGGATTTGTGCACAAGAACTTCTGGACAATCTGTACAGTGGAGCACAGGTGGTAGAAATAGGAGGTCAGGCTGACCAGGGCTGGTGTGCAGAGATTCAGAACCCAAACAAAAGGGAAAATGCAGAACCTGAGCCAGAAGTACTTGAAAGATTTGTGTATAAAAGGTTTTCTGCGTTAGGACAGAGGAATGTGAGGGAGTTAAATACTGGCTGCTCCTTCTCATGCTTTAGCTACAGCAACTCACATAAATCACACCTCACACCAGTCTAATGCTATACATTATACAGAATTTACATGGCATGGGAGAGACACAGACAAATGCCCTGACATCACAGAGGAATTCAGGGACTGGGGGAACCATGGAGACCATTCCGAGTTAGCAACAAAACCCACTACAAACTGGTGTTAAGGAGGTTTTAAAGAGTTGGTGTCATAATTTCACTGAACTCTAGAATAGCATCTCCCTCTGAGGAAAATATATTTTGAATACTGGGCAGCAAAAATCCAACCTCAGGATAGAAAGGGAAAATCCAGTTATTTCGTCTTCTCTGTGGGTATTACAAAATGTTTGTTGGGTAAACTGGGCGAATTTGTCTAAGAATCTGCTTTAGACATCACTAAAAAACTCAGCATTTACAGAACAGCTGCTGTAAAGAACAAGGCACTTCAGGTCCAGAAAAACATGCATTTTCTGAAGTTCATCTTCAAGCAACACTATTGAAATACAAATTCATGTCTTAACACCCCACCCTGTTCTCCAAGTGCGGGTGCAGTATAAGAACAAAAGCCCTGAATTTTTAATTGACAAATACTTCAAGGATTTTACTGCAAAAATATAACAGAGATGCAGAGGGGAAAATGCCAGAAAACAAACTCCTTGACCTACTTCCATAACAGAGAACATAGATCCAGTACAGTATTTAAAAACCACAGGAATATTCCAACAAGGACTTACTCCTACCTGCAACTATCCTCAATCCACTGAGCTACGGTAAGGCCCCAGAAAACTCACCTGGTGAGACTTTTAAAAGGACTTACAATGGTTCCTGTACTCTGAGTTAGACACATGGGGGAAACACTGACAAGATAATCCTCAAGCGGTCAAAACAAAACTAAAGACTTTACTGGCAATTTCAGAAAATCATAGAGCTGTGGCAAAAGGTTTAATGCAACATTCAATCATAACATAAAGCATAAAACACTTCTGAAAGCCTTAACTTAGCAAACTAAGCCCATTTTAATTTACCCAAAAATTCCAAGAAGAACAAGAGAAAGAAAGAAAATATATAGAAAATCACACACATAGCGGCAACCAACCCCTGGGTTCCAGCAGTGTTCAGCTGATAGGAATTGCAAGGCGTGACAGGGCCAACACAGGTGCCCTAATTACCCCTTGGCCCTCCTGGGCCCTTCCCCCAGGTGGGACTCCTTTGCATTTGGTCCCTGAGGAGCTGGACTGGGGCTCCAGAGGCAGGTGTGGACATTGCCTCAGCTGTGCCAGGGGTTGGTGGACACTGCCAGACTGGGACAAAGCTCTGGGAATGGGGTGTGGAGCAGGATGAGGCCCAGCCTGCTCCTGCCCCTCAGAATGTCTTGGGACATCCATCTTTCCAGTCCCTCACAGCTGCGTGCCTAAATCCTTGCCGTGTTGGATGCTTCATTTCTCCAGGACTCACATGAGGAATTCAGCACATTTTATTCAGGCAAAGCCATGCCACACACCTACAGGACTGCTGCAGGCTTGAGAATTGGCCCTGAGGTGAATAAATTCCACAGCCTGTGACATTCCTTGCGCAGCTTCATGAACTCACCAATGCTTTTAGCCAGCAGCACTAAGGACCAGAAGCAAATCTTTATTTTATGGATCTCCTCACCCTTGCAGGTTGAAAGAGCACCAGGAGCTCAGGTGACTTTTACAAGACAATCCCTATTGCCCCAGGACTTGGTTTGTCAGACACAGAGTTCAGTCAGATTCAAGGGGCAAGGACCCACAGCACTGAGAAGACAAATCAGACAGCAGTTTGAGTCAGAACCATCAAATGACCTCACCGAAGTATTTACAGCCCAAATCTTGCTTTCCCAAGGCTTGACAGTCTGGAGGTTGGACAATTCCTGGAAATGTTCTTTAGGAGACAGGAAGCCCAGTCCAGCAAGGCCCTCTGCCTTGCCCTGCCTGAAACTCCCCCACAATTCTTTCACCCATAATTTCCTCTGCTCTTCCTGCCCTTTTCCACCCCTGCTTCCCAGCACTTTTCTGTGCACAGGAGTTCAAACCAAAGGGGCTAAAGAGGAAGCCAAATCCTGCTGCCCTGTGATCTGAGTGGTGGCTCCAACCATTGCTCACTGGAGAAAGCTGGGCCCCCACCAACCTCCTCCCATCCTACAGTTAAAAAATTATCCCTGAAACAATCCTACAGGTGTTTAAAATGTGAGACAGAGTCCTGTGATCCTGAGGAAGCAGCAGAACATGCAGACCCTGTGTGGAGAAGAGTTCGGATCATTCCTGGTTCAGCCTCCTCACTGTTAACATTTATGGCTCTGGGCTCAGCCCCTTGTGACCACCACCCTGCAAACTTCCCACTCAGCTCTGATTTATGGGCTGAGTAAATCCAAGCAAAACACAGCAGTAAAAGAAATTTGTGGGCTAATTTAATGCTTCTGTTTAGGTTAAGGTTTTTAATAGTTATTTGCCTTTATATTTTAGATAAAGATTTGTGAGGAGCCAATTACCCAAGGTAGCACAAGTAGCTGTGACAGCTAAATTCAATGCATGAGCTACCCTTAGAAAGCACTGCCCGATTTTCTGATAGAAAACGCTACAGTTAAATAGAGAGGCCAGGGCCTGTAGCTTAAATTGGGGAAAAAATGATGAAGATAATTCACATGGAACGTGGCTTTTGAGGATAAAAGCTTCCCAACAGAAGAGAGGGACATAATTACCCTGTATACATGAAGCCAGGGTCAGTTTTTTTTGTGGGCTCCATTGAAGCTGTGCCAATTTACACCACCTCTAAAGAGTTCATTAAACCTCTGTCTCACCAGCACATTACTCCAGGATTTGAACATTTATTCATCTGAAAGATTCATTATTCTCCTAATCCAGCTTGGTACCTTTAAGACTGGGTGTGAAATGTTGGTGGTTCCTGCACTTTTTCCCTGCATTAAACACCCACTGTATTCCCTGCAGTCTGGGAAATTACAAATGTCTGTTCAGCTGGGATGGGAAAGGACCTGAGACCCAAACTGAAGCTTTTTAACTCAGGTGTGCTTCGGGTTCAGGGCTCTGCTGCCCCTCAGAGCAAAGGGCCTTTTATTGCTGCCATGTTGGGTTGTTTGTGCTAAACTCAGTCAAGTCAGATGAATAATTTGCACTGAATTTTGATTGATTTTGTGTCTTTTTCAGTTTGCCAGGGAGCAAGGAACCAATTGCAATTCCTCATTAAAAATCACTTCTGCTTAATTCCTGCCACTCCACTTGTGGACACTGAATCTCAATCCTAAGCCTTGGTAAGCACAACTCTGCATTTGCCTTGTGCTGATGCTTCAGCAGTTATGAACTAGGAATAATTGTCTAAATAATCTGCAACACTCAAACATCTGTTGCTTTCAGGCCCCTGGTGAAAAAGGGCTTAGCATTGCAATGTAAGAACCTTCCCAAAGTAACTGGAAAAGGAACAAAAGCCCTAAAAAGGAAGATGATTTTGTCATTTTTAGTCATCAAATTTCTCCAGCCCCTCACTGAGCAGTGTCCAGCGTTCTCCTGGTGCTGCCACAGTGGATACTGTCAGCCTGCAGGACATAAAGTTATTTACACTGAAAGCAACAGGCCTTTTCCATATTGGCATATGTTAACATTCAGCATCCAGGATTTGTGGCTGCTGGCACAGAAACTCCCAGAAGTGACACTGAAATCAGCCCCAATTATTTTGCATATTCTTGTGTAACAATAGCCGTGTGCTGAGCTGGCAGTCACGGATTCTCAGGAGCAGTCTGGCACCTCCATCCACACCTTCCGCTCGGAGATCTGCAGCACAGGCGCTCCACTGGAGGAGTTTTAGAATCACAGTCAGAGTCAGGTTGTTACAGATCCACACCCACAGTCTGGGTTTTCATCCATACTCTAAAGGAATTTTACTACCTTTGATTTTGCATAGGGGCCAAATCCAGAAATAACAGCATGCCAAAGTTCAGGAGATTTGGGACAGGATAAGGCACTTAAAACATTAAGCCTACATTTACAAAACACAAACAAGTAACAGAAAGCTACCACAATAATCCTCTCTAGGCTTAAACTCTCCTGTTCCTTCCAAGAGATTAAAAACATATGCCAGATCAGAGTAATCAGAGGATGAGCATTCCTCGTCCTACTTTCCTAACCACTTCCAGCAGAGGCCATCCCACGCCAGTCAGATGAGATGTTTCACCACACTCCTGTCCCCTCCCTGATCTCTGTGAGTGCTGCAGGAACCCTGCACCTCTGCACATTTGGAAATAGGGATTTACATTTTGTGGCTTTGGGAGGAAACCTACTCCCACACACTTGGAATTCACTGCTCAAGACGAGGCATTTTTGTCTCTGTTTGTGAACAGTGAAAAGTTTCTGATCCCCTGCTATAGGAATTAATTCATTAATGGCCAAGTAGATCCCTCTGTAGGTGCCAGGCACTTTCAAGGATTTATAGCAAATAATACCCAACACTGCCCAGTCTCAGAGTCAAGAATTTGTGTTGCTCTAAGGTAAAAAGCTGTTGAATCCCAGCTGGGGAAAGTTCTGCTGTGCTGAAGTAAAGAGAGGAAAAAGAAAAAAAAATCTGCTTTCAAACAACAAAGATTTTGATAAATATCCACCAGAAAGCTTTTACTCTTTCATAAGTATTATGTCTATGATTTTTCCTTGGCTTTTCTCTCATTATCTCCAATGTATTTTTTAGGCAAAGGCTGTTCATTTTGAAAAGTGAAATGCAATATTGAATAGCTAAAAAATTCTCATGGTGCCATCCCCATTAGCTCAGGATCTGAGCAGGGAGCATTTTCCATAAATAATGCACAACTTAATCCTGCTGCATTTTTTTAAGAAAACCCCAACATGCTACAAAGTAACAAGAAGGAAGAGAAACACATTTCTGTAAATACATCCAACTCCTATAAACTTCCTAATCAATAACTTTTGTGATACACTGAGCTGAACAAATGATGGTTAGTGAATAATTTAATGACTTTTGGCAGTTTCTACTTCAGAACTGACTGTGAACAGTTTAGATTTTTCTCCAGCACATTTTCTCCTACAAATTTTCTCCTAAATAATTTGTATGAACAGTTATTGTTCTTCAGAGCATTTGTGAGCACTTCTCTGTGCCTGTGATTGAATTTGAGCTCTTTGAGACAGTTTTAATTGGGTGCATCAATCAAACAGCATAGTTTCCTTTTCTTGATGTAACCCTACCAGCCAAGTCTCTTTTTCTCCACGTTGTAATCCATTGCCTAATCTCTAATCTCTATGATTTGGGAGAGCATTTAGGGATGTGCCACTTTTTAAACTGATTACTTGCTTTCCAGAATAGAGGTAAGGATATCAGCTTTAATGAGTCACTAAATTTGCATTTTTAGGTTAATAAGAAGAGTAAATGTAAAAAGTTGCTGTCCCCACCTGTCCAGTTTCTTCACTTCAGCTGAAAGCCCAGGGCCTGGTGCAGACTGGCACTGGGCACTGGTAATGTCTGTACGTGGGGGTGACAGCCCTGGCTCTGCCATCCCTCGGAGCACCCACAGGAACCACTTTGCCAGGATCCCTCCAGTTCAGAATGTGAACTTTGGGAGCCTGAAAGATAACACACAACCCAGCTTTTAGCAATACAAGTAATGCAAGATGTGAAAACATTCCTCTCCTAAGAATGGAAATTCAATTGGTAAAGACAATCAAGGAAGACCCTTGAGAAAAAGAAAGAACAAATCTTACATTGCATACAAAACCTGAAATTTTCTCAAGATGAATCTTTGGAAAATGTGGCACTGAACATCTGAAGGTGAGGATGGATTTGCAATAATGGCTTTTTAGAGGAAGATGAATATTTGATTATATTGCCAATGTGTATTTCTAAAAAAATATGCGGAGTGATATATTTGAGCTATGGTTATTTCTAAAACTGTAGTTTTTGTAGAATCTCTGCTCTTCCTTCCCCCAGAGTTGCCACTAATTAATTATGACTATTTGGATTACACCGAACGATGGTGGTAGCTGGAAAGGGAAAGGATATAAAGTTTTTGTTTGACTTTAGAAATTTTGTGCTCTTTAATTCAGTAACTTTGTAAGTCAACATTGAACACATGAAACTGGGACCTGAGCTAAAGAGTAACGGGATACTGAGTTTTCTCCTTTTATGCAGAAATTCTGTTAAGGTCAGCTATGATGGAAAACTCTTCAGTGTTGCTTAAGTGTGGTGGGCAGAGAGAAGTGAGACCTCTCCTGCTCCCATTTCCATCTATCCAGTGGTTCTTACCTGCCGTGTGCTTGTTACTGTTCCCAATGCCATGTTAAATTTGAGACCAGCTGGAATTTTCTTCAGTAAACTTGTATTGGTGGAGGAGCAAAATACTGACAGCCTGATTTTGTAATTGTAACTCACTTTTTTTCATGCCATAGGGCATGAAAATTTCAATTTCAACTGTCATTTCAATTTTCCTTCAGGATTATGTTATGCCATTTATGGCTTTTCTTCAGTGATTTGGTGGCTCAAGTTCCCTTTGGACCCCGTTCACTGTTTCTGGCTGAAATTTTCAGATTTAATGTTTTCAAACTTACTATTTTTCACTGAAAAATGCCTCTGTCTTTAAATACAAACTTTCCCCAGATTTATGCATTTTTTGGATGAACTCCTGCAGAAGTCAAACCTTACACTTAAGTGTTTTGTTTAGGGAAAAAAAATCCTGTTTCTGTCTTAAGGAATGAAAACTGAATGGTTCAATTACCAATTTCAAATCAGCTCTTCCTTCTAAAGCTTGGAAACCACATTTCAGTGGAGGAGAGGAAAAGAATGAAATATATTTATTGAACTAAGGCAACTGGAAGAAATTAGAGTCACAGGGAGGGCTTTTGTTTGTTTGTTTTGTGCCCATTTCAGAGCAGACATTATTTTTCAACAAGCTTTGCTGTTCTCACACCAGATGGCTTTATTTTTCCAATAGTTTATTTTCCTCACATACATTTTCACTGCAAGTATCTTGCACATGGAAAGAGGATGGGAATGCTTTTTATTAATCTGACAGATATTCAACTATGCACTAACTCATCCTGGCATCTGAGCCAAACTTGGGGCACCAGATGACTCAATGTGTATATTCCCAGTATACCATGGAATAGCAGGAAGGGCTGGGTTATCCCAATTCAGTAATTATCAGAGCTACAAAAAGAGCTGTTTGCCAAAGCAATGCTTTCAAGGGTTTAATTAATAAATTAAAAATGGGTATTAGCATTTTGTTGGATTCCTGGAGCAACTCCCCATTTAACAGACAGTTGGTTTTCATCCTTGCAGGAATTTGATGAGCTTGGGGGTTAGACAGAGCAGTGGGGCTAAATTCAGCACTCAGAGAAACTGCTCAGCTTCTGCAAGGGAGACAGAAATGGGCAATTAAAAAACACAACATCACCATCCATGTTTATGTGGTGTTGTTTTCAGACCTGCCTTCATTCCCAGCCTTGAAGTGGAAAAACCATTTGGAAACAGCTGCAGCAAAGCAAATGCTTGTAGGGTCTTGCAGGTTTTCTTAGTATTTATAATAAATAAAGGTATGAGAAACCACCACATGTACGTACATCTCTCCATTTATAGTTTGTCTGAAATATATTAAATCCCAATTTGGCTGAGAGAGGAATGCAGTGAAACTCATGGCACTCACCTAGGAAAAATATTCCTAAAGGTAGCCTATTAGTTTTAAAAGCACTTTGCAGCCTTTATTTTGGTCATCTCAGTAAATGAAATGCCTAATTACCACTTGGACTACTTTTCTCTCTGGAGCCAGTGCTCATTAAAAAGTCTCCTGAATTCAGTAGATCACTGAAAGCAATCTGAAGCTGGTATGCCTCAGTACCCAATGCCCCAGCTCAGCTCTTCTCTTTTTTAATATCCTGAAGGGGCTAAAATAGTTTTCCCAGAATCCAAAACAGGCTTTTCTTCACCACCAGAGTCACAAGTACATTTTGCAGTACAATTCCTAAGAGGAGTTTCTCTCCCAGCTTTTTTGCAAGAGAAAGGTTTCCTGCTCTGTCTCGTCCTGTTCCCTCCTTCCCTTCCTGATGCCTCTCTGAGCTGAGATGCCTCTGTGTGCACACTCCCTCCTCAGGACACAGCATCTTTTTATTTCAACCACATTTCTAAAGGCTGTTATGTTTTGGAAAGCTATTCCTTAAACCACTGGGGTGGGGGACCAAGGAAGTATCTTTGCCTTTTGTCCAACTTCTGTTTATTGCATCTGGCCAACTGTTTTACGAGTCATTTAATATTATCCCCTTGATTAAGTAAAAATATTACCTACTCTTCACTTAAAACTCTTTTTCCATCCCCCTTGCAGGATACATTTCAGGACACATTGTTACAGGAGAACTAACCATTAGCACAGTATATTAGAGGACTCAATTATGTTCATAGCCACAGAAGTACTATTCTTCCTTCGAGGGTTTTCCACCAAGATGTCTGGAAGGGAAGTTACAGTTCTGTTAATTTCCCATTTTCATTTCCTCTAAATATTTCTGTCTAAGAAACAAAATTAAACAAACAATGAAACCCATGTTGGTGGGTTCAGCAGAATCAGTTCATCTTAATTTTCCAGACCCCTTTAACACAGCTTTGGTAAGCCAGGCTTTGCAGCTGAGAGTGGACCTTACAGTGGGAGATAATTTTTGACTCCTTATTTAAAAAAAAAAAAATTCCTAGCTTCTTATAACATGCTTCCAATATTGTAATTTCTTTATCATTTTAACCTTTCAAAATAATCCTATTTAATGAAAACAAAACAAAACAGAACAAAGTGTGAGATCAGTGAGAGTAACCTATTGCTAAGTGATTTTCAAAAAAGCTTCAGGCAGCACCATGATCCCAAGAAAAACTCTCCAGCTACAGAAATCAAGACTGATTTTCCAGAATCTCCACTAGCAGAGGCAACACTTGCTGTGCCTCAGCTTTCCTTGCCTAGAGGGAAAATCTTCCACCTCTCCAAGTCTTTTGAGGTGCAGGTTTCTCTGTACACAGGTCTTGGTGGGGTTCTTGGGGTGTCTGTCCAGGGCCAAGAGGTAGACTCAGTGATCCTGCTGGGTCCCTTCCAGCTCAGGAGATTCTGATTCCATGCCCAGCTGACTGCTTGCTCCCAGGCCAAACCAGCCTGACCTTGGACAGACCCTTTGGGCACTGTTTCAGCTCAAACTCAATTCAGACATTACTGGACATGGGCTTGGCTTTCTCAGCACTTCCACTTCATTTCAGGATGGATCTAGGGAACAGGGTGGTTTTGAAGGAGACTCAGATCCTGCTGCCTCAGCATTCCTAGCCCTATTTGCCATAAACAAGGAAGAAACCAACTTTAATGACAACACTTAATGCCAAATTTTTTGCAAGTGCTGATGTTTAACTATCTGATTACATTATTAAGAATTTATTCTATTCTGGAGCCACTGTTTGACATTCTCAGAAGATATATCAGCCTCATTAAGAGGCTGAGAAAGGCAGAAACTGAGCTTGCAAGTGAAATTTAGTTTGTCACTGATATAGACACAAACACTTAAACTGTGCCATCTGCCTGCTTGCTCCAGCATTCCAGGAGGATGCTCAGGAGCTGTATTTTCCTTTAGCCTTCCCTTGGCCCATGGTACAGGACTTTGTTGCTGCAGTAGCCAATTGATATTGGCAGAAAACAGCATTTATATACAATGGTGAAAGAAGGAGAGCTGGATTATAAAAAAATAAAACTCTCAAAAGCAGCATTGACCTTGCAAGTAGCACTGCTGGTACATCAGCAGGGGAACTTGTGTTCTGAGCATTAAACTCACCAAATGAACCAAGTGTGTCTCTGTCTCCCAAAGGGTAAAGAGAGACCACATTTACTCTCATTTTTAGGGTCTCTGGTTTCTAGGTTCTTGTTTGAACATAAGACAAAAATCTGCCTCAAATCTCGTTTGAGTTTTGTGGTCACTCTTTCCCCCTTTTTCATCTGTCCTCCATCTTACAGAGCTCATTTCCCAGCCTGGTGCTGGCGATTGCCCACCTGGAAAGAGGCTCAGCTTCCAAAATGTCAAACACATTGAAGGCAAAAAAACCCCTGTAACGAAAGTGGCCGTGGGGACCCGAAGGCTCCTGGCCCAGCCTCATCCGGGCTGAGCTCTGCAGCAGCACAGACAGGGAGGGCTCTGCCCCAGCACCCCCATGGGATACGGGTGACCCGAGCTGACAGCTCGGACACATGGGCAGGGACGTGTCTCCAGGTCACTGTCACTCAGCCATCATGAGCAGCACCAACTTGGCACACTTGGCACTGGGAAAAGGAAGAGCCCAGACTGTGCCAATCCCGCTGCACAAGGACACATGTTCCTGGCTTGGGCAGTGCACACCAGCTCTGTAAACAAAGGGAGGAAGACCAGAGTTTGTGGAAATTCTGTACATTTTCTTCCTTTCCCTTCCTCTCCCTTTCCCTCTCTCCACACAAAGAATCACATAATGAGAAACACCCTCTGGTGCTTTGCTAGTTTAGGATTCCCCCTCCTGGGGCAGAGCAGCCCCGGAGGTCTGCCCAGAGCTGGAGCTGGGGACGGGAAGCCAGGAGACACCGGGTGTCCCAGGTGCCCCCTGCTCCAGCCTCCAGCTGCTGCCATGTCCTGGAATCCCTGACGGATGGTGCTGCTGTCCAGCTGCAACTCAGAGCCCAGAGGACGAGTCCATCAGGATATTTAGGACAGAGAGCAAATGGATAATATTAATAATCAAAAAAAGTTTAAAAAAAGGTGAGAGACACAAAGAACTTGCCCACCACTGGTGGCCACACATTGGCTCATCACAGAACTTCCCACTTTCTCAGTTCTATGGGACATGAACAAATCTGGGAATGGAAATTAAGTGGCTCCTTAATGAACCTGCTTATTTTTGGAGCAGAATAATGAAGATTCCTCAGCAGCACCATCAGCTTTAAATCCCCTCAAACACCCTGTGACCTCCAGTACAGCAGGTCCTTGGCCAGGTGCTGTGGTATTTAGTACACAAAGATCTATTTGCTAAGATGGGAGTTGGTACAGAGGGGAATAAAAACCCTCTGGGAGAGTTGGGATGTGAGCATGGAAGTGGCTCAGGAGGATGAGAACACAGTGAACACAAGAAAACACAGCCTGGTGGATGAGAATCCCAGTAATTAATAGGATGTGATGTAAACTTGATTAATTTCAGTGCATATTTACTGCATTGTTCACCAGTGATTTATCTTAATTTTATATTAATCATTAATATATTCAGCTTGACCAGAGAAGTATTATTTTCATTACTCACCATAAAGGAGAATTTTTTCCATAGGAAAGCTAATTTTACACATAATCCATCATTTGAAATTAGCCCAGCATTCCTGCCTTTTACAGATACAATTAGTGATAAACTCCTGGGAAAGCCTCTTCTTGCACCCTCTGGTATCAGCTACAAATGCTCAGCCCACAGGGGAGGTTTAAATTGGATATTAGGGAAAATTCCTGCACTGTGATATCATCAAGCATTGAACAGGCTGCCCTGGGCAGTGGGGGAGTCACCATCCCCAGAAATATTTAAAAGCTGTGTGGATGTGGCACTTAGGGAAAGTGGTGGCCTTGGCAGTGCTGGGGGGATGACTGGACTGGATGATCTTGGAGGGCTGTTCCAACCTAAATCATTCCATGATTCTATGAAAACTTCCCTTAGAAGCCAGTACTTATTATTAGCAGTGTGTAAAATCTGCCCTTTTCCCCCGTGACGTTCCCGTGCTCAGTTACTGATCTGGGTCAATGGTTCAGAAGCAGTTTAGCTGTGCTAACATTTCCCTCTCTGTAAATAAAAGAAAAGGAAGTTGTGTGGCTGAGCAGGGCCAGCACAGCCACTCTGGAGAGAGCAGGGACACTCCTGATGTCTGATTATGAACAGAGGAAGAAAGAAATGGATTCCTGCCTTCAGCAGGGCTGGGGGTTCAGGGATTTTTCCCATTAGAGAATAAATATGCTGTCCTGGATTGTAAAATAAGCATGTATTCCATTTGCCATCTGTTAAAGGTGGGGCAGTTATCTTCTGTTAATTGGGCAGTTTTCTTATCTCTTCCACAACCAATCTCTCCCTCCAGGGAGATATCTGCTGTTAATGAGCCATTGAGCTTCACTGCATGACTGATAAAAATTACATCATCCCATTGTGAGATGCTCCGCCCAGGGGGAGGAGCCAAGCATTCCTACCTGGATATAATCTGAGATTTTGAGACACCAGAACAGCCTCTTCTCCAAGAGGAGCAGCCTCTTCTCCACTGGATTCCCAGAAGAAGACCAGGCCCATCTACACCACCACTGGACTTCCAGAGGAACCCTACACCCTTCTACAAGATCACTGCTTCAGCAGAACCACATCTGTCAGGAGGACTGCAGCCACCATTCAACTGGATGGTTACCAACATCCTGACCCAGAGGGTGTCAGGTCATATTCTGACTCTGTCAGTAGTTTTGTTTGTACTAATTACATTTGTATTTTCAGTTTTCCTAGTAAAGAACTGTTATTCCTATTCCCATATCTTTGCCTGAGAGCCTTTTAATTTCAAAATTGCGGTAATTCAGAGAGAAGGGGTTTACCTTTTCCATTTCAGGGGAGGCTTCTGCCTTCCTTAGCAGACACCTGTCTTTTCAAACCAAGACATATGCTCAAAGCTCTTTAATTGCCTGTGCACTCTGGTGTTTCAACCACTACTTCTGGAGCCACTCAGAGCTGAGGAAATTCAGAGGACAATGAAACCACACCTATTCCTGCCAGCTGAAGGGCTCAGCACATAAACAGCACCAAGCCAGAGTGCCTGTAGTGAGTTATACAGTCAGTCAATCTATAAAAAAAGTAAAAATAAAGTGGTGATTTTTTCCCCTCAGTAACTAAAATGATGTACAGGATATTTCTGTGCCGTTGCTTGCATTTGTTCCTGGAATAAGCAAACAAACAGTGTTTGATCCTCCATTAAGGAGCAAAACAATGGAGTAGAAAGCTTTTCATGCTGCAGCATGAAGAGTTTCAAGCAGTTTTTAAATATTAAAAATTATTCAGTTTAATACGCAAGGTGTCCCCCCAGTAATTAAGCCCAGAGAGACACCAGCTTCTAAAACATGTAAGTACTAGCAAGTACACAAAACTGAACGACAGAAGGTGATTTTGCCCTTTCTGAGGAACACTGGTGTTTATTAATAATGCCAAAAATGGTCAAGTCTGGGCAATGTCACTCTCTGCTCACAATCAAACATCTTGGCTTTATGGAGCTGGAAACCTGCCTTTAAAATAATGCGCTCCTGGAATATTGATCATCTTTTTGCTGTAAAAAGGCAACAGTTGACACTTGATTTTCCATTATATTCCATGCTACCCTGCAGTGACTTTAGACATGAGCAAATCCAAGCCTTTCCTAAAGGAGCTGTTAGTGGATGGCAATATTTGGAAATTAACCACTTTTTACTTCTGGACTGGAAAAAAAAATCTTGAAAATTAAGGAAAAACATTAAGCAGGAAAATACCTTTCCTGATTCAAAATAGTTATTTCCAGATAGGACAAAGGCAAGTAGATATGTCTGTGTGAAATTCTAAAAGACTCTCAGGGAAGAGTGACGTTCAGGTTAAAAACAGGTGAAAAACTTGAAGGTTTTTATTTTCTGAAAGATATTTCTTATTTTTTAATCATGAATCACCAGACCATAGCCTGTCAAACTGGCCTTAAATAATAAAGAAATCAACTTTCGTATTTATAAATTCCTGCTGTAAAAGGAATCTCTCCTGATTCTCATTGGTTAAAGAATCCCACAACTCCTGTTGGTTGGTGATCATTGTCATGCAATGGTAGGAATTACATGAATAACTTTTCATCCTGAGATACAAACATTTTAACTTTAAAAATAATTTGTATATCCTAAGCATTACACAGGTCTGTACAACAGAGTGACAGGAAAAGGAATGTAACAAAATGGAAGTGAAAAATGGCTTGAAAAGGGCTTTTCAGAATTTTTTTTTTAACCTCTGAGCCAACCTAGCAGTAACTCATGCTCAGTAAAGTGCCCCAAAGGACTTCACTGCCCCTGCACATGGCAAAATACATTTTACCATATCTCAGGACCCAACCTAGTTTCTTTCACATCACAATCACAATGAAAGAAAGAGCAAAGTGGAATTATTTTACATGTGACATCCATACCAACACTGGCAATTCCACTAGCAACAGTGAAATTCCAGATGGGAGAGACTGCAGAATTCCTATATCTGCTTCAAACAGAGATGGTTAAATGAAACATTCAGCTTCCTGAGAGTGCTTCCCTCTCAAACAACAGCCACGGTGTTCCCATGGGAAAGCTGAGTCCTACAGCCAGCTTGCTACGCTCTCACTGCACAACAGGACCTGGGAATAGCTCTGGGAATTCAGCTTCCAGGCAGCCCTTCAGTTGTCACACAAAGGAACATTCTAGTAGGAGTTACCCCAGCTCCAGAAGGAGCCTCCACAGAAAGGTCAAGGTGTCTCAATCCAATCCTTGATAGCACACTCCAACCTTGCTTAAACTGATTGTTACAGATTTTCTACCTCAGCAAAGTCCTGATCACTGGGTTTTAGTTTGCAATTTTCTACCTACTTTTTAAATGAAAATTCCTTCCCTACCATTGCATTTATGGCAAATTGCCGCAGAGTTTGTTCGCATCACAAAATCAACAGCAATGAAAAAAATATAAAATAGATTTGTTCTGACTTGTGTTGTGAAAGCTCTCTGGAATAAAAGCACCAAATATTCTGGGCTCATCTGTGGCAGGTGGAGAGTGTCACTCTGGAAATGGAACAGATGTTTGATTACATAGAAGGGGGCATGAGAAACAGGGAAGTTTATTATTGTCACTTTTGTGTTTGCACAAATGCACTGAGTGTTATATTTTGAGATGCAAGGGGTTTCTGAATAAAGGTTTACCTTTTTCTGTCCTCTGAAATACACCTTGCTTACTGTTCACTCAAAGAGAACAGTTTCCCCAAGGAAATTTATTACACATTCAATTCTAATGTTTGTCTCTACCTACTGCACACAAACAACCACTACAAGGATTATTTGATTGAACAATTTTGGAAGGGAATTAATAAATCTGTAAGTGACACTAAACTGGAAGCTGGGTGGGATCCACTCATCCCAACTTAAGGGCCTTCCCCTGCATCTACATATCTGAATGGATACAAAGAGATAGGAACTAGAAAGTTTCCAGACCCTTTTTTATCTTTTCAGGATCATCCAAGACCAGTTTCGTGGGAAACACAGTGGGTGTGTCACGCACCTTACACAGGTAGAGGGACCCGGGATTGGAGCACTGAGATGTCACAGCAGGTGACAATCCATGGAAGCTTCACTGAAGTTGCAATTCTGCCTTAAGTTTTGGGAACTGGAGGCAATGAAGAGTGGAAGAACTGCACTTGGGAAAGCTCAGTGATGAACAAACCTCTCTCCAAACTCCTCTGTGTGTAAACAACAGTAGTTGAGGCTAAACATTTCAAAACCTGATTTCATCTACTTTTCAAGTACTTCCTTTCCTTGCTGGGTTTGATTAGGTCCTAAATGCCCTGAAAAGGCTGTGCATGGCATTTTTTGGGTATTTGTGTGATCTTTACCAGGAGAAGTATTACCTGGAATAGCTTCCTGTAGCCAGTCAAACACTGTGCACAAAGTAGGTTGATGAGAAAAGCTGGTCAGCATTTCTCAATGACAAATTCTATTCTGGTATGATCTCTTTTTAAACTATTATTATTTTATTTTTTGAACAGCAGCACGATTTCTGGCAGCAGCACAGGTATTCTGAGCCCTGCAAGAGGATTTTCAGTATGCACAGAACTTCTGTAAATTGTCCAGCATAACATAGTGTTCTGCTCTGATATTACAGGATTTGCAGGAAGAGAGGAGGGTTTAGCCTCTTTAAGACTTGAGGAAGGGAAGTATTAGTCAAACAGGAAAAGGAAGAAGCTGCTCAGAAAATCTCAATAACTTCATATCTGTCTTTCTCTCCACTTTACCTGTATTTAGAGCCTGTAATAAGGGTAATAAATGTCCTGACCTGCTCATAAAAATGGATAAAGAAGAAACACTCTCCCAGAGAATGGGAGTGTGAGGTTAACCAAACAGGAGAAATACTTCGGGGAATTAAACTTCTGAGTGAAGCTTGTAAAATATTAATTAATCTTTGCTGTCAATATAAAACTCAAACACAATTCAAGACACCGTGGAAGGAAAAACAACTTCTTGTGCCTGGCAACTGTAATATTCAAAATGTTTCTCACTGCCCAGGTGGGGAACAAGCCCTGCCTGCAGAAGTGCCTGTCATAGAGAGTTGTCCTCAGCAACACAAAATTCCTGTCCTCTCCGTACATTTTTTCCATTCCAGCCTCAGTCAGGAATGCCTGGGTGATTTGGAGAGGTGATTAGGTTGCATTCCTGTTATTACAAGTAAGGAAATCAATACTAATTCACTTAGCTTTATTTTGTAAGTGGCTAAAGAGATGTAACATCAGCCTCCAATGAGAGAGAACACTTCCTGTGTGTGTTGGAATACTAATAAGAATTGGCTCAAGGTAACCACCCAGCAAGAGCTGTTTGCTAAAGCCAATTAGTTATTCATCAGGAGCTTCTCATTTCTAAATGTCTGACAATCTTAAAATAAAGGAAAACTACAGCCTGGAAAGCGATAGCAAACCCAGACACTGCTGAAGTCAGGTGAGAAAATAAACAAATGTAGCATAGATTTTGTAATCTGAAACAGATAGCAAAGATAATTTCATTAAAAATAGAATCTTTCAAAACTCTGGAGAAGTTTATATCCCCCTCTGCAAATGACTCTTCTCTATTCAACACTTGAACTTAAACTGAGATATGCTGCTATGGAATAGGCATGTTACAGGTTACAAATTTCAGATCAGAGTGCCAGGGCTGGGTGGAAAAATACTCTGCAAAAATATGCACTTCACTTCCTTGGCTTCTTCCTGGAGGTCTTCAAGGGCTGAACACTTAATGCTGAATGACCTTTCCTGGAAACTCTTTGTAGTGGATATAAGCCACTGAGAGAGAACCTGAACCACAGGAGAAAGGAACATCCCTCAGCCCCAGCCTTTGAGTTAGGAACAACCTTATTTCTAAATCCATCCAAAATGCACCCCAGCTTAACTGTAGAGCAAAGTCCTTTAGTGTGAATATCCTCTACCAGCAAACTCTGCTGCTGCAGCCACTGAGCCCTGCACTGGTTCCAAATCAACACAAGACCAATGCAATCCAGGATTTTCAGGCTATTTTGCCTGGCATTCAGTAACACCCTGGTTGCAGTAATGGCCATTCCCCCCTCTAGCTGTTCTACCATATTCTCCCTTCAAACCCATCACTTCCAGTTTTGTTAAGGACCTACAGAGGTTTCAGTTGTCTTAAACAATCAAGTTTCCCAGGATAAGAAATCAATAACCATTTAATATTTAAGCAGTTTACAAGCCACAGCTGAACTCTGGATATGGCAGCAGCATTCCAACTACAGGGAATTTTTGCAAACCCCAATGCCTAGAGCAGTGAGGTATTAATATGGCTCCTGATTATCTCTATTTGAGAGCTCAGCACCTCACAGAACAAATACTGCTCATGATGCCTGCCAGTGCTGGCTGTTTCCCCCACTGAGTGCATCCTATTTCAGTCTGGGGGCAGCATTGACAATAAGGCCTTAATGGAGAGACAACTACAAGTCAGGCAAAGCCCTGCTGGGAAAGGCTTCGATTCTCTCTGCCCCTAAAGCAGGTACTGGGATCAATTATGCCCCCGCAGGTGATCCATGCCTCCTCTGCTCTCCCAGGATATGTTTTGCTGTGGGTCAGCTCCTGAGAAAATCTTCAATGACTCTGCAGAAACAGAGCACTTAAAAGAGAGTTTGTGTGCCAAGTAGATAAATGTAGCCAGATATTATGGACTGGTTGGGAGTTCAGCACTAGGAAACCACAAAATAATACAGAAACTGTACACAACAAACCTTCACTCAGCTATTTCCTTTGGACTCAGAGATATCACTGCCAGGAAAGAGCTCAAAAGGCAGGTGAGGAAAAAGAAGAAAGGAAAAAGAGCTTAAGGGAACAGCTCCACTGATCCCAACTTAAGGGCCTTCCCCTGCATCTACATATCTGCATTGATACGAAGAGACAGGAACTGGAAAGTTTCCAAGTATGTTTTCACCTCCAGTTAGGAGGTGAGAAAGAACAGCTCAAGTAAGTATAAATTATATATATAATATCTGTCTAAAATTTTATAATTTGTAGACACATTTGGCAGACTAGATCTCTTTTCACATTGAAGGAAGGCTTAAAAGCAAAATAATCTCTTCTCTTTTCTAAAGTGTGTGAATACTTTAACAGTGAACACGTTAAGTTTTAAAGGAAATCAATGTTATTTATTCCAAGCCTTTAAGAAGAGGTAAGAAACCTGAAACAAGGGTTTTTTGCAGATAAAAGACTGCTGGGTCCTTGTAATCCTCAGTTTGCCTTTTTATCCTGAGAAAATGTACTCCTTTGTTGCAGATAGTTGGCTGCTCCTGAACATCCCTAATCCGTGAGAGGCTGATCAGCAGCGGCTGAGTTTGCAAGCAATGGAAGCCCACATTAGGAATGGTTTTTGTCATCTCCCAGCGCAATGAAGAGATTGCTGCCACACAATGCACTCATCAATCGGCATTGTCCTTTCCCGGGTGATAATTCTGTTTATTTTCCTACATCTCGTCGTGGCAGGAAACAATTGAATTGAGAAGAGAGAAAACAGGCAGCTGTGTTTCCCTGAGGATTTCTGTGTGTCTCCTCAGCCAGTTTTTTTCCTGTAATTTCTCACTCCTGAGCTACTTGGGGGTGAGCTACACAGGGCATGTTCTCTGAGATGCACTCTGCCTATGAAAAACCCCTTAATTTTTATGAACTCTTGGTTTTTAAAGCTGCTTGATGACTTTCAGCTTTGAGGAGATCCAGAACCATCTGTGAGCTGCAGGGGATTGGGCATTCCCTACTGACTGTGCCACAGGACGGATTTCCTGCCACAGGCTGTTAAAAGCCACCCCGGTGACTCCTGTGGGGCTCTGAGGACACGTTGTGGCTTCCCAAGGCAGGGGAAATGGAAGTTTTATTTAATATTTACAGAAGGAAGCTACCAGCAGTTGTTTACAGGAGCAAATACCCAGTGACAAACAGTTCCTGGAAGTATCCAGCCTCTGACACATTTTTCAAGGAACCCAAGCCTGACAGGTTGTCTTTAACCTGGTATCAATCAATAAAACAGCAGCAGCAGCTAATGACACCCAAAACTTCAGGGAGCAGCATTTGGAGAGGCACAGGGACCCAGGAGCTGGGAATTGGCAGAACTCTGCTCACAGACACTGTGAATCCAACACCCCCATGATGGGAATAACAAACCAGCAGCAGTATCCCAGAAGGAAAGCCCTTGGAGTAACACACTCCAAATTCCACCTATCCCACATGTAGAAAACAGAGATCCAGGCCTATTTTATGTTTCTGGCAGAGCGGCCTAAGTCACAATAAACAGATTAGCTGAGAAATAGCAATAAAACCTCATTACCTTGCTAGTGTTGCCTGTTCTTACTGAGGATTTGAGAGGGGTTACTGCAGGGAGTGTGCAGTAACAGGGACCCACAGCTTCCAATTGCTAATGGGTGCATTACACTAAGGATAGCTGAGTCCCTGGGATGACACACTGGAGACCCATCTGGCATAGGAATTTTGGTCAGAACTCTTAACTACAGGGACTTGCTAGTAGAGTTTTCTAGGAGAAAATATGTCACTATCACATTTACTCATCAATTACTGCTAATAGAAAAAAATAACTTGCTTACTTAAAGTAATTACAAACCTTGTGCTAAGAAACAAAAATTAAGTTAAGCAAGCACAACTCATTTCTTCACCATTTCCCCACTGGCAAAAAAAAATTACATTTTGCACTTTTTAGGAATGTGTAGTATAAATCATTGATTTTATTCTAATAACACGATTGAGCAGTCTACAATTTTTTCAGGAGTTGCAAACACTTTCACAACTCCAGATTCTCACCACATAAAAAAGCAAATGAACACATTGAAATGGTTTTATTTGAAACTGCCTTTGTATCCCCACCAGCTACAGGAGCATTTTGCAGATGTTTTCTCTTACACATATATTTGCCAGCTTTGTCAGGAACCAAATGACAGAGAGGAATGCAAACCTCCCTCAGCATGGTGGACAATTTTCTTTTCCTCTGACCATGACAGCCTTTCCAAGGGAACATAAAAGGAGAGATTTTTAACAGAGGGCTTCTTTTTTTGCAATTTACTATTTTCCTATTCCCATGAAAGGAACCTGATGACCAGACCTGTGTCTTCTGAAATTCTATCCTTGTTTCTTTACATTTGATTTCTTTCAGATTTCTTCCTAAACTTTTGCCTTTGATGTCCACCTGGAATTTATAATGCTTTTTTATGCTGTAATGATCCTCTTCAGAAGTTCCTGGCTCCTTAGGGAAGCAGAAAGCTGTGCACACACAGGTTACAGAGACTCCTCTCACCTCAGCTGCCCATCCTCCAACAGGTTTGAGATGATTCAGTGCTCAAAGAATGATAGAGCTGCATACATTTCACCTCCTTATCTTCATCTTCTCCTCCTCCAATAATTAAACTGCTGGGGCATTTAATGACCAATTTCAGCTATGTTCCTAAACTTTAAATCAGCCTGTGACCACTTGCACTTGGCCTGGATTTACTGCTGTTAGAATCTGCATTGTTGTATTTAGCTTTTCCAAGTTAACTGTGTTGTTTTATGCTTTTGACGTAACACACTCACTGAGATGTCTTTTTTCATGATCTCACAAGTATCTCAGCTAATCAGCATTTCTGTTTTGTGGCTACAGTCTCCTGGCAACAAAACTTTATCTCAAACTGCCCCTTGTGTTGTGGAGACCCTGTGCCCAGAGCACGGTACATCTTTTCTTTTTCCAAACACACGTAGTGCTTTTCCTTGTTCGCCTTGTGATTACCCATTGCTGGCCTGAAATAAAGCACCAGGAAAATGCTAACATTTACACACAGATTACTCCCATTTCTGGTTGTTCCCTTGCACATGATCCACAACTCTGTCACTGAGCAAACCCTTACTTTACAGAAAAAAAAGGAAAAAGAAAACCCCCAAACCACCAAAAAGAGGATTTGGAGGCCCAACTGTATTTTTCCAAGAGAGCATTCACACATCCCAGCTGTCCCAGCCTCACAGGCCTATGGAAAAGGCTTACAGACTTCAAAAAAGAGATGGGGAGGCTGTTTAGGGATATGTTATCTATAAATTCAAACTTTGTAATGCTGACAGCTTCAGGGAGGGCACCACCTCTCAGTAAGTCAGAGCAGCCTGTTACTCCTGGTTATTTGGAGCCCTTATTTCCAGCACTCCAATCTTGGCAGTTCAGACAAAAGCAGAGATACCTTGGACCTGGCTCTCTCCCTGTCCAAGGCATTTAACACAGACATTTGTGATTTGACGGGGGGGATGAGCTGGGAATGAGTTCACTTGCATGTCACATCCCATACATATATTGATACTTACAGATGTTTCTTGAGCCCTGTTTCTCCAGACTCTCATGCAAAAATAAACGTGGGGTGTTTTTGTATAAAAGCTAGACAGATAAAGTGAAAGACTTGTATGGCACCAGCAAAGTGGCTTAGGTAGTCATGACAACCACATCAGTGCTTATAAAACTTCCCTTCTTCTTAATATTTTTTGCAGTTTAGATAGCACACATGCGAGCTGTAAAAACCAGTATCTGATCTGCAGCAATAAAATGAAAAGTGAAATGTTCACAGTAGCCACCACAGCAAGGCTGAGACACTGACAGTTGTTGGGTGTCATTAACAGCAGCTTTGTCCAGACCCCAGAGGGATTCCTCAGTGTGTCCAGGCCTAAGAGAGACCAAGAGCCTTATCCCAGATTTGGGGGTGAGCAGGGAAGGGCAGGAGGGAGAGGGTTAATGCTGCTTTTAACGGAAGAAGATCAGACACTAAACAAACACACAAGCATATTATAAATTTATTTAAATCCCCATGTACTTAAAATTTCCTTCATCATCTGATCTCAGGAGGGCTCTGCTGCTCAGCCCCAACTCAAGGGACTGTGGGTTCCCACAAACCATCCTTCCTTGAGCAAGAATCAACATCCATCTTTTGCTTTTAATCTTCTATGCTCATTACTTTTTCACCTGATTTTCAATGTGGAAATTTAAAATCCCTCCCAGCCTTATCATTCACAGGTGGAAACCAAAGCACACCAGAAATAAATACCCCTCTCCATCCCAGAAAGAAGTAAACAGATTTGCTTCCAGCAAAAAGGGAATGACTTCTGTCAATAAGACAAATCACCCTCTCTCTAATCAAGTGATAAACTCAAGAAAATTGCAATGCTTAATATACCTGAATCTACCAAGAATCATTTGTAGCTTGAAAGGAAAAAAATGGTTGGCATCTGGACTCTAATAACTGAACTCACTTTCATGTACTATTATTGTTAAGAAGTATAATTTACTGAGGTAAAAAACAAATAAAACCTTTCTTTTATAATAAAATAACTATGGTCAGCACGCTAATTTCTTTATTCTTTGTCTCAGCTGTGAAGAATAATTCTCTGACATCTGTTAGAATTCCCCAATTTCATGTCATACTGAACTTACAAGGTCTCCATCAGCAGTCTCAGGGAAATAGCTCCATCTTCTGGGAGGCAGCCCTTCAGTGACTAGGTAGGGAGCGGTTCCAGCGGCTCATCCTGTCTCTTCCCGAGATTTATCAGTGGTGTTATCAGTGCAGGATCGTTGAGCTCAGGAATCAGTCTCTCTGGGCTGGTTTGCACCGGCAGAACTGTTAAAGCAAAGCAGAGGGGCTGAATAAACAGAGACTTAGCAGCCAATCCATGGCAATAAAAGCATCCCACAACACCAGCGGGCACAGCAAAGACACTCCCAAGTATCCCAAATCCACGATGACACGGGTGTGAAACATAAACACCTTTAGGATGATCCCTGCCGTGAACAAGTTCCATAGCTCCCAACACAGAAATTAGTGACACCACATACAAAATATGTGTCAAGATACCGCAGCAAATGCCTGACAGGATTCTTCTCTAGCAGGTAATGATTGGATTGGTTAGCTACTTGTTCTACAAAATGGGGAAAACTGCTCTCAGGATTTGGGATATTGCATTTAGCAATGTACAAATGGCTGTTTGGGATAGAAGCTTTGCTTCCAACTCAAAAGCCTCACGTGGTGAATTCTCTCGTTAATCACAAGTACAGTGTTCCAAAATGGCTGGGAATGAGTTCCCTGAGTGATGCTAAGAAGCTCTTTAGGCAGGAATCAGTGACTTAAAATTGTGCTGCTTCATCAGCTCTAATTCTGCTTTAAGCATGTAAAGTCTGACTGAAGTCAAATAACCAAATACCTGCATCACCTTCCTAGGAACATTAATGCCAATTTTTGAGAACTTTCTGTTAATTATACACAAAATCATTATTTTAGCCTTAGACTTTCAGTCACTTTTATGCAGCTTTTGACAGCACTGGCATTACTACCTTCATCTTTAGGTTCCTGCCTACTTTGCTCATTAACTACAGAGAGAAGAACTTAAATTACCTCCAAGGGTAACTGATCTTACTATGTGTCTCCACCTTTTTTTCCTCGTGGAAAATAATGAGCCTGAAAATAATACAATCAAAGTTCCCTGGTTGATCTCAGGGAGCTGTGCATGGTGTTCCTGGACTGATCTGGAGGGAAGGGGACTCTTATCAAGCAATGAGTGAGGACAAATAATCATTCTTAGAAGATGTTCACGACAAAAACCTGTCTGCACCACAACCTTGTAACATTCAGAGGTGAGAGTTCTCCAAGGACACTAACAAGAGTACATTTACCATTCTTTCTGCTTTTTTTTTTTTGTTTTTTGGTTTTTTTCTTTTTTAGTTTGGTTGGTTAATTTTGTTTGTGTGGTTGATTTTCTGGTTTGTTTGTTTGTTTGGGTATTTTTTGGTGGGGGGGTATGTTTTGAGGTATTTTTTGGTGCTGATTTTTTTGTAATACTGACTTAAAGCTTTGTTGTGCAGTTTCAGTTTATGTACATTGAAAATACATTGATTGTACATTTAATACATTGATTGATTCGTGAAAAAGAAACCACCCCACATTTCTTATACAGCAAAGAACCGACCTGAAGATGTTCCCTTGTTTTTCTGATTATGGAATGTCTGAGACAACAGAATAGCACCAGAGTGGTTTAATCACATGTGATGTCTCGTGATTTTTCTTTCTCTAGGTGAATTGAATTAATTGTGTTGATCTCCTAAATCACATGGAACATTTTCTCTCAGTTGGGCCCAGAAGACAAATATCGAGTCCCTCCTCAAAGCACAAGGACAAGGGACCAGCTTCACTCCACAAAGGATTTCCAATCTCCATAAAATGCTTTCACCCACTTTTTTTGTTCCTCTCCTTGTCTGCCTCTCCAGCACATAGAATCAGTGCCAGAGATTTATTTTAGATGTTTTGTCTCCCTTAACTCCTTCTTGAAACTTCACTCTAAACTCTTGCTGAATTTTGTACAATGCGTCTAAAACTTTCTGGCAGCTCTTACACCTGCAAATTTCAGAAGGATTCTGCCTTTCCCCAAGAGCTCTGCAATTCCTCTTTTACCACAGCAAGCCCACTGTCCAGAAAGTCTAACAGAGCCTCATTCATGGAATCACAAAGTTTTTGCCCAAGGAGCTCCCTGCAGCCCTGCCTGAGCCGCTGCCTCCCTCAGAGAGATGCCAGGAGCCTGTTCCTGCAGGAAACACGGAGCCACATCCACAAGCCTGGGCTCCACAAGGAGCTGCCTGGTGCTTGCCACAGCTGTGCTTCACCCAGTGTCCTCCTTGGCCACCACTCTCCTCTGCCATTCGGGCACCAACCCAAGTGCTGTAGCACACAGAAGCCCTGGATTTCTTTAAACTCTCTCCGCAAAGTCAGGGAGAGGTCGGAACTGGCATCCAAAAATAACATTGTGCCGAGCTTTAATCAATGAACTTCAAAAGATTTGCTGATCCAGACTGTAAAATACGATTTTAGCTCCTTGTCTTGGGTGCAGCTTCCTGTAACATACATGGATCAACAGGGAAACCCCCACTGCAGCTCCAACATAAGATCTATAAATAGCCAAGCCCACTAACAAGTATTTTATTAGTGCTTCATAGCAACACTGAGGTGGTTCTGCTGCAAGTCACACAGTTACATGAGGAGGTGACAGTTTGCTTTCTCTGCTTGTCATCTATGAGGGCAAAGAAGATAAGGGAGCCAAAAGAAGAGAATCCTCATCACTACTGGAGCAGCTGCTTTCCTGCCCTGAGGCTCCATTGCAGCATTTTCTGGTACCTTTTTGGTACATAGCTTCTTGGACAAAGCACTCCTGGATGCTGCACTCGTTTTAACAGCCTGTGTAACGCTCGGGAGGGTGTGGATGAACAGTGACCAGAAATAGAGCTTTAAAATCACAGGGACAAATCTCCCTATTCCTAGGGAGGGAAGGCAGAATTCTTTTCCTCTCTCCAAGGCAAAGACTTCAACCAGCTTTCTGTCCCTCCTGGTTCATGGGATTCATCCTTGGCCAGGGGTGCCACGGTCAGGGACAGAGTCACCTCCAGCCATCACACATCCCCAGTCCCACAACAGGCTGTGCCAGGCCTGACTGCAAGTTTTCCCTTTTCCAGGGATCTCCCAAGGGAAATTCCCACCTGCCCTGTGTCTGCTGGACACAGAACTGCTCAGGGGTCTCTCAGCAAGCTTTGCTCCCTGTTTTCTAGGCAGTGTAAATGACTTGGAGCACATCAAAGCCCTCAGCAGCCATGGCATTGATGCCACCAGGGAGGAAGTGCCCACACATTCAGCACCAACACATCAGGAGGAAATATTTGAGGAGAGCTGAGCCAAAACCCTGCTGAGGAAATCCATACATGTGTTTCTTCCCTCTCAGCTCCTGCATCTCCTGTACTCAGCAGATGTTCAAGTCAGGTGATCAATTATGAAAAGTAAAAATCCAAATATTTACATTATAATTTTAAGTGCTGTGAGGGCCTCAGCAGCTAACTGTAAAATAAAAATGAATCCTAAACCAAAAAAGGCAGCCCAGTGCTGTTCCTGCCATATCAGACCCACCAAGTGCCAGGGCTTTGCCATGGGAAGCACAAGGTGTCCTGGAATACCTCAGCAAAAATAACCCATTGACACAAACAAAGGCAGCACCCCACTGGCTTTAAGGTGTAGCTGACATATGGTAGATTTTGCCTCATCTGCAAGTCATTTTACTGCCTGTTTTTGCCTAGCTGTTCTTTTTTTTCCCCAGCAGGACTTCAGAAGAGTGATAATTAATTTTAAAACAACCATGGACTCCTTTTCAACTTTTCCAGACTAAAACTGAAGTTCGTCCACTGGAGTCAACTGTAATTAGGCACATTTTACCACCTTGTTTTCCCAACCTCTAAAATGGTTTTCCTCAGAGGATGAAAAATTTAATCAACTGAAAGGTCCCATGTAGGTTATAATTCCTTTTATTCTCCTCTCGGGAAGATTTGCCTGACCAAAACCTGGAGTGCATGAAATGCAAGGATTTGGAATAGAAGCCTGAAAGCTGCAGCAGGAAATCCCAGATTATCCATACCTGTACATGTTCCAAACCATGACTGTTTTATTGATACCTTTACATCAGCACCCAGGACAGAGTGTGGACCAAGAGTAACTTCCTTTTCCCTTTTTTCTCTACCCCATCTCCTCATCAAGACAGATGAGTATAGAATGAGGGCTTTAAACTTCAAAATACAGAATCTTTGTCCTCAGACACAGAATGACCACTCAAAAATGAGCAGCTATCACTTCAAGTTATCACAAGGCAATTTATAATCATTTGAGGTTATTAGCAGGTTGGCATGACTGACTCCTGTATGCAGCCTCCTTCCACACTCACTAAAATCATCTCATTTTGACAGAATTTCAACCAACTCTGCCCCAAACAATTTATGCTTTTCCATAGCAATTTAAATATTCTGAAACACCTGGAGATAACTAGAGAAACTTTTAGCTGTCTGTCAGGAAAGCTCCTCTAGAGATGGAATAGCAGAGTCTTCCTTGCTATGTCTTTGAGATAAACCACTGAATAAGAATTCCAACAAGAATACAAAGTGCAGGGCATTAGAAAGAGGCAGAGCAAAGGGTTCACAGCAAGGGACTGCTTTGGGGTTATTGAGGCTCCAGGAAGTTTAAATACCAACTGAGTTTTGCAGCTAAGAAAGTACCTGTTGTATTTCTGGGCAAAATGGTCTCTCAGTGGCTCTAAGTAATGCACTGGAAGAAAAAATTAATCATGCACAGTTGAATAAATTTCTTTAAAGGACAGGGATGGCCATGGTCTGACCCTCACTGCCAAGCTCTCACAGCCCAGCTCTGGCTCCTTTGTGCTCCTCTAATGGAATGAGGAGCAGAAATGCTCGTCGCTCCTGAGAGCAGTGGGGAGATAAAATCATTCCCTGCCTCAAAGCAGCTCCCAGGAGAACCTACCTGGCACAGATCTCCTTGTTATCCTCAGCACTTTCTTTCCTGCCTTTCCATTTTTGAACCTACAAAATGTTTAAGTAAAGCCTGGGGGAGTTTGCTGCTGAGCTCCAGGTGTTCATGTGCAAATATATTTAGGGCGCTTCCCATTAAGTGTTGCTGAAGACTGACCAACAATAGACACAAAACCCCTCCTAAAAGGCAGTGGCCAAAGGACCTGAGATTGCTGGCACCACAATAAGGATTGGAAAAGGGAAGGGAAAAGGGAAGAACACTGCATGTGGTCACGTTCCCTTGCTTAATATTCCTACCTGCTTGCTAAGCCAAGCTTCAGCCAAGCTTCTCTTCAGAGAAGCAGGTCTGGTTTACAGTAAGGCACTCTAAACAAGGCACTTTCAAATATGGGTTGTTCCACTGCCATTTTGGATTATGTGAGAAGTAAATAGCCTGTAAAAGCTATTTTCATTACCCCTGTTCTGGCTGTATGTACACAAACCACAGAGGTACGTTCTGAGCCTTCTGGAAGGGACATCACTGGCATCCTATTTAACGTTATAGAGGAGAACAGACTTTTTAAAGTTAACACAATTTGAGGGCCACTCACCTCCCTCTGTAACCTTTATCTGTGCATACATTTCTTCATGGAAGTACAAATAAAAATCTCTGTGTCAAACAGCTCAGTGTCAAAAGACCAATGAGTCATGTACTATAAACTATAGAAACTCCTGGGAGCTTTGTGCAACTGGAGCAGCAGCATGCAAACAATAAAGCGAAAAAATACCCAGAATGTGCTTTTCCTGCTCAACCAGTTGATTTTAATTATTAAATGGCCACAGTGCAGCTCTCACCTCCTTTTTGTGCTCCCCTCTTGTGAGTGTTCTGACACTGGAGTCAGGCTGCCAGGCCTTGTGCTTTGGACTCCTTGATTACCAAAAATTTTGATAGATATAAGAACCACAGCAAACAGAGAAATAAATGAATGTGGATCACAGTAGAAACAGGCAGTTAAGATTTATTTCTACTTTTCAAAAGCAATTTCTTTTTTTCTTTAAAAAAACAGAAAAAAAAAAAAGGAAAGAAAATCGCACATTTCAGTGTCTTAGATTTCCACACACCTCAGTTGGCCATGTACCAAAGTGCTGGGGTCAGTCCCTTGTGTCACAAACACATCTTAACTTGGGCAACATGAGGATTTTTGTTTATTGACAAAAATTATTGTATTACGTGATCAATAATACAGACCCTGTGGGCACAAACCCAGAAACTCAGCAACAACTGACTGGATGGATTTGAAGGAAAAAGGAATGTGTCACATGTACTTTTAATAAATAGCATAACCAGATTCACATAACATTGCTTAATGCCATGATTTAGGTTAAACCTCATAAAATAGGAAGAAAAAAACTGTCCAGTGCACTCACATTGTTGACCTAAAAACCATGAAGTGCCAAGCATGAGCTCCCTGATAACAACACACCAGGAATGCAGGTCACTTATCCAAAATTCAATGTCAAATGCTAATTTGTCTCTAAGTAAATCATGACTATATATTATTAAGCCAATTTGCAAACCAAGTTTAAAAGATGCATGATTAACAAGATGTCTGTTTCACACTGGTGGGGAAGAAGGTATTTTTAGCTCTCCTGTGTATCATTTACACCACACCATACACACACTCCTTACCATCACCTCTGCAGTTATTCTGCACCTTCCTGAACTGGGAAGTTGGCTTCCATCCTGCCCCAGTGGTATTAAACACACACAACTCCTATGTTAACCACAGACCCTGTATCTCTATTTGGAGGCCCACATCTAACACCCTTTTTATGAAAAGCTGCTTTGGGTGTCCCTCTGAAGATTGCCCTGATGGAAAGTCCATTCACTGATGAAGAAACAGCAGCAGTCCTGGTCCTACATCCTCCTCCCAAAAAATACCCCCAACCCCTTTATAGGCATGGCCTGTGTTTGAAAAAGAGAGGACCCTTAAAAATGAGATGCAGCAGTTCTTGCTCTGCAAACTCTCAGGGTAAATCCAGATTAATTTAATTGACTTCAGTGAAATCCTTGCAAAACATTACAGACACAAGTGAAAAGCCTGAGGATGGATGGGACAGGAATATGCTGCAACGCCGGATGAGAAAAAGTAATCCAGCACTATGAGTGGTTTTGTGGGGTTTTTTTTAAACCCTGATATAGAAAAGTACTTCAAAGAATGAACTCTCTAAAAGCTTCAAGTATGCGATTATGCCTCCAGAAAACCAGTGCAACTAAGGATATACCTTATGAGAGGTGTGCTTAAAGCACAAGAGTAAAGTTTTTTCCCTAGAATTGGCTTTAATCCCTCTTAATTTTTTCCCTATTTCTGTTGTTATTTATCCACTCCCTCCCAGGGCTTGCCTTACACATTCTCAGGAGCACTTTTTTATACCAGCACACAGAGCATTTATTTTTCCAGAAGTTTTTTATATTTAAAAAGTTTTTGACTGTGAGGAAAGCCAGAAATACCCTGAAACCTCCCATATATTTTCCTGAAGTGATTTTTTAATCCCCTCCTTGCACCCCAATGCCTGCCAAATACACATGTGGGCTGGGGGTGCTCAGCCAGTCTCACCAGGAGAGTGTGAAGAGCTGAAGACAATGAAGAAGAAACCTTTGAATGTTGTGTGACTGCAAAGCCCACAGGACTGCACTTGCCAAGGCCATGCTGAATTTGCCACAGGTTTATCCCTCGCTCTGCAAGGGCTTTTGAAAAGTGGAATGATTTGTTATTTACACAAGTTATGGATACAACCCTTAGTTATAAATGTATCCTCTGCATTTTTTACTGGGAATTTCAATTCCCCACAGACATGCAGGTTCGATTTCAACAACAGCTTTTTGTCATCTCAACCCAGTTATGCAACCTCCTCTCTGTGCAAGCACAGTTCCACGTGTCATTTTCCTCCAATCCTGTACAGCCTTGAAAGCAAAGTTTGTGACTAATAATTAAAAGCACAATTCCCAAGGCTAATGTCTGCCCTCTTCACAAACTAAACATTACAGCCATTCTCCCTTTTCATTCCTGTGAGGTCCATTAAAAAGTTTCCCCATGCTCCCCTTTCTTTGGGATAAACAAGAGGTGAGAACACAAGGAAAGCACATTTACAAAATTTAAATATATATATATATACTTGCTAGGAAGTTTTCACTACTACTGCTAAGTCCAAAAGATAGAATATCTCCAAGAATCAAAGTAATGAATTCTTCCCATTTAAATCCAGTAAATTGTCACAGATCCAAGGAGTCAAGTCAAAACAGACCAGCTGAGCTATTGAGCAAGACCACTGAGCCACGTGGAACTGAAGAAAACAAGGACCATACTCTCCTGCCATCTAAAAACCCAATGGCCCTCTGTGCTCCCATCCAAACCTCTTGGAAAGGGCAGCTCTGCCCTAGAGAAGGATGCTGCAGGCCTGGTGGGAGGATCACATCAGTGCAGTTCTATCTTGCTGGCTGGTTGAAAAAGTGACAGCCAGTGTGACTTTGCACCTTCTAGACCATTTTCCTGTCTCCCAAAAGGAATACACAAGGAGTATCACCTGAACAAGTCCAGATTATTTCCTGCAGCTGCCTTTCTGGAGCTGCTGAGGCTCTGCTGGCTCCTGTGGCCACAGGCTGGCACAGCTCAGAGCCACCCTCGCATCTGGGAAAGTGTCATGACTGTTAATGTTTCAGACACGGGATTGTGGTTTATGCTAGAGGAGTCCCACACTTCACCCGCTGGTAACTCGTGCCCCTGACACACCCACATGGCTTCACATTCTTCAGTTTATTCCTTACCATCTGCTAGTCAGATGTTCCAACTAAATCAAATTTTACTGCTCCAATTCTCCTTGAAATACGTTCCTTTGCCCTTTTGTAGTCCTCTGATCAGCTTTAGAGTATTTACTTTGCATGCAGACACCCAGCCTGTAATTCCAAGCATTTGCTCTGATTTAAGTAAATGCCACAGCCAAGTCAGAGCATCTTTAAGGAGCAGGGAAGCCCAGGCAGTGCTCACACAGGCCATCGATCAAGTATCAGACTCACAGACTCCCAAACTGCTGATGAACAACTGGCATTTCCCCTCACTAGTTACCGAGCAAGAAAACACTCCTGTGCGCCATCCTTTCTCCTTCAGATTTACTTTAGCGGTGCCAGGATAAAACCAGTTTCCCTTTGGGAGGAACTCTCAAGTGCTGCAGTGTCAGGATTGTCACTGCAGGACACAGAACACTGGCACATGCATTCAGCCTTGTTGGACACATCCCTTGCTGGTGGGTACTACCCTGGCCCCTTTGATGTTTGTCCTGCTCTGGTAAATCACATTTTTGCCACAAGTACATCCCAAAGAGCAGAACTGCCTCTTGCCTATAAGGACAACCTCTGAAGTACTTTGTGGTTCATTTTCCAGATGCAAAGCACCAGGATTTGGGGCTGAGTACGAATAAGCAACATGACATTGTTTTTCAGAATAGGGCCCATATCCTGCTGCCACCTTTGCACCACGAGGATGTTCCTGAGTCAGACCACTGCAGATAAAGGTGGGATTTAATAGAGCAGCCCTTGAAAACCATCCACTGAGGATCTTAACATTCAAAATTTTTGAAACGGGCCCAATCATGCTGCACTTTAGATGCAGCATGAACTGAAAGCAACTGAAACATCAGCAACTGTCACAACTCCTCTGTAGGTTTCTCATGCAATTAATTTTCAGGTACTCATTCCCACGCCATCGGCAAAGTGAACCTCCAGCCCTTCCAGGAATATTTACATTTTGCATCTCTGCTTGTTACATTCGCTTCAGGTGATAAAACAGCACTTTGCAAAATGCCAGCTCCTGCTATCATCTAAACCCACTCTGCAAACAAATGAGGGCTACAAAGTTTGCAGGCAAGCGTTTGCCTGAATACATCAGCTCTCAGCGTTCCCCTGTCAAACTCACCCATGAGCTGCTGGCTCAGCACAGGCAGGACAGTGCAGCCCCAGCTCCAGCCTTGGAGAGCTTTGGGAATAAACCAGGAAACAAAACTAAACCAAGGCTGTCAGCCCTACAGGGAGCAGGCCCACAAACATTTCTGAAGCAAGAACATCTTGATGTTTCCTGGAGAGCCCTGGATGTATTTTCCCTAAAAGCCTCCTTTATCACCAGTTGCTGCTTCATTTCCTGCTTGCTGTCCTGACCAGCCTTTTATTACTGTAATTCCATAGTAAGAGACTAAAACCAAGCAGGTAAATCAAAGGCTTATGACATTCATTATAGTGATCTTTCCCTCATACCCTCACGTATAATAAAAAACTTTGCAAAGCTTGAAAAAAAAAATCCACTCTGCAGTTGTTTAATTTCCCGTTTTTTAATACTTGTGATATGTCTCAGAAAAAAACCTCACTTTTAAATACCAAAGCATCCTCAGGGTTTCAGGCAAATGGCTGGCTTATGGGGAACTTGGATTTTGGGCTTCAGATCAGCATGTTGGATGCAGGCAGGAATGGCAGAATGGTGCCAGAGACAGAGCAGGATGCCAGACTTGGATGAACTGGATACAGCAACTCAGAGATGCAGACTGTACAATTTTCAGCTGCTTCTTTGATCAAAGAGTTCTTGCAGCACAGTTTTTAATCCCATCAAATCTATATAAAGGTGAGAGCTGGTACCTCGGAAAGCAGCTTATTACATGCTGGCACCCAGCCTGGCCTTTGGTATTTTTGAGAGACCAGAGACTGTATATTAAAAAGGTTTAAATTTCTGAAAAACTGATTGAAAGGAACACTGCTCACTGATATTTTTCAGGCTTTGAAAGCCTGGTATCAAGTCTGGTGTAGCACAGACTTATTCCTACACTGAGTGACCTTTGCCAGGGCTGTAAACCTGCTGTTTTTCAGAAATTAAGCAGTTTCTAGTGCACGTGGCAAAAGCAGACAGGTCTTCAATGTCAAGCTAATTACAACCAATCTCCTTTATGACATTCAGTTATTGCGACATCTCTATGTAATGTCAACTGGGTTAAACCCATTCACCTGAAATTTCCCATGCATGTCTCCATTTTGACTGAAAATAGCTAAATCAAATTTGATATTTGGCAAATTAACTGTTAAACAGCACTTGGAAACACGTGGAGTTCTCAATTATAGTGCTATTAAAAAAGTTCATTGTACCAGCTTGTATGAACCTCTCTAAGAGCACTTCATGTGGTAGAGATAAATTTATGTAATTGAGATTAAGCACACCTTTGGACGGTTGTATTTGTTGCTATGAAAACCTGAATTCGACTCAACCAGGCTTATTAACTAATGTTAATAATATTAACAATATTAACTGACGTTCCTAATGTAAGGGCTGCAATGTGGGTGGCAACATCCACTCTTCTTGTAACTCTGCAAATGCAAGTCAACGTCCATGGAAATAATTGTGTGAATATGGAGCAAAAGAGGGGTTGCTTAAGAATGGAAATGTGGCTGAACCACAGGAATTAGAGACACTGTTAAATAGGGTTTCCAGATCTCTCTCCTGCAGTTGTCCAGTTCAGAACTTAGTCCTTCTGCAATGGTATAATTAACTATTTTTTCCTCCTTTGTGTTTCTCTGACCAGCTGGAAAATGGTTATGGATTTCCTGAGCCATGGAGCTGATTCCCTGTAGATGGGGATAGTGAAAGGCTTTGGGAATGCACAACCACAACTGCTCTTACTTTTATTTTCTATTCAATTATTATTATTATACTGGGATGCATCAACCTTCTCATTTACAAACTGCTGACTTATGAGAAGAAATTTACAGCACCACTCATTGGTTTGCATGGGTCAAGGTGGATCTTGAGAGGAAAAGGCCATGAGAAATTCTGAGAGATGTCTGGAAAAGCGAGGATGCCTCATATGGAATTTTGGCCTGTCAGCAAGGCAGCTCTGGTACCAGAAGTCACCAGCAGCTCTGCTGAAACATTTAATTAGTGGCTGCCATGCAGCCAATTACTCACTATTAATTTAAAGGCTGTTTAACTCTGATATTAACTCAATGGCCTTGATTGATTTCCAGAGTATTTGCTGGATATGTGTGCAACATGAAAATGATCCAAAGCAAACCCAACCCCTTGAATCCAGACAGGCCCAGGGCTGTCTGAGCATCCTTCCTGGTTTGTATCCAGCTTAGTGGCAAAAGGGACTCTTTGGGAAGTTCAGGCTGTGCTGTCTCGAGCAGTTCCATGTTTGGGCAGAAGGAAGGGAAAACGGTCTGGAGGTTTAACAAGAACTTCAGGTGAAGTTCAGTCAATTTATTTTATCTTAAATTACTCAAACTCAAAGATCCATAAAATTCACTCCTAAAACTTAATCTAATATTTGCACTGCTGTATGGGGAATAATTACCAGAACACATTTATTTGAAGTTAATTGGTCATCTAGACCATAACCTGCTGCATCTTAATTACCCTGCCTATCTTGAATATGGCAAAAAAAAATTAGAAAGGATTTGTTTCTTCATGTTAATGCCACACATCCTGCTCTGCCAGGGAAAAAGCAGTCATTACACAACATCAAGGGTGCCATTTATGTGCTTGAGCATGATGCAGGTGGGCTGCACAACAAATTAGCTGCATAAATGGAGCTGAATGAGGCTTTAATTCTTAATGTTGGCACAAAGATATTAATCTGTCATTACGGCAAAATGCGTTACATGGACCCCTTGCAAACAGACTTGTCGCACGTCAGGAAACATCTCTGCTCATAAAAAAAGTGAATTAAAAAAACTGACTTTCAAAAATAACTATTTTCCAATGTCAGCTGAGAATCTGGCTCCTATTTTTGGTATTTGTTGTTTAAGACTTAATAAATACTTAAGGATCCAAAGGGGACTTTCCCATCCTGGGAAAGAACTTCTCACCCAGAAAGTCCTCTTGCATTTAGCACACTCCATGTTAATTGAGAACCCGCTCTAAAATCCTCCAAAATTAATAACCACTTACAATAATGGTTATCTTAAATTAGACCGGGCTCTGTGATTCAAACATGTTATTTGTAACCACCTCAGTAATAACTCTGCAGTGCCAGCATCCATGAGGACCTTCTTTCTTGAAGGGAATTTTTAAATGCTTACATTATTCATCAAGTTGGTTTTTTTTTTGTGGTTTTTTTTTTTTTCCATACAAAATAAAGTTAATGACTTTAATATGAATAAATGA
Organism: Leptocoma aspasia; assembly: GCA_013399835.1. NCBI lineage: Eukaryota > Metazoa > Chordata > Aves > Passeriformes > Nectariniidae > Leptocoma > Leptocoma aspasia. The sequence goes on along the minus strand of VXAX01001541.1, from coordinate 1,252,822 downwards.
AGTTTTGGAAGAGAAAGGCTTTGCCATTTTGTTGTTGTCTTTTTCTCCCTCTACCCTGCACAATGGAAACATTTTCACCTTGCCTTTTTTTGTCCCCTTTCCCTTTAAATAGAGCCACCCTTTCCGTTTAAAAGAACCTAGATTTTCTGTGGCAGAAAGCTTCACAAAAGCCCTGTATTGGATACACAGTCTCAGCAACTCAGAACAGCCTCCACAAGTCAAAAGTTATGTCTATTTATACCAATGCAGAATCCAGGAGGAAATTTTATTTTCTCCTCTGTTATTAAATCAGATAATCCAAAAGGACTTTGCTCAAGACTTTTGCACTTCATTGGCTGCATAGGACATCTGGAAATTAAACTGGAAGTTATCTCCTGCAACATCTGAGCTGTGCAGAAGTCAAGACAGGAGGATATGGTTTGCTGTTATTTTACCTAAACCTGATTTACAGATAAATCAGAACATCAGCTGTGGGGTAACATGCCAAATGAAAATTTCAGCTCCTCCTATGAAATTCATCCACTTTGCTTCGCTGAAATCTTTCTTCCAATGTTAATTTTATTTGGCCAATGTGCAGGAAGAACCAAAGTCTCAGCAAACGTATCATAATCTATATATTGCTTAAGTAGTTGCAAACACCAGAAGTTTCTTCTGTGCATAACATTCCTCATTCCCAAACCTTTCTGACAAGAAATCAAATTTGGAGGTCATTTGCTGACAAAAAACCTAAACGTGGGTTTTCTTAAACAAACCCAAGTTGTGTTTAACAGTTGCAGTTTTCCTATATATATATTCTGCAGTAGAAGTGTCTGATGTCTTCTCAGCAGCACCTGAATTTGGGGATTTTATTCTGGGGACCTTGTCTGAGTTGCAATAGGACCTATGGAATTCTGGATTTCAATCTGCAGGCTCTTTTTGTGGGATGAATTCTGCCTCCGATGGGATTCCATGCGAAGCTCAGGTAAAGCTGGAAGATAAGAAGCGAAAGACAAAGCCAAACCATGAAAGGCCTCCAAGCCTGTGAGGCTAATCTCAAAGTATTACTGGATTAAATCCAGTTACAAAATTCAGGGTTATCACAAAGGTTTTAAAATAATGTTATCATTCATAAATCAATTTTGAAAGGTGGCTTTTCATATATGATTAACGTAGTCCAGGAGCTTGGGGGTTTTGCCCCTGTTCTGCTGCTCTCTTCCACTTCGGAGTAGAAAATAAGCATAAAATAATAATAGAAAAGAGTTTTCAAAATAAAACATTAACATCTGTTCTCAGATTTATCTGCTTCATCTATTTTTGTTGCCCTGAATTAATGTAAGAGTGCTCTTTTCTGAGCAGCTCTCAACATGCTTTTATTACCAATATTTGTCAGCTGCTGATTTTCTTCATGTAAACCCAAGTTTATGAATGATGAGGGAAAGCAGAACGGGGTAAAACTCAGCAGCATGAGGGACAAACTCAGGCTCAGGAACTAGCAGTTTTCTGATGTAAATGTGTGGAATAGAGAACTCACAGAACAACCACCAAGGTGATTGGAGACTGATTTTAAGCTGCCTTGCAGTGACAAAAAGGAAGAATTGAATCTATGAGAATTATTTTGAGCTTTCAATCTGCTGTACAAAGGCCTAATGACCTCATTTGAAATGCTGAACAAAGGCTATCAGGGCTGTAAAAAAGTCAGCAAATAAAACAGGTCTGAAAATAACTACCAGGGTAATGGGGGAACAGAAGGAAATTGGGAACTGAGAGACCTTGGCTTGATTAGCCAAAGTAAAAATGAATGGAATTGCCACTCCTATTGTGACTGAGGGAAGGCCCAAGGAGGGAAGACAGCTCCATAAGCTGAAGTGTGAGAGCTACAGAACTTTCCAGGAGTGAATGCTCCTCACCACCACTACAGCAATCAGATTGTGGAATGGTCTCCTGAGGGGGCTGGATAGGCAGAAAGAAGGGAAAATAAAAGGTAAAAATGAGGGAAAAAACCAACCCACCAGTCTCCTCCCATTAACTGCTTCTAAAACTGGGATGCTGATGGCAGCAGGAGGAAATGGACTGTCCCATCCAAGTCCCTGCAGTTCGCATCAGCAAGTGCGGATTGCCAACAGCTCCCGGGAAGCACAACTGAAACCAAGTCCAGGGCAGCGCATCAGACACTCAGCTCCACATTGTCACAATGCCTTCAATGTCATTAATCAGGGACTGGCACTTTTCATTTTTCCCCATGACTGGACCTGTGTCTGCAGAGCATTTAAATCTCCCCGGTTTCAATATTTCAGGATGACAGAGGCTGAGCTTGCAGTAGGAAACTACTGCATGGTTGATTAGTGCTCTGATAAATGATTCCCAAGTCAGCATCCTCCTACCTGCCACACACAAGAGCTCTCCCAAAAAACCATTCTGCATGAGGGCCACCACAGCTCCCATGGATTCACTGAGAACAGGCTTGCTCTTGGCAGGATGCATAAGAGGTTGAGATCAATGAATGAATTAATGGGGTTTGAATCGTTCCGTGGAGTAGATGTGCTTTTGAAGCCGTGGCTAATTTGGGAAGATGTGTCCACCTTAGTGATTACTACCTTCGACATCCCCTTGTTAGCCTTTTTAAGGGTTTTGAGTGTTATTTCCCATAAAATACCATTCCCAGGTCACTTCAGGCACTGCCTTGCCAGGTCCAAGAGACTGATATCTGATTTGGCTGTCCTTTGCTTGGGCCTCAGGTAGAGCTCAGGGAATTAACATGCATCTTTGGGCTTGTTTTCCAAAGGAGCAGAGTGGATTTTCCCCATGAACAATCCTCTTTAATCAATTTTCCCCTGTTATGGACAAGCTTGCAGGCACAGGATGACACCACATTAGAGCAGCTCATGCAGCTTTCAGGCACACAAGGCTCTCCCCTGGCTGATGATGCAGCAGCAAGCTTCAAGCAAAAGGCATGTCAGACACAGCTACATCAGCTGATGATGTCAACAGATTATACAAATTGTAGTGTAAAAATAAGGGAGCAGCCACAAACCCAGTTACAAATTTCTGCTGTAATTCCCTACCTGCTCTAGGACTGGCTACGAGCACAGGAAACCAAAGAGTACTTTTTCTTCCGTCTTTTCTGCTGAAAGATCCTCATCTCATGCCAGCTAACTGAAAGCATAGGACCCATTGGTCCTATAATTGCCATTATTAATTACCATAATAATTACTAATAATTATCCTGACTCTAGTGACCACACTTCTCAGTCCTTTATAATGTAAATGGTTTACAAACCCTCCAGATTATAGGAAAACCAACACAACTAGCAGTGCTGTGAATTATTCAGGAACAATTTCTATAGCCGCCTGAGCCAGTCCTTGAGGGAAGCATCTAACTATTCATGACATTTATCAGGCCTTTGTAATGCTCTACCATCACTACTCCCTCCCTAATGTATTGGGCTCTGCCAATGCCAACCCATTCCATGATCTAAGGTAAATCCATGGATCACACCCACCCCACTGGCTCATGTCCAGAGGGAATCCCACTCCTTTGCACTGCTAAGTGCTTAGGGAGGTGCAGGAGTCCCTGCTTGCTTACAGTTGACATTTTTTTAATCTCTTTCTGCTATATGACACCATGATTTATTCAGCAAACAATAAATGAAGCTTCATTTCTTTGTAGTTATTTCAGAGCACATGATCCAAGTGCCACAGATTAAGATACAACACAGGATACCTCTCTGAAGAATTTATTTCCCCCATTATCAAACCAGTAAGTTAAACAGAAAGAACAAAGTTAAAAAGCTTTTTCTGACCTGTTGTCAGACAAATCCCGTTTATTTTCACTATCCTATTTACAGAACAACTGCAATTGGCAAGAGCCTCTTGTCATATTTTGGAAGAGTGCACGGCTGGAAAGGAACAGAGTCTGAGGTGGCTCCTCTTGGCTCCTTCAACCCTCACACCACAGAGGAGGTGCCAAAGCAGCCACTGGGACTCCCCTTGGGCAATCCTTTGCTCAGCTCATGCCAAGTCCTGTAAAACAAATGCACATCACAGCACTTATGCACAAACTACAGAAGGATGCAAACACGATGGGAGTTGAGAAAACCCTCCATGAGTCATCTGAGAAGCCTTTAGGATATTTGACGTCTTTATCAAAAAGTCACTGCAGCTTTAAGATCCAATATTTACACTGAGACTCCTTAATGTAGCAGCTATTATTTTCTGCTCCTGTATCTATAATTACATGTTGCTAGCTAATGCTTATTAAACAAGAATTTACTTCATTAATAGTCAGTTATTTTGGCTACAAAAACAGAGGAATGAACCAGAGAATGGGATGAAGGGGGAGACACCAGGCCAGCAATTCTGCTGTCAGCTCCCATCTCCCTTTGCCAACTTTTATCCATGTGACACGCCTTTACCTGAGCTCAAGGTTAGATTTTAGAGAAATAAAAAAATATGTAAAAAGGAAAAAAAAATTCATCATCTTTTAGAGATCTCTTTTAGGAATTCAGGGAGAATTACTTGAGGGCTGGTTTATGAGATGTGTGCTGAGCACCTGAACGCTGCTTCCTTCTCACATTTTTGTCCACCTAATCCCAGCTATGATATTCCTAACTGGAACGGCTTGGTTGACGCAAGCAAGCTGGATTTGGCTGCAGGCCTTGCTTGGATTAGCTCAGACTGAAGAAGGGTGGAAATGATGAATGTTAAGGAAAGGATTTAACACGGCTGCTTTAAAAAAAGAGCAAAATGGGAGGGAATAGCTAATGATGCCACAGGAGAAGATAAAGCCTTCAGGACAAGGTTACTCTTTTCTCTACAAAGACAATATCAGGTGCTGGATCCATTATTTCATCACTACAGAATTCGTCCTGTGCAGGGAAGCTGTGGGACCTGCCAATGCTTTGCTCAGCTGACATTAAACAGGGCTCAGGCTGTTTAGGTGAGAGTTTTCAGACAGGTCAGCCAATGGCACGCCCCACCTCCGGCTGGGAGGGCTGAAGGATATCTGTACATCTGCAGAGACGTTTGTTTCCATGGATACTTCTGCCTCTAACACCTCTGAACCTGTGTTCCAGTTAAGGTCCCTCTCGTGTTTGGCACAGGCTGAACAATTTCATAAAAATAAATCAGTAGCAGAAGGTATTTCTAGAACTGTTTGCAATGCTCAGGCCTGAAAAATGAAAGTTCAAAGCAACTATGGCAACAACCCAAACTGCTTTATTTTGCAAAAAATACAAATGAGGAAAGAATTGCTTGACGGAGCAAAGAGGAAAGGAGAAAGATGCTTTTAATTTGACTAAAATTTACCAGCTGGTTATAACCATAAAATTTTAAAGTAAGGAACCTGGCAAGGCAAGACCTGAACAATGTGCTAACATGCAGAAAAACACTGAAATTTTTTAATTAAAAAGGAAACCAAGGGTATAGACTCTAAGTGGAAGAAATAGATACAGCAATGTTTGCTGTCACATTGACTGATACAATTTTATATCTTTAATAATGAATTGGAGAAAAAAATCCAATCGGATATTGATGAAACATAGAGATGATTCCAAACTATAAAGCTTGGGAAAAAATCATCAGAAAGTAGATTATTTTCCTCAGACAAAGATACGCATTAACTAGAGCTGAGACTATGAACAAAATTTAAAAGAAAAAAGTTGCTTGGCAGACCTAGTGCTAAAACACTGACCCAAAACAGAGGTAAATTGAGGCAGGTTACATTTATACTCACACAGATGCTAGAAATGTGAGAGGGGACGAGACACCTCCATCCCATGTGTTATCATCTCTGAGCACTGCAGTTTCGATCACATTTATGCATGTTGGAGATTACCAAGTGATTTCAAAAATTAGATCTGAACTTAAGGCAGTATTGATTATGAAGATCAAGGTGTAAAGGAAGCAAAGAATAGACACACAGACTGCTTACAACAGAGGCAAATTAAATGGAGGAAAGAGGGTTTTCCGAGGTCAAGAGGGGCACAGAACTTTCAGAAATGGCTGTTAAGACAAAAGAAATAACTTCTACTGACAGTAACTAGACAATAAAATAGCTGCGTGGAGATTTCAGCAAAGAAGGCAGAAAAGCCAACCCTCAAGAAAAGATTCCTCCATAAAGGAGGTGACTGTTCCTAGTCTTCTATGCAAGGGATATTTCAAGCCTCATATCAACCATTTAGAATTTTAATTTTACTGTCTGTCTAGTTCAAAGATGCCATTTAAGATTTTTTCTTTTTATTCTCATGGAATTGACCTTTTGAACATCAAACCTGCCAGAATCAGCTACAAGAGAAATCAGCTCTTCAGCCACTGCAAAGAAAAGCATGAACCATCGGACAAGTAATTTCAGCCTGCCACTGAAGCAATTCAAAAGGCATCCCAGCTCATTTGGTTTTAAAAAAGAGAAATAATCACCTTTCTTTGTTCAAAAACATCGGGTTGTCTATGAAAACATGGAATATGCAAGACCGAATGATTCTTCCTAGGTGGTAAAATAGAAACTGTTAACTGCAGCAAGACGTTCAAATCCTCATCCTGCTGTCAGGGTCCTCACTAACATGAGGCTTAAACACATGAAAACGCAGACAGGACACGGCTCCAGTTCAGTTCAGAGTTAAATGGTTCCTCTCTCTGAAACCCAAAAGGAGGAAATTTCCAATTTTACCTTAAAAGCTGTAACACAAAGGACAATTTTTATGATGGCCATGACTCAAAAGAAGCCAAGGCTTTTTCTTTTTTAAAATAATGCATAGATGTAAGTAATAAACCCCAGGAAATCTGCTTTGGGCATAGATCAAATCCAGACTATCTATGCTGACGGAGAAAGTTTGGAGTGCTTGAAAACAGGAAAGTTTAATAGAAACTGTTTTGTGACTTTAACTACTGCTACAAGGCACTCATTAAAATGCTACAGTACATTAAAATACATTAGCCTTAAGTTACTGCCCTATTAAAATATCCCTAAGGTGTAAAAATACAATCAAAACATTTAAAAAACAACTGCCTGCTGCTTTACCTGGTCAATGCCAGCCACATAGGCTGGGTTCATGTCTATATCATTTTAACCTGATACATTTTGACAGTTTTTTCTCATCTTAATTGCCTGAAATTTATTTATTTTGCTCTATTATGTTGTGCTTCTCATTACCATTTCTGAGAGAAGGAACCTTACTATTTCTGTGCTTTTCAGGGAATTTAGTCAGAGGAAACACATCAGCTGGGAGCACAGTGAACAAAACTGCCAGTGAGATCATGGATATCCACTGACAAAGCTGAAAAGCAGATGGATTTTGTTTCTATTCCAACCAAACAGCAGAGAAAACTCCAATTACAATATTCTAAACTGCTAAGGTTATTCTCAATAAATGTGATCTCCATTTGGATGATTAGCCTGAAAAAGAAAATAAATCAGGCTTTTTAAAACTGGGCTCATCTACTAATCAGACAACAAGATGACAGCATCTAAAACGTAGCCAGTAAAAATAAAAGGACACTCAGACTCCACCAGCCCTGGTCTGTGCTGACACTTTGCTGCAGTTTGATGGCCACAACACACATATGAACAACATACAAAAAGTTTCTCCAATAGTCCCCAGAACATAAAACTCATCATGCCAATTTGAAAATAAAAATACTGTATCATTTTAATTGAAAGGAATCAGAAATACATGCTAGCCACTCTCAACTTTTTTTTTTTCCCAACAACAATCTATCAAGGAATCCTTAACTAAGAGATGATCTCTTACATCCCATCTCTAATTAGGAAGACTATGGGCTCAACCCTTTTAACAATTTCTTTCTTTGAAGGAGGATCTAAAGTTTTCAAATAAGAAGTTTAAAGGGCTTTGAATAACAAATGACCATGTGCCATGAAAAATAGAGGGGAAGATTACTACAGTGCCTATTTTGTATATAAAGGTCAGTGCTTCTGATATTTTCAGGCCAAAAGACACTGTTTTACCCAAACAAATCCAGAAATTAATGGGGATTTTAAGGGAAAGGAATGTATCTGCTCTGTGCAGCTAGCAGGGATCATCAGTACTCACTTTACTTATTCCATCTTTCTTTCAGCAACTACTGAATTAGTGCACGCTGGTCCACAAAGAGCTCTGGAAAATGTACATTCCTCAGATATGGGAGGAATGTGGTGGTGTCGCCCACAAAGCCACAGCAACCAGCTGCAGAGCAATCTCAGACCAAGATTGCTACTTTTATATCCTCAATGACAAATTTAAAAAGAGACCAAAAACGGCCAAGAGCTCATTCCTGACACCCTACAAAGTTCCCTCTCTCAGAACACACAGCTCCTGGATGCCACAATTTGGATGCCAGTTTGGTATACCCCCACATTTCGGTGTTTCCCGTTTTGCATCTGTGTTTCCTTTCCAGTGGCTGTGCTATGGGAGCTCTGTGCTGTTCAAACAGAGACAAAAAGTGGGGAAGAAAAATTAGTCTGGCAAGTTTTCAGCTGCTTTATGATTCAAACTCCTTTTTGTCTCTTGCAGCACAATGTTATTGACCTGATCTCTTTGCCCATGGAGCAGAGAGCATTTGGATCACATTGCTCACGTCTGCTTGCTGATCACTTTCTACTCTAATTTCCCTGATTACTTAGAGCCCTCACAATCTAAATTCAACACGTTCAAACTCAACTTGGCGTAAATGGATTACTTCTGTATCACTTCCAGGACAACTGCTGGCAGCCAGGCAAATATCCCTTGTTTATAAAATGCCTCCAAAACCCTGGAGAGTGGCTGGAGGTGCTTCTAAATGGCCACAAACATTAAGGGATATTTCCCTACATGGTTACAAACAGCAGCTGGAAATTATGTGTCCACAGTCAGACCCCTGCCCCAAGCTTCACAACTCTGCCCTCGTTCACACAACCTAACCCTGACAGCTTTCAGGGTGATACTTTCAATCCTGATCTGACTGGAGTCAAGTTCAACTGCAGGAGATTCCTCCTGGAATAAATGTGGCCATACCTCTCTCCTCCAGCAGCAGTGCTAGCAGCCTATAAAGGCAGTGGAGATTTCCTACAGCAGTGAGACCAGGCAATTCCCCAGTGAGACCAGGCAATCACCCAGTGCTTCTTGCCATCCTCTAATTCCCTTTCTAGCTCAGCACCAAAGAAGGACAGGATTCTTTTCCTTTATACTTGCAAAAAACTGGTTTGCGAGCTGCAGAAGTTAAACTTACATGGCATTTTGAACCTCCCTATCATTACTTAATACCTTCCATAGAAGTTAAAGGTAGCAGTTTTGGCTTTATACCTGCAAATGCAACATCCTTGAAGAAACCTGTAACCCTCCTTGTTTTGTTTTTCCCTCCTGAAGATGATCATACTTGTCCCAAGATGAAAACAACTGCCAAGCAATTACATTTAGAACGTACATATTCTTTGGTAGATATTTAAAAAGAGGAAGCTGGTATTTTTACTCCTGAAGTCACACATAACCATTTAATCAGAAGCATCCAAATCATGTCAAATGAATAAATATGACTGAGCTTGCTCTGCTGGAATTCTGTGTTTGAACAGGTGAGCTCCCAGAGCAGCTCAGCACTGACACTGCTAGAAACTCTGGGCTTTGACAAGGGATGAGTAATGGAACTGGGAAGCTCCTGTGAGTGATCCACCTATTAGTGCCACTTAATAGATGAAGTACTTTTCATATTAGAAATCCCTGCATTTTAACTACATTGCAATTACACTGCACACCATAATAACCATCAGCTCAACTCCAGCTACACAGTGAGCAGTTATCACACCTTTCCCACACTTAAATAAGAGGTAATTGCAGTTACATCACCCTTATCACAAAACAGCTTTTTTGACTAATTAATGACTTTAATCAAAGCATGATCATGCTGCCTAAATGAGGTATTTCAGTGACAGATGAAGACTAACAAGTGTGTCAAAAACCTGTGCCATGGCAGTCATGCACATACAAACCACTACAGAAAAGCTTGCAAAGCACCACAGAGTTCTCAACACTTTGATATCAATGAGACTGATGCAGGGCACACCAGACTTTCTAATAATTCCAGATACAACATAACATTTTGATAATTTCTCAAATAATTAACAGGACCATTTCCTATATACTTTACAATATGGTTCTGTGATTTTTTTTCTTAGGGAAGTTCCACACAAATGAGATAAGTAATTTTTGCATACTTTTCCCCCCCACTGGTTTCAAGAAATGATATTGATTAGTTTAATTTTGTTAATAAATTAAATTAAGCCTTTACAAATAGTGACTGTCAGTCAAAGTCACCTGGGCTTAGCAGTCTCAGTCCTAATGTCTCCTTAAGTCCTTGGCATAACCACACACACTGAGCCAACACATACTCACAGTTCCACTGATTCACTACTTGGGCAAAGCTGCATTTATTCTGTACATAAATGCATCTCCATTTGATTGATACAAGAGCCATTCAATATCTGGCTAATTTTAATCCACCTCAGAAGACTAATAAAGAAAAGAACAAGCCCAGTCAAGGATAGCAACAATTGAGATATCCATAGGCAAATAATGGACAATTTTAGCAGTACAATAGCCTGCCTGGCTAACCAGGGGAGTTTCAGGATACAAAGGAAAGAGGCTGGCTTTTTTTGAGAGCAACTGTTACACAGCACCAGGGTATTAATAAAACAAGGAGCCAATTCACTGATCTCTGCTCAGAGAATTCAGCTGCCCTCACACAAAAAACTGCCCTTCCTCATGAGGGCACAAAGACACTTCATGTGGCATATCAGAGTGAACGGCAGGAGGCAGTTCAGTCTGGTGGCACACTCAGAGGATAGTGATGGGAACGTGAAATCCCTGGGAATTAAGGCAAAGTGCTCCCAGGAAGAGGCACTCAGTGAAGCACCAGACATTTCCCTTCTCCTCCAGACCCCTGGTGCCTTATCCAATCTCCCCCAGCCCCGAGGCAGATCCTAACTAGAAAGGGATTGTAGGCTCACAAGTCATAATTTATGAGCAGTGTTTCTCTTGGACATTTTGAGATAAATTCCACCTTGTAGTTCTGATTACACTGTATTTCCAGACAGGAGACAGAACACAAATACCCTTTGAAGCTGTAAAACTCCTGCTCCTGGTGTTTTACTGTTCGTTTTGTTGAGATTGTGGAATCTCTATAGCTACCATGACTACATCTCTCTGATTTTCAGAAACATTTCAGCCTTTGGAAAACATGACCCTTAATTTAAGTGCAGTGTCAGAACTGGCTCCTCTTTGGGAAAATGCAACAGGCACACACACAGTTATCATCTTCCTTGAATTACCTTCAGAGGAAGTAGAATATGATTCTTTGAGAGAAGCCTTGTGATTGCAGCATCTAGATAATGTTACCTCTCTTCTTCATAAGTGGTGGAAAATCGATGAGTTTGACTAAATTAATTTACTTCAACCTCAGCTCCTGTCAATAGCAAACAAATTATTTGAGCTGGGGCTCTGTTCAGTGAGCTATAGATACAGTCAGTAACTCATCAGTAAATGCTGGCTCCAAAGTGAAGCTGCTTAGGTGTCTAAATCACTGTCTCAAACTATGCATATTTTGTATGTAATGCAACATTTGGGTTGGTTTTCTGGATAGACCATCAACAGACCTCTACTCGTTCCAGTTTTGACACAGGCTTCTCCCTAAGCACACCCAGGCCACTGCTAGCTGTCCAAAATCCAGGACTACCTTCCCCTCTGCCAAGTACCTTGTCATTAGAATATGAAGTTAAAATGCTGTATTATTAGCCCAGCTCTCTCACTCGTCCTCTTTACAATGTGGTGGCAAGAGGTGATTGATTTACAGTGCCTCTAAACCACACTTCTGGAGATGCAAAAAAAGAGAGAGAAAACTTTGAGTCTCCCACTTCCTCAGCGTGTCCTTCAGTTCACGACATCAAAGCAGATAATGCTGTTCCCTGCTTTAAGGGAGTGTAATCCACCTGCCCACAGCCAGGAAGACAAATGAGGCATTAAGAAGTGTCAGAAAAAATTAATCCACAAACGTCAGAGGTTTATGTCCAAAAAGGAGACAGAGGAGTCCTTTTACTTTATTTGAATAAAGGGAGAGGCCATGGAGCATTCCCTTGGGGTCTCTCAGATTTTTGGAGAACACAGCCTCCTTTTTATCCTAATTTCCTGACCACATTTTCCTTCTCTCTTTCCCCATTGGCTGAGGTACTTGAGAGGTACAGACTTCCCAGAACGCCTGATCCCCTCTAATGTGTAACCCTCCTTTTTAATTTTTAATTCTTATGGAATTTTAGGGTTCTTCCCCATTGTTTCTTTCATCTTTCAATATCCAATTTCATTTATCAGCAAACCTACAGTTTGTTTGTAAAGGCAAATATCTTTTTCCATTCATCAATCAGTAGTACCCTTCCCATTGTTTCTTTTATCTCTCAGTGCTAGTTTTATCTACCAGCAGACCCACAGTTTGTTTGTAAAGACAAGTCTGTCATTCCTCTCAGAAGCAATAGCTCTGGGCTGTAAATCTCCAACAACGCTGTGCCAAGCTGGAGGTAGGTACTTCTGCCTGGGAGAGAGGTAAGGCTTCATACGTTCTCTTTCTGATTTTCTTTCAGCTGATGAAAGAATGCTGGTATTTCCATGTTTCAGACACACTCCATGCCTTTGGATTTAAAATATATTTGAGTCTTGTACCAAAACCCAACTGTGCCAAGTCAGTAAACTTTGGTGCCAACTTGCTGTTGTGACTGAGACACCTCTTAGCTGATACAGGAGAAGTGGAGTGCAGATCCCCCAGGACCGTGCCTGGATCTTGGACACAACAACTCAGCCCTGGGCTGGGGCTCTGCTGTCAGCAGCTCATGGGACAGACTCTCAGCCTCAGATTGCTCTGAGCAGCTTTTGGGAACAACAAACAGCAAAGGGGCAGGGGAGAATTCAGAAGTTTATCTTGTCCTTCAGTAAACTGGCACAGAGCCATGGAAATCAATGAAACAAAGCTCATTTACAGTCTCACAGGCTCGGACCTACTGTTTGCTGAGTAATATTTGCAAGCTTCTAAGATATCACCAACTACAAGAATTCCTCTCCCTCCCAACAGCTGAGAGATAAATCTCTCCATGCACACGTCAATTTACAACACAAATAACACCTTCCAACAGGGTACATTTGCCCTGCTGCTTGGCAAGGAACACCAATGCACGCAATGGATGATCCACTGCCTCTGTTGGAGGAACCAGGGTTCAATGATATTGACTTCTGGGCAGCAATGATTTTGTCCAAGGTGTTTAGGGTTAGTCACATGTCTAAGTGCCTTGCTTACCCAAGCATCCATCATTTGAGTGTCTCAGGCTCTCAGATCACCTGATCTTTCCCTGCAAGCATACCAACCCCTGCACAAACCACCCTGTGCTATTTCCTTCTTATCAAAGTGGCAGAAAAAGAAATGGGTTTGTTGCCATTTAATTATTCATTTGAAGGAGCTCTTTTCCCCCAGTTCTCCACCAAGTTTAAAATTTTAGCAATGAGGAACTGCTTTAAAATACTGTGATGTAAAATGCAAGCCTAGTAACCCAGACAAGACACAGTCATTAAGTTAGGGGGCTTGACAAATTACACAGCTCTTTTTTCAACTCCTTCTGTTCTAGCTGACAAGAGAGCACAATGAAGGGCAGAGGGAAGAGAAGGAGAAACTGCATCCTTGTGTTTTCATCGCTAGAAGAGAACGAAAGGACAGTGGTGGCACAGCCAGAGAGGGCAGGGTGAGTTCTGTCCATCTCTCCCTGCAGTTGTGGGACATGGGAATTGCTACCAAAGCACTGAATACTTCTCTTTTCATCCTAACACCAGAACAGAAATCACTGCTTCAACATTAGCCAGATTCAAATGACATTAAATGTCACTGTCAGATGTTATTTTTCCCTTGCCAGAAATATGTCCAATTAACATAAAAATCAGACATTTAACATGCAGATGAATTAAATAATTAGCTAGTTAATGCAAATATCATCTTGACACTATTAACCCTGCAGCAACTAGATCCTGGTTTGTACCACAAACTTCTGACCCATACTCTTTCCCTTCAGTCTGGAACTTTCTGACAATGTATATGTAGAGGTATTTGTCACAAATATCTGGCCTGTTCACCAAATACAAAGTCTGCCATGATTTTTCTGAAAACCACCTCCTTTTCCTGGGGTCTGTAATCATCACAGAAGCTATGACTGAGCATCTCCTGCAGCTCTACAGCAACATAAATTACACCTGCAAATTCATGACCCCATTGGAATCAGAGAATTTGCAAAAGAAATTCAGCTGGAAATGAAGGCGAGGGAGCTACCAAGAATAAATTTTCCATTGAAAAATGGAAATTAGACCTTATTCCAAGAGCAGCTTTCTTTATCCTGCCAAGAGAAGCAGCTTCATTGTAAAGGCAGGAGGGGTCCCATCCTATTAAAAGCTGCCCTGGACACATCTGCATTTGGGAGTGTTCAGGCCTTGTTTGCTGTGAACAAACCCAGTAGATGCTGGCCCCAGAAATTGCTGGCATTCATTTGATAGGTCTGTGCTTGGGCTCTTGCTGCTGACAGTCTCTCTCCTAAATAATTAAATATGAATAATGGTTTCTCTGTTGGTAATTCCTTTAAAAACTGGGATATTTGGAAGCATAGTCCTTGAAAGCGTGCTGGCCTTATTACTGGAGAAAAGAGGACATTGGGCAGAGTCTGAAGCACTGTAAAATGCTCATCCTTGCTCTAATTTCCTTAAAAAGATGCCACCTAAGAATTTTCAAAGTTACATGGGGGCTGCAAGATGATTGAAATGGAACTTTTGTTTAGGGAAACACAAATGTGGCCCCAGAAATTAGTATAGGATGGCAAATAAGTATTTAGAAATTGAACAGATCTCTTAAGGAGTCTGTTTTTGCTTGGTTTTATCCTGAAGTGGAAAACCTGAATACTGTGCACTAAAGAGCACCCACATTTTGGTAGAATCCTGCCCAGATACCTGTGCCAGTAATTATCACTGTTAGGCAGGATAAAATACTTTCTTGAATTTGTCTGCATTTGCTGTTCTCTTTGTTGAGGCCATTTTGGCTGTAAAGTCTCATGGAGTTACTGCCACAAGCCAAATTAGCTGGAAATATTTAGGCAAGAGGGAAGCAGCTGCTGCCAATGGGAAAGCTCACTGAGTATAAGATGCTTCCAAACCTTGCCTCAACTTCCCTCCAAAAATCAACTGAATTTTTCCCGTTACCTTTCTTACACAAATCTTGGGGGACCGGGAAGGGAGTGACAACAGGGGAAAACCCGGACTGGATTTTGCCCAGAAACCGGAATGAGCGAAAATCTGGACTGAATTTTGCCTGGACATTGGATTGGGGAAAAACCCGGACTGGATTTTGCCCAGAAACTGGAATGGAGGAAAACCCAGACCGGATTTTGCTCAGAAACCGGAATGGGGGTTACTCAGACTGGATTTTGCCCAGAAACTGGACTGGAGGAGAATCCAGACTGGATCAGTTCTACAAGTCTTGCATGTATCATCAAAAGATATCTAGAATGCCATTCCTTTGAAAGTTCTATCCAAATTTTGGATTGCAATTTTGATTTGCATTTCATTTTGCAAACAGAATGGAAACTTTTTACCTTTGTGAGCCTGATCTTACTTTCACTAATGCCAACAGAAAGAAATTAATTTCCACAGGAGCAGCCTCTCAATTTCCATTGCTAATATCATTGCACATCTGGAAGCCTTTCACTTGCTGCAAGAGCAGCAGAGCCACAGGTATTTCTCACTGAAGCCAATGGGAAGCCTTCTCCCTTTTGTTTCAATGGATTTTCCAAGCCCAGATTGTTCCATTAGTCTTGTAAGATGTGAAGACCAGGAGTTTTAAGAAAACCTTGAGATCAACAATGTGTTTAACATAAGCCAATCCCCCCACCCTTTATGTTGCTGTCTCCATTTTCTTCTGCAAAAGGCCTTGATTCCAAGTCTCCACGTTCTCAAAAATCCCACAGGAAGAAGACACTTCCATTACTCTCTCATTTGCTACATTTCCAATTTTATAAAGCCACAGGATTGTTATAGAGATTCATGCTTAGATGTTTAGCAGCTCCACTTGTGAAGGGGTATTTTATGATTTCTGGGAGTTGAACTGTAAAATCGTGCTGATGACCTTTTTCAACATCCCATCCCCCCCCTCAAAGTTTAGGATGAAAGACACCCCTTCACCCACAATGTCCTTCCATCAGACAGCAGTGATAGAAATCAACTCTTTGCTGTCTCAGAGACACACAAGGCCAAGTTCTCCTGCTAAAAAAGCATCTCCATGGAAACAAGTAGCTGCTCTACCCCTCCAGCCTAAGGCAAGCAGGACTAGGGAAAACGACAGTAGTTCTGCTGTTCCTCATTTAAGAATAAAAATGGCCATAGCTTCACAATATTATTACTCTACACACTGTTCTTGTGCCACAGACAGAAATTTCATCTTTGCTTTTGAGGAAGAGGCTGTGGAGACACCTATGCTCCTATGCACTCACAGTTCCCCCTCTGCCCCCAATAAATTTTAGGATTCTTTTTTTTCCCCCCTAATGGTTGCCAGGATGAGCTCAGCTGCTCCAGCCAGACTTCATGTTTGTTCCTGATGGTTCTGGCAGGTCGAATATTAAACACAATCAGCTGCTCCACAAAGAAATTAAACCCAGCTACCTTCCATTTAGTGGAAGCCCCTTGCAATTAAAAAGCACTTCTGAATCACGATACTTGCAGCCAGGAATAAGAAGTTCCCTTATTCTTGTTACTGAGGGACACATACTCATTCCAGTCCAGAGCTATGTGGACAGAATGTGAACAGCAGGAACACAAAAACAAGCAACAAAGCAGATCAAGGAATTTTTACCACCACCACAAAACCCTCAAACAAAGAAAAAATGCAAACCCAACCAACACCAACTCAAACCTGGCATTTCATTTTAGAGCAAATGTTTGGAAAACAAAAACAAAAGTCAAATTCCATCTGGGTAGGGGCAAGCAGGTCACTGCTAAGTGAGCACAGTGTCCTTCACTCCACGGAAAACTGCGTTCAGCTTTTCTGTGATTTAAGGAACATTTGAAGATATTTCTAACAAGAGAAAACCAACCAACCAGCCGTTAAAAGCTTCAGGTTTCCATTTCAACATATCCTGGTATTGCATTGATAAAGTTTCTCCGGAACAGCTGAAGGTTTGAGGGGTTTTCTTTTTTGGAGCCTCCCTGTAAACCACCTCAAACCCATATTTTTGGCTGTAAACCACACTCCACTCAAGCACAGATTTACTTCTACCAGCGTCTAATAAGATCTGGGGGTTAAATTATGGCTTGGCTTTGTTCAGGCATCTAAGCTGAAGTTGTGGTGAGCTCCTGGCATGATGTGTTTCTGTATCATTTCCTGTATGTGGCTGATCGATCCCCCCATACTCACATTCATTAACTTCAGCTGAATGATTTTTATGAAGAATACTTGTATGTTGCTCAATCTGCTTCCTGTTTAGAGAAGAACAGTCACTCTTAAAAACATGTTTAATCAATTCATTTTTTCAGATGTATTGTGATAGCTGCTATTAAAAAATAAAAATAAAGCTCCTGCTATCTGTGGAAAGGCAGAAGGGGAGAGAGATTTACAATGAGATTTTGTAAGGATCAAAGGTAATTAAAACTGGAAATAGAAGGTTAAAAAATTAGATACCTCAGCAGGATTATTTGATCTGAAGATATGTTTTTGTTTGTTTAACATCTAAGGCCAGGTATTGGTTTGCAGACATCCGTAGAGCCCTGGTGAAATAAATGCAGCTGAATCAAAGATACCAGCTGATGATAAAATCCATCACATCTGGTGCAATCCGAGGGAATATTGAAGTAGATAATGAGCAATATAGATCACTGTGATGGTGCTGCTGTAATCCAACAGCAGAGATCTTGTCCCCTCACATCCCTGAGAGCTGCTTGTGCTAAGCAGAGCTGTCACATCTCCCTGCCTGAGGTTTGTTAGTGTATGGGGGAAAAGGAAATAAAAAAAAAACCAAGCACAAACACCAAACCCATTTTGATTTAAGGTTTAGACATGCCAGCCTATCAGACAGGCTTGACAGGTGATTAAATGTCTTGCTGTTCTGACTGGAGGCACAGAGGAAATGCTTTTCTTTCAGTACCACGGTGTGTATGTTGTGTTGTGCAGCCCTCAGGGAAACAGCTGAGAGAGGAAGGCATTACTCAGAAGGGAACAGGCTTATTTGGTTATGAACCTTGATGTGCCATAGGAGAGTAAAAGCTGCTGGAAGCAGTACAGGTTTGGGAGAAAATACAGCATAGTACGGATTATAATGAGTGATATAGAATTCATACTAATTGAAATAAATGCAGGATAAGATACTTTAAGCACTTGAAAAACTCTGTTCTGAGTAACTTTAGAAGGCAAGTGTGTGCATTTTGCTCCCAAAGTGGCTTTCTTCCCACCCCACACCCACGAGGTGCACGTACAGGACAGCACAGGCCCTTCCAGCAAAGCTCTAATTGCAGTTTCTGCCGGAGTGAGGGGTCCGCTTCCACGGGAGAGAGGGAATGGCAAATCCTGTGGCCCCAGGCTCGGTGGGGATTCATTACCATGCAAAATGGCTGAGGAAGCAAGTCTGCAAAATGGCTTTCACTCCCAAAAGCACCTCATTAGCAGCACAAACTGTCATGATAAAGAATTCAAATACATTCAAGCCAACCAACCCTCTTTAATGTGCCAGGCATAGTTTCTTATGTTAAATAATATATCTTCTCCCACATAGCAGCAGAACATCTCACCTACTTTCAAGCTTTTATAAAAATAACAGTATTTGAGTAATTCCTATCATATCAAAGAACATTTTTAATATCAGCTGGAGGAAAGGGGTCACTCATTACTGGCAATTTCCATCATCAAAGTGGATATAATTTGATTCTACATAAACCATGCAGTGCAACTCTTCTGAGAATATAGATCTCCAAACATGACACAAAACACTCAGCAGAATCCACAATAACACTCAAGCACCATTTTGAAGTGAATTACTTGAAGCCATGTACTGTTATCTCTAAACTCACTAGTTTACACACAATTTTACTTTGAACACAATCCTCAGATCAATACTACTCACCCAAATAATTGTTTTTAAGCTCTTAAACAAGAAATTCCCTCTACTGCGAAGTGTGCTTCCAGCTAAAGATGGCAGAGAGGATGTTTCAAGACTGTAGCTGCTCTTACTTGACAGGGAATGGGACAAAAGTAAACACCAGAGGCAAACTAACAGCGCAAAATGAAACACACTGAAATGCAGGAATATGATTTATACCACAGAAGACCATTCTTAGCCCTCATTATTAAATATTTAACTCCTCTGGTTTGGAGCTTTCAGGGATCTGACAGAGTTTTTTTTATACAATACATGGAAGTCTGTGTTTGTGCCGTATGTAATTGGAAAATGTTGGCAGGGTGCACTCTTGAAACCTGTAGGCTGCAGCCTTAGAGCCCAGGGATAGGAAACAATCCATACCAAGGACTGGCAGTATCAGCTTTGCTCTGCATGGTTACAGGAAGGTCTTTGGAGAGCCCAAGACTGTTCTTAGTAAAAATGGCATGGTTCTGTGCAAGGCCCAAGACATCTGCTGTGTTTTGGGACACCTACTAAATCCCAAGGATAGCTCAACTTGGCAGGACTCTCTCATTTATAAAGGTACTCGCTCTGCATGCACAATTCCTGCTCCTGGGGTAAGAGATACTGCAGCTCCTGTCAGCAGCACGCTGCAGTGTGGGAGCTGGGGATCCTTGATTCTTCTCTCCCCACCTTTGCTCTCGGAACCAGTCTTAAAGGTGCAAAACTTATTTCTGGGCTAAATGGACAAATGGGGATACAATTCAGCATCATAAAGTCACCCCAGGACAGGATCCTAAAATGGATTGTCACACATGGAAAAACAAAGGCTACATCAGCCCACTGGAAAAGGGTAATGCCTGCTAGAAAATAAACCAGTCAAACAGCTGAAAATCTGAGCTAATGATTCTGTACTTGTCTTTCCCAACTGCCACTGCATTTGGATCAAACAGCTTTTGCAGCCAGGCTACAGAAGCAGATATTCCCAGAAATTCCCATAACAGCTGGCTTTAGCAGCTTTGACGCAAGAATTTCTCTTGTGATTCATTCCTTCCATCTGATAATAATTTCTGAGGGGAAGCAGAACTATTGGCCTTCCATCAGAGAAAGCCAACATGGCAGTAATGGCTTCAGAAAGAAAGTTTACACAGATCACTTTTTTGCAAGTCCACGTCTCGAGTCACCAGTGTGATTGATGCTGAAGGGCCTGGCCTCCTGCATCTCAGCATTTTCCATGGGAACAGCAATTTCCAGGAGCAGAAAGGATCCCAAGGATGCTGCCTTTTAATCACTGACTTGTTTTAGGTTGCAGGTAAAGGGCTTCAGTACAACCCCCTCGCTGACTGGGCACAAAGCAGCTGCTCACAATTAACACAACTACAGCATCAGGCTGCTTAAGATTTTTCTAACCTGGGAAAGAATGTTAGCCAAGGTTTGGATTAGTCTGGATTTTAAATGAAGAAGAAAAGGAAAAGTACCAAAGAAGATAATAGCCCAGAATTAATTTGTGATGAAGAGCCTGGAGATGGCCAAACTTAAGCTGCCAGATATAGCTAAATCAGAGACCATCAACAGCAGCTAGAAGCAGCAATTTTATCCTCCCTTCACACAGGCATATTCCCAGACAAAGTGCCAGAGGCTCTGTAATTGGTGAGGTGGGTGCTCAAACTCAAGCAGCATTTTACATTGGGTAAAGCAAATTAAGCCCTCCAGCCTGGGTTAGGGGCAGTGGAAATCAGGGCGAGCTGAGAACCCAATTTCCTTTTGAGAAAAGTTGGGCTTCATTGCCAGCAAAGTCAGGGGTACAGAAGCAAAGTCTCTTGTACACCTTAAATCCCTTGTGTAAGAAATGGGCAACACCAGAGCAGATTCTGACCCAGCACAAATTCAAGGACTTCATTAACTCAGTCCCAGAAAGACACTACTCATAACTGCACAGAAAGTTCTTTTTTTGGGAAAAAATTTTGTCTATATTAGCATCTCCAAAGTCACAAATAATGTCTCATATTTCTAAGTATATAACTGATGCCTGGGATTTATTGTAAAAAGTAAAGGCCACTATTATAAAGACCTCACTAAAAGTCATGAAATATTGTGGAAATGAAAAACTGCAGAGCTCTCTGGCACATTTGACTTGGGAATAGGCAATATATTTGCAAGTGAAATCAGTTTAAAGTATTATATAATTGGATGAATAATCAAAAAATGCTCATTAAAGCATCAAAGTATGCTGATATAGCAAAACGCTCTCATCTGACCTTCAGTGCTTTACATTGTCCATTTTGACTGTTTCTTGCTGCCTGCCAAACAGAATAAATCCAGACTTTGGAACTACTCTTCAGCAACCCCCACTTTCAGCCATTTCCACCATCCATTAAAAATGTTCTTTCATCCCTGTAAGAGGTGCCTATGCAGTGGAGGGTCCTTGTGAGCTCACCCTGGTTCACTGCTGTAAGAGGTCAGAAAGACAAAAAATGAAACCATTTTCTCAACCTACTAGTGATCAATAGTTAGATATGGGGAAATTAATCTTAAAATAACGTTGTTCCAAATATTTTTTTCCCCAGAATATCATGAGACTATCATAGAAAGCTGATCTCCAAAGAAATGAATCTCTGTGGTCAGAGTTAAATGCATCTTTTAGACATGATTCTGTGAGACGACAACCTAACTGAGCACATGTAACAGCTATTCTTCTGTCAGTCATCATTTCAATCAGCAGGCATCAAACATCATTAGCTGTGATAGCTTTGGGATTTTGAGAATTTTTTTAATGAAATATAGTCTTAATGGAATACTGCGAGGTGTATTTGTAATTATGTATCAGCTTGGCATTTGGCTTTTCCTCCAGGGAATAAAAAAAGACAGTAGATGTGAAGAAAAATTACAAAAAGGAAGCTCTACAATAACTCTCAACAGAAAGGAAAGAATAGGAAAAAACCAGAACCACAGAACTTAAGCTACGAAAAGATACTAGGAGTATATTTTAACACTGCTGACTTTTGGGGGTTTTTTTGGTAGTTTATTTTTTAAAACAGAAGTAGTTCAGATTTGCAAGTTCTGTAGCATAGGAGGAGGTTCAAGTGTTACCGATGAATAATACTGTGGTAAAAGATTGTTTTTTAATAAATAAATCCCAATCTATTATTAGAAAAACCCATTTTATAGGTTTAAAAACTCATATGGTACCTAGCCATGCACCTACCCATTTCCTTTTGTAGCATATTATTTTTGGTAGGTGCCTTAAAATGGGCTTTTAATACAAAACCACATTAGGACTGGTTCTATACCAAAGCTTTAGCTGCCCCAACTTAGATCCCCACAACCATTAAACACATGTTCTGTTCATTTAAACAACTTCACAGAAGCTATTATTAAGTTTCCAACTAGTGAAATTATTTTCGTATTAAAAATGAATGCAAACAGAAGCCAGTAATGGTCCATTTCATAAGCAAGACATACAGAGGAAGAAAACATTAACAAGCTCTTGCATATTTTTCCTCACTATTTACATTTAAACTTAAAACTTGATAAATGTTTTAGGAATATTTAATACACATGGCAAAAATGCCACTAACACAATTCAAGCCCTTCCTCTAAGGACCCATCCCCACCATCATTCCCAGCTGAGCTCGTTAACTGCAGCTGCCACCACCAAGTACTTTTGCAGAGCAGAAGATACAAGCAATAGGTAGATGGAAACGGTTAATTTTTATTTTTTATAGTAAGATAAGCCACTGCAAATTGTGTTTATGGTTACCATGGAGGAAAAATCCCTTTACATGAAACCCAAAACCAGGAAGAAGTTTTATTGTGAGCCACTGTGTTTCCACACTCACACAATTAGGCAAGAGAGACCTTTTCTCCCTCACATAGCAAACACCTCTTTCCCTCCGTCCTCCATTACCAACATTTGAGAAAAAAACCCCAAAAACCTACAAACAAACAGTTCCCCCTCACATAAAGACCTCCTTTTTCAAGAGAATGGCACAAGAAAGCAAGTTTTTTATACATGTTGTTCCTAATTTAAATATTTTAACAGATCAAACCTGATAGCAAAAAAAAAAAAAAACAACCAAAAAAAACCCCAAAAAAACCACCAAACACAAAACCCCCCCAAATCCCAGCACTTTCAAATACCCAGAATATTAAACTTCATAAACCTCACAAAGCATGAACATACACAGCCCTCAAATTCACAAAAACCCAGAGATTTCTCCAGTTCAAATAACAGCTCCCTTTTCCCGCCCAAAACAGGTCCCCACACAGCGCCACCTCAGCCCCCAGGCCCTTACCTGGCTCCCGCCCTCACAGAGAAGGAGCTGCCGTCCTCAGCCATGAGGGATCCAGGAACAGGAACACCCCTCAGCCATGAGGGATCCAGGAACAGGAACACCCCTCAGCCATGAGGGATCCAGGAACAGGAACACCCCACAGCCACGAGGGATCCAGGAACAGGAACACCCCACAGCCACGAGGGATCCAGGAACAGGAACACCCCACAGCCACGAGGGATCCAGGAACAGGAACACCCTACAAAGGGAGCAGGAGAACGGCCCTGCTTGGCTGCTGGACAGGGAACGCCGCCTGGCCGGAGGAGCAGACCCGGCTGCAGGTGGTGCCTGCTCAGTGCTCCCGGGGCTCCAGCAAGCTGAGGGGAGTTACTCGATGGCATGTGCTGCAATCAGCCCCTTGATTTTGTTCACCTGTTCTTACTCTACAGTTTTGTAAAGTCTTTGCACCACCTCCATAAATTGTGTTTAATCTAGAGTATGTAATTGGTTTCCTTTGACAATGAGGGAGATAATATTCTGTTTTCTATAGTATGATCCTTGTACCAAATATCAGAAGAGCTGCTTGCTCTACTCCCAGTTTCTACTTTGACTAAAATTAGCTCTAAAAACCTACCCAGTGCTGCATCCCTTTGACACAACAGAGGTTTTTCAAGTATTTGTCTTTCACATCAGTCCAGAAAGATTTACTGAGTTCAGCAAAGGCAGGACAAACCCCTTATCTGTAGGTGAACCACAGGCTGATAGAAGCATCTGTGAAATCACTGAGTCCTGAAAGAGGAGCTGCCCCAAAGGCCCCTCTGTCCTCTTGGCCATACAGTCAGGGCTGATCACCCATTTAAATACTCCTGCAATGAATAAGAGGAAGCAACTTCCCATGTCTGAGAACTGTCATCATGTAAGCTAACAGAAATGAGGAAAAGATCAAGGAAGTGCTGTGAGGGCTTTTTTTTTCTTTGTACATATATCCCAGATGGATTGGATTGAGTAGGACTGTGGCCACATGAGACAACTAAGTGTAGGTTTATTAAATTCACACGTAGCCAATGTGCCATGAGTTAGCCAGGTGTATGTATGTGTGAGGGCTGTGTTCACTGCATTTTATGTTATGAAGTCTGCAGGCTTTGGTGGTTCCTCTTGTTGCAAATCCATTGTCTACATGGTTGTTTCCCTTTTATCCTTCAATACAGCAGGCCCTTTCAGTGTACAGACAATATTTCCCATCCTTACTTTGAAAATGCTTCACTGACCATCCTTAGACCTTCATCTACTCTCCTTAAGTCAGTGACAGTATTTTCAGTCCTTCATTAGGGCTCAGAAGAATGAACCTTCACTTTAAAGTCTTCACTGAGCCACCCTGGACTGGTTTTCTCTGCCCTCATTCATGTGGAGTCTTGTGGTTGCTGCATTCGCAGTGATTTAGGGGAAAACCCACATGAAAAAATTGCTCAGTGAAAGCAAAAATGGTAAGGGTATTGTAAATGTGATAGCAAGTGTCATTACTGAAGGCTGTATTGTAGCATTTATAATTCTATCTTGGGGAAAAGTCCACTCAGTGACTTACCTGTAAAGGGGGGTGGTATACGGAACATGAGAAGCTTCTGTACAAAGGTCTGGAAATATGTATTTGCACAGAACAAAAGGAAAATTAAAAATAGGCCTTAAAAGCCAAATTAGTTAAAAAAAAAAAATTCCTGGCCCAGAATTTACTATGAATAGATCTTTTCAGACCTAAGCAATGCTAAGAAAGTAAATGCTTCTCTGAAGCCAGGTTTCAGCTAAAAAAAACAATGTAAAATCTCTTCCTCTCATAAGCTTCAACTCCTTTCTGTTGGTTCTGCCTCTTTCTTCCTCCACTAAGTAAAACATTTTAAAAAAGGAGTGGAGCTGGACAAGTTTGATAGTTGGGCTCAATTCTTACATTTGTAAAGACAGTTTTTTTAATAAGAATGGCATCCACAAATTGAGAAAACAAACTAGAAATCTAACAACAACAGCAACCACCACCTTTGTGGTTTTATCTGACTGAAAGAGGCGAAAAATAGACTCTCTAATATTCCTTTCCTATGTCAACTCACTTGGAAAACAAAAAATCCTTTCACTAAATAAAGCTCATGGAATGTATTCTGAAGTCACCTCCCTATATTTAAAACAAATCACCTCCTCATATCATGCCGAAGTGACGTCAAACATGATTTCGACTTGAACCAGATTAGAGAGCTGGCAGCTGTTTCAGTGCTTGCTCTGCCAAACTGGATTTACCTGGAATCAGAAAGTCTTGATGGTACAATCTGAGAAAATCACTTTTGTAGCCCTGATGGTTATGGCATAGAAAATACACTCAACAGATAATAATAATAATAATAATAATAACAACAACAACAACAACAACAACAACAGAATGAAAATAAGTTATTCCTTACCTAAAAGC
This sequence comes from Leptocoma aspasia, assembly GCA_013399835.1. NCBI lineage: Eukaryota > Metazoa > Chordata > Aves > Passeriformes > Nectariniidae > Leptocoma > Leptocoma aspasia. The sequence continues at coordinate 1,226,991 of VXAX01001541.1, read as the reverse complement.
CTAGGATCAGTTTCTGCAAGGTAATCAAGGCTGAGCTTGAGAATTCTGCTCCAATTTTCATCATTATTGACTGTGTGGGATATGTCACTTCTCCAAACACGCCTGCACGCTTTGTATAACTTTTGTAACCTATCAATCACTGTGCTGTTTCTTGTTAACAGAGACCAATTTTTGTCAATATACTGCTAATCAATATGTTACAGGAGTTGACTGCAGCTGCAACAATCCCAAATATTTATTAACTCCATCAGAAGAAAGGCTGAGTATAAAAGCTGTAAATTCACCCAAAACACCCACAGGCTTCTAGATTTCATCCACTTTAATTTTGCATGCATGGGCTTTACCAGAGAACTAAGGATTTATACACTGGCTACTTGCTTTGAATGAATTACCAGCAAAAGTCCAATTCTGCTTAGAAAGTCAATGAAATTCAGAGCCATGAAACTGATGCAGTGTTTTTAAACACTCCAACTATTGCATTTGTTTATCAGGCTTTATTGACAGGAACTCTGCACTCAAGCCCAGGGCTGAGATAATTGGTAAGGGTCTATGACAGGATGTTAATTCACTTCTGCAGAGGAGTGGGATCTGTGAGGGTCCCTTGTTTTACAAATGCAACTACATGGTACATGTCAGTAGAATTCCTAAGGCCCACAGCTCTGGAGTGCCACAGGGCTGGATGCATTCTCCATGCTGCTTCCTCTTAGCTCTTTTTTATATTATCTAGAGAGCTACTGAAAGAAAAAATAGCATTTCAAACACTTTATTGGACAACCCCAGAAGTCTCAGACAGAGGACTGTGAGCATGTCTGAGGGAAAGCTCACCTGCAGAGCTGTAAAGCACCACCTTTTAAAATTAAGGTGATTTTTCTCCATCCTTTGGGCTGCTTAACATAGACACTGTTTCTAAAGACAGAGAATTCTGTCCCTGAAGAGCTGTTCTTCCAGCTACAAGTTGGAAATCCAGCCCTGGAGCAAAACATGGGATCTTAAGTGCAAAGACACCTGAGTGTGTCCTGTCTTTCAGGGGATTCTCCCAGGCAATATATTCATGTGGGATTTAGAGGCTTTAGTGCACAGCTCCTTGAACTTACCAGTACAGCCACAAAAATCACCCAAGACACTGCTTTTTGTGTCATCAGAGTTCTACTGTTCCCTATATTTTTGGCCTCGTAAAAACAGTGGATAGACACCCACCAATCATTTAATTGATTCATTTAGAATAATTTAGGCTGAAAAAGACCCTTAGGATCATCAAATCCAACCAGCACTTCCATTCTGTGCTGGAATTCACTGACAGGATTTCTTTATGTTAGCTGCCAATATTTCAGTCTGGAGACAGAACTAGTGGGTCATTCTAATGCCAGGCATTAGAATGAAACAGAATAAAAATTATCTGGGCTAGAATTTGGGATTCATTCAGAATGCTTTGCCTACCTGCCTGGTCAACAGCCTTTTATACTGTTAACATGATGAAATATTAGATGGAAAGCAGTAGACTGGAGTTAGCTGCTTATCATGATTCTGGTTGAGAAACACAAGGTAACCTCACAATTTAAAATCTGAAAAAAAAAATTTAAAATTTTAAATTCCCATCTCTTATTTAGCTTCCCTTCAATGCTTGCTCTGCCCCCTTCATCTTTCTTGATGAGGGCATGGACTGTGATCAGATTGTCTTTCCACGGGAATGGAGAGAGCATCTGATACATTCTGGCTCTGCACCCCACTGGATTTCCCTGAAATGCCATGCAGTAGAGACAATTTCCTGGATATCTCTTTTTCATCGCAGTGTTGCCAACCGTACATCCTTATATAAGCATGTCTTTGTTTTTTCCTACAGGACTCTTTGCCAGGCTGCTGTGTTATCAACAAGGAAAGGTGACAAACCCCACCAAGCCTCTGTAGAAAGGGTCAGTGTCCCTGTGACTCAGAGATTTTGTTGGGAGAAATGGTTTAAAACTGAGTTAAGGTAATTGGGCTGAGCACAGGGAAGGGGTGAAAGGGCTCCTCACATATGAGGCTCAACTCTGATTTTAATGCAAACCACCAGAACTGTACCAGCACTTAAGAAAGGTAACCTGTGTTTGGAATGATAAAAAGCCATTTAAAAGAGGCTGGGTAGACTGAACAGGAAGAAATAGATGAATAGATCTCCATGTGAGCATAACTGATTTTAGGCATGTACTCCACAAACCCTTCACCAATGATTTATCTTCATTTGGGGGGTATAACACGGAGTTCAGTCAGGTCCTCAGAGAGACATCTATCAAATGCATCATCAGCAAAAAGAAGTACTGCCTTCTCTTTCTATTTTATCTTTCCTTTTGTTTTCATATGACTGAAACAAAACAGATCATTTTTCTTCTAAAAATAAATAAATCACTGCTAGTTATTCAAGTAATTCTGGGACAAGTAACTCACTGTAGGAGTGTGCCCCCTGTTGATGGGGTGACCAAATTACAAGGGAATTCCCAAATACTCTGTCTGCCAAGTAAGAAAAGACCCTAGAAGTTTCTCCCCGAATTTGGTACAGGGGCACATCATAGGACCTTTTGAACTTCACCTCAAACTTGGGGCTGTTTGACTGGACTGGGGCCAAGAGTCCTGCCTGCGTGATTAGGTAGAAGAAGGACAGAACAAAAGATTTAATTGCTTTTGTGGCGTGTCTCAGCAGGGCAAGGATCTCTTGATCTCTTGCACCTGGCACGGCTTTTCTCTGTAAAGAGCTTTGTTATTTTGTTTCTTATTAAACCTTTTTCTGTTTCAAACACTGCCATGAGAGCCATCCTGCTCCTACTATGCCATCCGAGGTAGCTGGGCTAATCCGGGTATGAAGGGATCGGTAAGAGCTTGTAACAGCCTGGCCCTCATCAAACCCCTTTAACTCGCCAATATATATAACAACTGAATTTTCTCTGAACCATGAATTTTCCCTTTCTCTTAATGGCAACACAGCAGCCAAGAAAGTTTGGAAAGACATGAAGCAAAGGCTGCAGTAAGAGGTTTCAACGGGCTTTGGAAAAGGTGGGGATAAAAAAGAACTAGATAGGAATCATCAGGAAGCTGCAGCCAGGATTAAAATTACCTTAAACATTCAAATATGACAAAAGAGGACGGAATAAAAATATAACAGTCAGGCATGAAATGTAAAAAGTAAATGTCATGCTATGTCCCAATCACTGCCTTTTTGATTTATCTACTTTTCCTGCACTTACGTAACTGTAAATTCTGAGGAAGAGCAATACAATTCTTTGAAATCACATTTAAGAAATGCATGGACAGCATCTGTTTCTGGGTGTGTAAGCTCATTGAAATGGGCATCTCATTTATCATATGCCACTCAGTATTTTTTGTGACATTAAAATAACAGTGAACTCCATCAGGGCAGAAAGGAAATGGCAATTTTGGGAACATTTCCCCCACTACTTCCCTTGCTTTTCATAATTTTTGGCCAATCAGGTGGGTCCAGGGGACACCTGTGATAAACACAGAGCTCAGACATTTGCAGTTCTGTACCTTCTTCCTGATGATAATTCAGACATATGGAAAAGCTGATGTAGGAAGGCATCTTTGGTGCTCCTGTAGTCCAAGCACCTCTCAGAGCACAGTCAGAACAGGTTACTTAGGACTGTGTCCAGCTGGACCAAAAAAAAAAAAAAAAAAAAAAAAAAAAAGCTCAACAACCAAAAAAACCCCTAGCAATCAACAACTGGAATTCCCTAAAAATCAGTTTATATCCACTGCCTCTTGCTCTGACAAGATTTTGCATTCAGAGCAACACAGAGCAGCAAATTTAAAAATCATTTCACTTTTTCTCTCACGTTCAGAAACCCAGAATTGCAGGTAGAACTGTCACTGAGCTCTGAAGTCACACTGCCAGTCCCTATGCTTAATCTACAAAAATAATGAAATGTGATTAGTTACAATGAAATACAATCCCCAAGTAATTGAGACAGATTCAGATTTAATTCATCTTTGCAAAGGAGTTGGAAAACTTGATGGTGAAAAAGGTAATTTTTCTTTCATTAAACATCTCCCAGCATGAGAAAGTCTTTTTTCTTTTCGGTAAAAAAATTACCTAAGCTGAAAAGAAATATGCCTCAACAATGGAAAACCTGATCCTGCATGAAAATGCAAGCAGTATAGGAATTAAATCAGTAAAATATCTTCAGCTTCTAGAAGACTGAAAACTGGGAATCCTTCTCTGGTATTCTCCTGGAAAGCTTAATAGCACTAGGGAAGGGCAAGGTTTTCCTGTAGTTCTGTTAAAGCATCTTAGACAAAATAACAGGGTTTAGGCAACTATTCCTGTGTTATCTCTTAGATCTGAGAGGGTAAAGTGCTTATTGCTTCTGGCTCAAATGTCTGTGGAATAACAAAGCAATGTGTCTCTGGGTGGTACTGAGCACAGGGAAACAGCTGGGGAAGGGAATTCCTCCTCCAGCCACTGGCTGTGTTTCGTTCTGGTTATGGGGCAGATCTGGCAGCTGGTATCAATACTCCACTTCCCTGGATGTTACATACACAGGGCATGGGTTTTGGTGCCACTGGGGCACTGCTCCCCTACATGTTTGGGGGACCTAAAAGCAAAGGTCTGTTTAATCACTAAAATGAATTATTTTGCAAAAAAGCAGAAATCAATCTGATTTTTAAACCAGAAATACTCCCATTTGTGATCACCCAAGGAGTTTGTGGCAGAAACCATGTTCTATGACATTGATAGCCAAATGTTTTGCTCTGAGATTATCCATAGAGAATAATTGCATTCAACCTTTAGTTTGCAATTTTTTACAGACCAATACATTTCAAATTGGCAATTTCTAAAGGCCAAACACCACTGTCAAAACCTGCAAATAATTAAAATTAAAACCAATACAGATCAACTAATGTTGTTGTTGCCCCTCATGGGCAGGAATTGACTCCATCTCAGAGGGTCTTTGATTCAGAAGGTTTTATTAAAGAATGACTCCATAAATATGAGAAAGAATAAAGGTTCTTGCTTATTTCATAGCTTGTTACAGAAGGCTTAGGATTATTTTCAGAAGGCTCATAGCTTAGCTTATTGCCTAGCTGATTCTTAGCTTAGTCTTAGCTTCGCTTTGTCTTCTTAGTCTTAGCTATACAAGTGCCACACACCTACTTATAATACTAAATTGATGGGCTGGTAACCAAGACCAGCTCCCTCTTACCATTGGTTAGAGAGAGAAAACTACCTCTCTCTGTTTGTGGGAGCAGAACAGAAAAACATCAACCTATGGCCTTGAGCAGAACACAGCTTAGAGAGATATGTTTATAAAATCTGCTGGGAAAGTAAAGCTTTCCCTTGGGAATAAAACCTAGCAAGCTTGCAGTATGAAACTGAGAAATTATCAACATCACAATCAACTGTTTCTCCAAGGCAGTTGCTATGAACTGATCACTGAACTGTCTTCTGTGTGTGCAGGGACCTCAGCTACACAATGCCCTGTTAGTACTCTACAAAGAAGTAGGAAAATGTAGTTTTATTCGCTATACAAAATCTTCTATTAAAAATTATGGTCCTTGCCTCCTATTTTATGAATATTTAAAATCTGTAAGTGCATTTTTTATGTTCTCCATCACTGAGTACCACAATTCCCTTTGTGCTTAATGTGCTGATTTATTCCCGCTGACACTAATAATAGGTAATAGAAAAGACACCACAGCATAATTAATTACCATGGGTGTTAATTAGATGTTACACATGGGAACAAGACAGATGGCAAGACAAACAGGAGTCAGACAGACAGGTATGGCTGACTACCTCACACTGTCCTGGAAAGATGGATGATGCCTCTCTAGGTGTGTGAGCTGATAGGGAATGACCTTTGCTGATGGAAAAGACACACTGTGGTAAGAAATATTAATGATGAGACAAGTACCAGAAACTTCAGGTACAGGAGAGATGTAAAACCTAAGGAACAAGCAAATATTTCCTCAGCTCCAGTAATTGAAATAAATGGAACATCCCAGCTGAGGAAGGGGATGGCATCTGCAGTGAGTGACAATGATCCCGGGCTGCAGGATGGCGAGTGGCTCCCCACAGCTGCTGCTCACTTTGCTTAATTGTCTCCTGGCAGGAAGAGTGATAACATGCCAAAGGCTTGTCATCCTTCTTTCTTCTCCCCTCTAATTGCTATTTTACTTCTCAAATAATTGACAGAGCTTAGTTATACATTTTGTATTAGCCCAGAAGAGCTGTGGGAATGCGGAACACAACCCAATCTCTTCTATCCCAGCTGCTGTAGGATCAAAAGAGGGACTCTGTGCTTCTCCCTCCTGGCCATCCCATTTACCATGACCCCAGTCCCTGGCAGTGAAAAGCCCCTGGCAGTGAAAAGAGAGAGACAAGAAAGAGCAAAGGAAATATTTCCTTTGAACCCCTTGCAGGAAAATACATCTCCTAAACCCAGAGTTTTTAAATGTCATATTCACACAATCTGGTAGATGAAATTCAAGTGAAGGGGTTGCCCCTTTCTAACAGGAAGGGATGTGTAGTAATGATATCCAGGTGCTGTCCAAGAGATCAGAACAAACGGATCCCCAGTTTATTTCCACAGGTGCCCTGTCCCCCATCCGTGCTCTTTCCCAACCCAAACAAGCAGCATCAAGCCCATTGGGTTTGGTAATGGTGTTTACAAGAAATGAGATTCCTTGGCTCTCTGAGCCTCCCCTCATCTATTGCCTGAACTGCCAAGTGCAATCCAGCATTTAAAATGGATACAAATGGGTTGTAAAAGGCAGCAGAGAGCTCTGCCAGCTGCAAGAGCTTGTGATTTATTGGTTTTGTCCAATGATCCACTGGGTGGTGAAAGCGCAGGGAATAGCCCAGGGACACTGGGCCCCAGCCTCAGCTCCCACTGCAGCTCTGTACCCACCAAGGGGCAGGGACAGGCTTCGGTGTGACAGCAGTTTTAGGGTTCCTGTCCTGGGACAAAAAAAAATCTTGAGGTGTACTCTGTTACCTCCTGGCTAAGGCTGATGAGAGCTTGTCCCTATCTGTCTGTCCCTCTGTGCTATGTGCTGGTTGCTGAGTTCTGGAACTCAGAATAAATGCCCAATTCCTGCCCAGCTGGAGATGACAGTCAGCAGATCCTCGCCCCAGGGGGTTCTCCTAGCCCTCTTTACGGCTTGCAGACAGACAAAAGTGATCACAGCTTTTCCTTCACCCCACGGGTATTTCACCAAGCACATCTTCATGCTAAGCTTGGCATGTTGCTTCTGTGATTGTTTGGATGAGGCAGCATCTATCTATTTGATAGAAACCCCAAGCAGAGCTAGGCTCCCACTTAGAGCACAGTTCACCCACACCTTTATCCTTACAAACATTGAGGCTTGGCAGGGCCAACACATAATTAAACAGCCAGCCTTGGCAGTTATCAGTAAATAAATGTTATTGTTCTCCAGAAACCTTCTCCATATCCTAAAAAAGATCAGGTTTTCCATGTTACATCCAATGATTTGCTCTCAGGGTTTTCTGTGCAATTGATTTCCACTGGGCCAGAAAGCAGCTAATCAGCTGAAGGCTCTGCGGTGGTCAACTTGACAGACAGTTAATAGCTTTAAAAATATTTTTTCTATGACCTGCCAAAGTTATTTAGGTTTTCTTCAAGGTTTGTAATACAGCTCTATGTGGTGATTTATTTATATTATTTTCCAGTATACCTTGAAAATTGCAGAAAATAGAAATAAATGGATAAAGCATGGAGTGCAAGGATGTGTTGGCTTCATCTTCACGTAAGCATAGAAACAATGAGTCAAATATAAAGAAATTGGAAAAACATCAGCTTAAGCATAATAAATTACTGTATTACTGAATAACAAGAACAAACAATACATGTGCAATTTAGAGAGAAATTGTTGTGGCACGTGTTTATTTTTATTAAGTTTATTGTTAGTGGTTTGTTCTCATGTACCCCTATGTTTTTCCCAGTTGGTTTGTTTCAAAGTTGTATCCTCCCCTGAGGTCTCCCTACATGATGTTACCCCTCCCTTTGTTCCAGTCCCTTCTCTATCAATCAATGTAACCCTGCCCTCCACCCCTGCCCATCACTGAAACTCGGCCTCTCCTTCTGGAGCCTTCCCTGTCACTCTGAGGTTGGGCCAATCCCTGTTGAGTCCACCCCTTTGGAAATCCCCTAAACCAGGATGCCTCATTGGACCATGTGACCTCCCCACTCCTCCTGCCTGTTCCCATTGGTTCCAAGCCAATTATGTGATCGCCTTCGCTCCACCCCTGCTGATCCGTGATTGGTTTGTTGCTTGTACCCACCCCTTGGTTTGTTACTGTATATAAACCTGTGCACAGCACTCCTTGGGGCTCTCTGCTGTTTGCTCCAATAAACCCCCACTCTGTTGGAACCTCAAGACTGAGAATCTCCCTCTCTTCCTTTGCCTGGTCCCTGACTCAGACAACAGCCTTCACTGTAGAGCAGTGGCTCTAAGATTCAGCAGTGGGCAGCACCCCAGCCCCTGCGGTTCCCCACACCTGGTGTGGTTTGCCATTGTGCCTTCAAGCTCGCCCGGGCTCTGGTGAGCTGTGTCAAGAAATCTGGATTTTTCATGAATCCTGTCAAAAGATGCGACCATTATCAATTCCACAATATTTTAAGATGACCGTTAACATACAAGCTCTTGCAAAAATCTTACATTCATCTCTCTGATTTAGTTCTTTGAGTCTTGAGGGAAACCCCACCTCCCAGCCAGCAAGGAAGGCTCAGGAAACTTCAGATGGAAATCGCCAGCTGATATATTAGAGCTACAAAACTCAGCACATAAATTGTTGCATGGACTCTCATACATTTAGTGCAGCAATCCTAGGATCTCTATGACAACAATCCCAACAGATGCTCCCTGAATCCTGCTGCTGCACAAGGCACTTGCTGTGCTTCTAATAGGAAAACCATTATGCTGATTGCCACAGATTATTTTTAAAGTGAGAAATTACTTGTTACAATATTTTACTAAGAATATGGAGAGGGAATATATTGCACTGAAACACATAAAATGATCTAAAATTTGAGATATCTGAGTACAGAAACAATTGCAGGAGCTCATGATGATGTCAGTGCTCCCGTGCCCCTTTCTTCTCTCCTGTGGAAGATCATTAGGAATTGACTGGTTTGGGCCCAGATTAGCTCCAGGAAGCCCAACCTGCAGTTCAAGCTGCATCATGATCCAAATTAGAATTAGAAAAGAAATCCCCTCCCCTTCCACTCTGGCTGGGCTGCTCACCAGCCATATCCTTATTTGCCCATTTATTTATGGTGAGAGATCAGTGGAGAGCTGCTCCAGTTTTGTTCGATGAGACTGGAAGCAGTCAGAGGTGTCTGTCAGTCCCTTGGTCCCTCTGCCAGGGCAGTGGCCATGTGCACTGCTAAAGACATGGGCAGAGTCCTTTAAATGGCTCAGCCCACAAAACCTCATTTTCTTTCTTTTATTTTTTCTGAAATACGAATAGATTGAAAGCAGCCTCCCATGTTTGTAGCGATGCCTGTTTCCATGGCACCCAGAGCAGCAGCTGATGGCCTCGTTATAGCAAAAACTCTAATAAATTTCAACAGATTGCTGGGAATTGCCTTTTTCCCCCCCCAAACCCAGACAACCCTCCATTCCTCCTATATCATCCAAAACTCTATGGTGAAGTCAAACTTAATAAATGTTTGACCTGATCATTTCTCCATGTCCTGTTCTCACTTCAGTGCTTGTTACTGCATTTTCTCTACTATCTGTACTCAGCACCTCACAGATGGAGACAGACGACTCAAAATACATCCTTCCCCAAAGAACCTGCAATTCAGTTAATGAATAATACAAATAATAGATCCTGCAGAACCACAGAACTGCATATTCCTAAACACGTCTTCTTGGCGCACTGTGAAAAATACAACTGAAAAGCTTCAACTGAATTTCAAAGAGAAACCACATTCAGATATTAACATTTCTTTATGTACAAATCTTGTAGAAAGTAACTGTCCTACAGGTAATTACAGAGAAAAATATCCAGAAATAAAATCACCTGAGCTTAACCAAACATCACCTCAAAGGAAATGATCTTTGGGAGCCACAGGAAGGAAAATATGGATAGGGAATAAAGTGAGACCGCTGTTCTTTAGGAACAGTAACTTAATCACTACAGTTACTGACAAATCATTTCACTATGAGAAATAACATACATTAAAACCACAGAAGAGTTTCTCAGTGTTTTGGGAGATACTGCTGTAACACATCTAAATTATCACCAAGAGGTCAGAATTGCACTTCGGCACCCCAGGCTCTACCATATGGTTTGCATCCTCACTTCCTGGGGAGCTGCACACGTGTTCTGCACAAGCACAGTGAGTGTGTTCAAAGAAAAAACAGCCCCAGCAAGTCTCCATTTCATCCACAAAGGGCTTAATAAAATGACTGAAATTACTCCAGTTTAGCACATCATTATAAATCATTTTGCAGCCCTAATAGTCTCAGGTTCAGACATTAAAAGAACAATAAAACTGCTTAGGAAGTGTTCTCTCCACTTAAGAAGCATGATGGAATCCACCAAATTTACTTCAGCTTCTGTGGAATCGCCAGGAATGTTAATAAACTGAAGTGGTTGAGGAGTCTATTAATTTTGGACAGCGTGATTTATATTCCGATACTCTTTAGAAAGTTGCCCAGACAAAACTCCTCACTGACTGATTTTGTGCACTGTTCCTAGCATTCCAGTAATTTTCCTTCCACTCCCTACCCTGGAATGGACTTTTCCCCTGGAGATGAGAAGCCCTCTGCATACCCTTACTCAGTTGTGTCCTGNGGGGGGGGGTCCAAGCAAACATGGCAACGATGGAGCATTTTCCTCCAAGTGTATGGAAAACATGACCGAGCAGCTTCTTCCAAGGCTTTTTTGCTTGCATAATCCTAGACAGACTGCTCCCAGGTGTGGGCATCCACATCCTGCCTTCAAGCCATGTAAAAACTGCCACCCTGCTGACTGAGCTTGTCAAAAACGGGCCAGGAGACCTTCTGCTCCTTTAAAAATGCCTTTATTAAGGAGATCAGCTCGTGGGGGGGGGCTCGGGGGTTCCCACCGCCGCTCCCTTGTGTCCAGCGCAGANATACAAAAGGTAAAAACACAGTGTGAGGGGGGCAAACAGGGGTACAGAGAACGTTAATTTAACGATTAATAATAAAGTCCCGTGGGAGAGCCCCCTTCCACATCGAGGGTGCTGCGGTTGCGAAAGGCGGCGGCGGGCCTCTCTGACCCGGTGGGGGAAGCCCTGGTGCAGGGAAGGGAATACCGGGGGATACAGAGATAAAACCATGGTGCAGGATGTAAACAGATTAATTACAGAGGGCAGTAATTTAACAAAAACTAACAATAACATTAACAACTAATAAATATTAACTTAATTAACTTATGACGACATTGTAACAACGGTAGAATTCACATTGGAACTGGGGATGTGGGTGACACAGTAGCTTATTGGGGGGGGTACCCAGAGTTTTGTTCATAAAAAGCTCAACCTTATGGATTTCTATTTTTCATCTTTCCTGTTTGTTTGACAGACTGAAGGACTGAAACAAGCAAGGGACTAGTGTTTGATTTATTTTAAAATGCTGCAAATGCTTATTTTGCTGGCATGGCACATGCTCACCCTTCAGGGAGGGACACTGTGCTGCTGTCACCATTTGTGCCATGACACCTTTACCACTGGCTGAGCAGGACAATATCCAACATCAGCACAGCCCTTCCTCACCTCGCTGAAAGTATCCCAGCCATCCTGTTGATCTGCGTTGGCTAAATGGCAAAATGCTGCACTGTCTGTCCCCTCCATCAGGTTCCTCTGGTGCCACTGGGGCTTTAGATCAGACCAAAGCCATATAGTTTGTCCTGAAATTATATACATGGAATTTTCAAAATGCATCCCTGCAGCGAAGTGTATTAAATACCACTGAGGGAATAGTAAACAACTCCAGAAAGAACTTGTATTCTACCTAATTTCTTTGTGTCTCAGGCAGCTAAATTATTGGGAATTTGCTATCAGAGAGTAAAACATTTCAATCTTCCACAAGATAATAGTGTAAGACGTGACAACAACCATAATTTGTGCATTAGGATAGCTCAAAAGAGGTGTTAAAAGGGTGTGACAGTGGCTCATTTGCCATGGCAGAGTGTGACATTTTGTAAACCTGTGACATGGCTCAGGCTGTGCTGTGCTGTGATTGCTACACATGTTCCTTTCCCCCTTTTCTCCGTCTTGCTGGGGAAAGCAATTCCTACACCTTCAACTATAAACCAAAACAAACGAGAGGGAGAGATTATTTGTGTTTGATGTGTTCTGCTTCTCACCACTCTGTAATTTAATCCAATGGTGCTGCTCCACACAACTGATGCGATTTATTGGAATCTCTAGCATCTACTGTTTTTATTTTGAAATTGTTATCTTATTGATTAAATTTTTCATATACTTCACATTTACTTGCATCTATCTCCTCCAAAACACTTTCCACACTTCATTTTGCCCACAGTGCAGTTCTACCTACTCAAGTATTGTAACACATAATTTTATAGAACATAGAATGAATGCAAGGCTCATGGTCAATTTGAAAGATTAAAAGTAAGATTTAAATTCTCCTGGCTGACAGTGGCTTCTGAAAAAGTTAATTATTCCCCTTTATCTCAGATTTACCCCTTAAAGCTGTCTGCTAAATCACAAGAGATCTGAAAGGATTTCACTCTTCACTCCTGGCCACAGAATGGCACAGCAGAATTTTAAAAGCTCAAACAGTGTGTGAAACGTGAATAATCATTGCTACTATTTACAAAGTACCAGGAACAGGTCCTGCTTTCAATTATTCCTGAAGATACTCCACTGAGTCTGATCCCCTATTGCCCTGCATAATATATACATTTAAATCTACATAAAGTGGTTAGAAAGCACTCCTGGTCTGCTCTGCAAACATTTCAGCTTGAAGTGACACCGATGAAGACCCACAAGAGAGACACTTGTTTCTAAAAAAGAGGCTTTAGGCTAACAGAAAATATTATCAATAAACCTTCTGTGGATTTGAGGAGGGGAAAAATGAGCTGTATTTCTAATGCACCCTGTCAAGGCAGCTGGCTACAGTTCTCATTGGGTTTAATGTGATGTATTTGGTTTCTGCTGAAAACAGAGTGGAAATGGAACATCAGTTTCACAGAATATGTTATTAACATCTCTTATTTCAGAGATTATTGTTTCATATAATATGATTTCTGGAGCAGTATTCGCCCTGGAAAATCCCAGAGACATGTGGTCTGTGGCTGGGAGAGGTTAAGCACAGTTGCACTGCCTGTACTCACAGAGAGAGAGCAGAGGAGAAGGAAAAAGTCCAGGTCCTCAGGGAGCTGCTGCCCTCAGCCCTTGGGGCTCTCTGCAGAGCAGGTTCAGGCCTTGGTGGGCATAGGGAGAAGGATTGATCCTGAGAGCCACCTCCTGGCTGGACAGGCTGGAGCGGGGTGACCATCACCCTGCTGGGGGGTCAGGGTGGCGAGAAGGGTCGGTGCTGGCTGTGGATCACCCGCAGGACTGCAGAGGGTGTCAGCACTGGGCATCAGCTGCAGGGTGCTCTGAGGAGAGTCCAGTGCCCACGGCTGGTTCCAGTGGGCCTGTCGAGCTCCAGAGGCTGTGAGGGCCAGCAGAACTGAGCCCTTTTGGGTGCTCGACCTGTGGGAACCCTCCTACAGCACATGGTGTTGTGTCCTCATGAACGGTGTCAACTCTAACACACAAGGAAGACGCTGCATTCTGTACAGGAGTGAGGGGAAAGTTCTGTGGGATGTGCTGTGAGAATATTTGCTGCTCGTACAAGTGGTAAAAAAATAGAGAGTTGAATTGGGCTTTGACAGCATTCTTATATGAGAACTTTGGAGGAGGAGGTTTCTGTCACCTCTGTAACACGACCTTTGCAGCAGCCTATGGGCTGATTAGCTCAGCAGCCCATCAAAGCCTCACCACCACCACTGCCTCTCCCACGTCCTTCCCCAGGACTTTGCTGCCAGTGAGTTCTGCAGTAACTTGTGGCTTTCCACAAGCCACTTGGGGTGGCAATCCAGAATCCCTTCGCTTGTCTCTGCTTGTGCCCAGCAGAGCCCGCAGAGCCTTACACACCTTCCCCAGACACCTCCCTGCTCCTGTGTGGCTGCAGGTGAGGACACCCAGGCACCTCCTGGAGCCCCAAAGCCTCCTGGCAGGAAGAAAATGGGAGTGGGATGGCTGCAGAGGGCTGACATCAGTCATCTCCATGCCCCAACACCCATGTCCATGGCAGAACAAGGGTTCTGGCACCTTGCACAGCCTTAGGCAGCATGGGAACATCTCCATTAGGATGAAATGTTCCATGTTATCTAATTAGGTGTGACTTAATAAGTTAGAGCAGTACAGGATGTTGTAACGCAATCATGCTGTAACTAACAATTTTTGTCAATCCTACAGGAAAAGAGGCAGGATTGAAAGTAAGCTGCATTCCCAGCACTGCTTGTTTCTCCCTCCTCCTGCCTTCTGGGGCAGGAGACCCAGGGATGCCTTCTGCCAAGAAAAATGGAATCAAATAGCTCCAGACATCCATGAGCCTTATAGTGGAGATTATCTTCCTAGAAATAAGACCATGGATTCCACAAAAAAGTATTATGGCTTTTCATGTGATAGGATACACAACAATGAAATCATAAATACAGAGATGAGGGAACTGCTTGCAGTAGGGTGTTAAATGGATTCACTTGGCCTCTTGGTTTTTCTTTATTAATTCTTCATGAGCTGATTTGAACAAATACTACTTATTTGACCACTAATTCATGCAAAGATGTTTCTATCTATAGACCACTAGCAAATGATGCACTACTACTGCTGCCTCACAGTGTAAACAATCACATAAATTATATATTATGAACTCTATTTCCTGACCAGAGACTCGCTGAAAACAAAGATTAAGCACACAAGAAGTGTCACATCTCTCGTGACCAAACTCCTGACCATGGGGCTCAGTGAAAATTCTCATCTCAGTGCATTTGTGCTCATGTATTCCCAGATTCTTGGAGCAAACACACTTTTGTATCTGTACAACTGGCTGGAAGAATTCCCATTAACTTCCCAAATGACGAGTTTTTGGAGCACCACTTTCAAATAATATTACAATTGCAAGTATAATGTGAAGTTTGTGACTACAGAATAAATCCTGCTCTATTAAAATAATATACAAAACTGACAGGATATTAAACTGAGTTTCCATGAAAACAATTCCCTGTGGTCTCCTATGCAGGTTCCTCAGCTCAGAGCTTGATTAGACAGTGCTATTGAGAGCAACCAAGAGCTAAGAGCTCACCCAGGGAGGACAGCCCCATCCAATTTCACCCTAAATGATTTTTGTTTGCTCTTTGTTTGTTTGTGTTGTTTTTTTTCCAACACTGCAAAACTCACATGACTTCGACAAAAAACTGCCAGAAGGTTTTTAATCTATGAGACAGAAGCAGGAAAACTTAAACCAGTAAAAATCCATAAAACCAAACACCAAAGGTTAAGTACAATCCAAAAAGGCATGGAACAGTCAACAAGCTGATCCTGTGTAGGTGACAAACTTTTAGTAGATATAATAATTTAAAAGCTGGTCTTCATAATTCTTCATGTTTTGCCCCACAGAGCTTTTGCAATTGCAAGGAATACTTGTGAAATACATTATCCATGGGAATATTCCGTGTCTGTCTCTCTGTGGGGCTGTAATGCTTTTGTCTCCTGCTGTATACAAGTAAACATGTACAAAAGAGATGAGGGCAGCTTGTGAAAGAACAAGGAACAATCTCAGGCTTTACACTAACACATTGTTCGGATCTGTTAAAAAAAGACTTCAAGAATGAGGGGAGGCTTTGTAACTGCAGCCTCCCTAAGCCCTGAACCCAGGCTTTGGAGATAAGGCAGAACCTGGCAAACTGGGATGCCATAATTGTACTGCTGGGTGTAATTTCTCCATCCTAATAATACACTTACATTGATGCCAGTCCCTGAGCAATAATCTCCAGACTCCACAGTCTCATATGCATAATTCAAGCACATGATTAAGATGACTGGATATTTCCTGGGGGGAATACTTAGATTTAGGTTCAGTACTGCTCAACTTTGCAACAGACAGAACTAGTTTCTACACATATCAAAACACATAGTAAGTAACAAATGTCAGATTTTTTTGGGGAAGGGGGGACATATTTATGTCAGAATGACAGTAAAGCATTTATACTGCAGCTGATTAGGTTCTTGACCCATCAGTGAATGGATCAAATTTCAAATCTGATATAAAGAATTTTTACTCATCCTTTTCTATCTTTTAATAAGTGTAGAAGTGTTCCACTCCTGCTAGAGTTTTGATCATCCATCCCTGTATTACAAGGAAAATCTCTAACTTTTACATTTTAATATATTTTTCATCTTTTGAGTAAAGTTACTACCTATTTTCAACCATATTTATTCTTCATGTAAGTGCAGCCAGGATTTCTTTTAAAATGTCCAAGAATTAAATCAATTACAGGTCTGGCCTGCCAAGAAATTCTTTCAGAATCTGATACAGAGAACATAGCAAACACTCCAACAAACTTGAAAATTCTTTAAGGAGGTATAAACAAACTAAAAACTTGCTGGTTTAGGCAAGAGAGGATAGAGACACTGATGGAGAATTTCACCAACATGGTATGGTAAAAGCTATCAGCAACCCTACTGAGGGAAGCACAAAGTTAGGAGGATTTCCTTTGCAAGAATAAAAAAGTGAAAATACTTATTCTATCTATGTTTAGAGCTCTACCTCCCACTCTGGTGGACAGGAGACATTTCCCTCTCACAGAGACTGTAAACCATAAAAAGTACAATTTCACCATAATAAGGATTTTTAAACTATGGCAGATTCAGGCAAGCGCAGCACATTTTCTGAAGGATTCACTTACGGAGGTCAAAGTGATTTATTTGGAGGACTGTAAATGTCTGCTCAGACTTCTGGCTGAAACTTGTGGCATTCTTTGATCTCCAGGGAAAGACAGAAAAGGCCAGGGATGTGCATGAGCTGGGGGCTGAAGCAGTGCTGGAGCTTGGGGAATGTCACCCACATACTGCACTCCTGGCAGAGGCCCTGTCACCTCTGTGGGGTCTAGGAGAGCTGGAACACAAACCTCTGCCTTACAAACTCCATCTGGGATTGCTGACTCTCCACCTGTCCCCTTGGATTGGGAGTTTTGGGTTCAGCTGTTTGTTTTACTTACATATTGAAGTAAATCCCCACAGCACAGTGGCAGAGGTTTGCCCCCCTGCTCCAAGCTATGCTTCACAACTCTGTGTCATTCTGAGTCAGTAAAAGTAGCAATTCACTTGAGACTTTCACGGGAATCACACTGACCCAAAGCAATCCCTCCAAAATTCTGTGAGCATTTGCAGCATCCTTATTATTCAGCATTTTTGAGCTGCTAATTCTGGGAACAGCTGTGGGTAGGTGCCCGGAGGATTAGGCTGTACTTTGCTAATAAGACTTGACTGCAGCATCTCAGGAAGCAGTGAAAGTCATTCTATAAATAGTGAAGGTTTCTGTTACAAAATGCTTCCACATATATTAAGTCAAGACGCCATAATTAAAGTAACCATTTCAGAGGGATGGATAATAAGGAAAAAGTCATTAATAATCTCTTACCTCATGTGGTTCTGGGAAAAGAATCTGATTGAGTCAAGCTTAAAATGCTCTGCAATTAAAACAAAATAGTTATATTTTCATTGGTTTAAAATAAATTACTGGTAGAGAAAATTATAAGGAAAACATACAAGTCTATTAGTAATACACACTGCTATAGCTCTTCTAAGGTTTTTCTAAGCATATTACAGTGTTTTCATAATCACAATCAAAATAGCTGGTTAAGTGAGTGATGTAATTTAAATTACAGCATTAAAATGTTTCAACCATTTTCCTGCAGATTTGGAAGAGCTTCTTAAAGCATCTGAAGTGCCAGTGGAGTGCCAATATTCTCTCCAGTTGGTGATTGTCTGCTGTTTGCAATCAGTCTCCACTTTGTCACTCTGCTTCCAATAAAATGTTAATGTAATCAGATGAAATTATCCCCCTTCCACCCCATGTGTGCTTTGGAGTCAGAGTTATGTTTGCTGCTGCTCAAAGTGTGTTCATGGGGCTCCAAGGAAGCAAGAGATGCTGAGAGATCAAAAGGTGACAATTTAAAAATGATACTTGATGCAGGATTTTTAAATACATCATGGCATTATAAAGTACAGAATCACTCTGTCCTAGGACACAATTCCTGAGATCCCAGAGGCTTCCTGGTGATGGGGAATATTTGAGATCCCCATCACACTGCTGCTTTTGTCCAGCAGGGCTTCAATTGACAGCAATAAAGCTGGAAACCATGAACATCAAAAATCTGTAAAGAAATTAAGTTACCTTAACAGCACAGTGGTGTAATTAGTTACAATTAGTGGAGCTATAAATTGTAAGTGATTAAAAATAAGGCTTAGATAAAGACAGTGAATTTGACTAAAAATGTTTTCGTTAGAGAGATTTGACCTTCTTACCCATTAAATCTGAACATTAATCTACAGATGAAAATCAAGTTACAATTGAACAGAGACAATTACATTTCAATTCTGGTTGACAGTAAGCTCAGGTTCAAAACTAATACAGCTATTTTGTGACCTCAGGCACCACATCTAAAGTCCTTTCCATCCCTAAATGAAGATAATACCTCCCTGCCTTTGTGAAAAGCTTTGAAACCTTGGCTGAATTGTTATTACTTATGTGTACAGCCTTGAAAGCATAACTCAACAGGATGGCTGTGTTTGCACATCTGAGCCTGGAGTATTGTGAGCAAAATACTTATTCTCTCTGCACCCAAATAAATTTTGCTGGAAATATTGCAGCAGATGACTACTAACACTTTGCTTGCCTCTTTCCAAAAGAATCCTGAATAAAGCTCTGGATCCTTCCAAAATGTATGTACTTGACTTCCATCACAAAATCAATCCACTGAAATCCACGGGACTGGTCACATGCCTCTGTTCAGGCTTAAGTGCACAGCAGCAGCATAATCACAACTTAAGGGAGCACCAAATATTAAATTCATTTTTAATCCACGCAAAGTCATCCTACACTAACCCCACCCCGATGCCTTTGTCCTCACGTATCCCAGTTTGTCACACTCCCACTGAAGTCTTAGCATCAATGTCTGATTAACTTCATTGACAGATGAAATACATGAGTTTTTCATTCACTACAGATTCTGGCTGTCCCCTAAAGAATTGCCTGATCTCATCCTCTGGGGTTTTAAAGAGTTCAATAAGAAAGGAATTAGGTGTTGAGTATTGGCAGGGTTTGATAGATACAAATTAATAGTGATGACATCAGTAAATACGTTGTCTAATTAAACAAGAGAAAAAAAGAAAGATTGGTAAAAGAAAAGAAAAAATAAAATTGGAAATGTATAAGCATGAAAGAAAGAGTCTCTTTCAGCCTCTACCCTAAGAAATTATTAAATTACCTCCCCTCAAGCTCAGGAGCATTGCCCTCTTTCCAAGGGACAGCTCTACTCGGATTACCCTTCGTGAGTGAGGGAAGGTGATGGCAATTCAGCAGTGGAGCACAGGGCAGGAGAGCACATCCAGGGTGTCACTGGGCAGTGTGACAGCACAGCGATGGGATCGGCACGTTTGCGGAGCTGCACGAACACCCTGAGAGGCCTCTTGGTGAGGCACATTCCAGTGATGGAAGGAAGTCCCTCAGCACTTCCTCTCGTGCTGGAGATGGTGTGAGCAACAGCTCCAAAAATCTCAGGGACACACTGTGGCAAGAAGAAACCATGGGGGTTCTTTTCCTTTTGAATTTTCTCCTTGCACAGTCCAGGAGGTGCTTCCTACTCCAGCTGCAGACATGGCTCACACAAAATCACCATTCCAAGTGTCTTGCCAGGTAAACTGACTTAGCAGGTACCAGAGAGCCAGACTTGTAAAATGTGCTAATTCTCAAGCCCCTGACTCCCAGAGAAGTCAGGGAGCACAGCCCTAGTGCTGCAGCCCAGAAACACCTCTTTGGGTTGTTGCTCACCAATACCTGCCTGATGCTGTTCTTGTTGCACTGGGTTTACCAGTTATCCTGGTTATTTCCATAGTGCATAAAGACTCTGACTCCATATATCAGAAGGCTTAAGATAGTTTTATTATGATGCACCTGTACCAGGTACAGTGCATCTTTACAAAAGCTTTGGGTGCAGTCCTCATACATAGCTTTCTTCTCCCAGTGCCTCGTACAGGAACTGTCCTCTGCCCATGCAAGAATGCTTCTGTCCTTACCAGAATGCTTCTGTCCCTGATACTAAGGCGAGGAGCTGATACCAAGACTAGCTTCCTCATTGGTTAGATAGAGAAAACTATCTCTCTGTGTCTTTGGAACAGGGTAGAGAAACACCAGCTGTGTCCTGTTCTCAGGGACACAGCTTAGAGAGATATGTTTACAGAATCTCTCTTGTTTTGGGAATAAAACCTAGCAGGCTTGCTGCTAGGAAATTCAGAAAACTCAAAATCATAATCACCACACCTGCCTGAAGCTGGTGCAGGCTGACTTGTGTTGCAGAGGTCTGTGGTGAGACTTGTGCATTATCAGTTTTCATGTTTAGGAAAGATTTTCCTGTCTCCTAAACTGCCTGTGCCATTCTGAAAACAAGGATGAGAAGATGTGCCTGCAATATATCCTGCATCACCACTGTTTGTTGGCTGTGACAGTAAGCGTTGGCACACAAGTATCAGCCATCTCTGGGAGTAAGGCATTTCTCTCACCTCTTGAGAAGAGGATGGAGTATCCCCTCCTCTAATTAAGGTGATTTTTCTTTCATATTCTTAAGCCTTCTAGGTTGTGTTTTGTAGCCAGCAGCCAAAAAAACTCCAAAAGGAGTCTTCAGAAGTCAAATAAAAGCCAAAGTGTATGTGAAGGTCACATGCATGGTCACAGGAACAGCTGTTCTTCTGCATTGCAGCTGAAATCAAGATTATGCTTCAGGTTTCCTCTGCAAGCCCCCAGGGAGAACATTGCTTACAGAGATGCAAAATTAAAAGTACAAGTACAATGGATTTCTTGCTCATTGGGTACGAAGGCCACAAACAACATGACTGCACTTGCATACAATAAAGAGAAACGTTTTCATTTAATGATGACTCTGCTGTTACCAAGAATGCCTTTAAAGCTTTCAAAATATATTTGCAAGATTTCCTCTTTTGCACTGCTATAAGCAAAAAGCAATGCAGAGCAAGTCAGGAACTGGCTGGAGCTCAGAATGGAGTCAACATCATCTCTGGCAGAGCCTGCTATCACTTACAAAGAGTGAATGACACACAGGCAAAATTAAAAGTATTACCTAGGAGGGAAAGACCTAAGAAGTAGCCCAGGGCTACAGAAAAAGCCATAACTGTGTCAAAACAACAAGTCTGAAGGGAAATAAAATCATGCAACAGAAGCCCAACTCTAAAAATTGAATTTTTCAGTTGTTTCAGTTTCTTAAACTTCTCCGAAAGCCAGAGGAAAGCTGAGAGCAAAAGAGGGATGTGACACACCTCCAGCTTTCAGTCTGAACTGCCTGCAATGTATCTCCTGCTGAATTGGCCACGTTTATCTAAAACTGGGGTTCTAAGCTCATGACAAAGATCATTTGCATTATTATGAGTCACATGGAAAATCATCAATCACATTCCAGAGGGCTATATTAAAGTATAAATATGCTTAAAAATGTATATAGGTCAATACTGGGGTTTTTTGGTTGTATTTTTTCCATGTGTGTGTGCCAATATGTGAGGAAATACATGGCCTTACTTCAGAAGTATTCAATTTTTTTTCAAGCCACAGCAGAATGTCCTATATGGCTTCTAACTTTGTTTATCTGGAATTTATAGCAACACAGATAAGACAACATTCAAAGTTTGGTAGGTGCAGCCAGATTCTGCAGTGGCAGTTTTTCATCAGTTAAATGAAAGAATGCAAAGTTTGCTTTTTTGTTTTTCTGGTGTTGTTTGTTCAACAGGAAATAAGACGAGAAGAGGTAGAGAAAATGGGTACAGAATGACACTCTTTTTCTTTTTCACAGGAAACACTATTGAATATGCAAGTTGAATTGCATGGCTCCAATTATTTGGTACCTAAATCTCATCCATTTTCTTCTGTAGAGTGATTTAATTGAAGAACATCTCCCCTGGGATCATTCCCCAAATGTGCCTCTGGGTCACATCAAAGAGCACTTAAGCAGGTAAAATGACAATTACAGGGGCTGCCATCAGGCAGAGCATTGACAGCCTCATTCTAGCAGCCTGTTGAGATGCTCAAATCTCAAAATTAAGCCTGTGGCATTAAGTACATTCCAGTCCAGGACAAGCAATGCTGTGGAGCCCGAGGGAGCTGTAGGGAAGCAACCTGATACTTCTCTTTCTATGAATTTTAAGCACTGGTACTTCCCTGCTAGGTCTGTGCACTGTAGACCATGAGAAGCAGAAATATTTGACTTTTGGGTATTTAGCAGTGTTCTAGATGGAGTACTTCTGCTCTGGGTAAGGCAGACATTTGCTCACAGTTGCTGAGCACATTACTGTACTTTCCACTTGTGCAGCAGGTGAATTACCTGTGAAACCAGCTCAGACCAGTTTCTTGCAGCCAAGCAAGAAAGTCAAAGTAAGTGATGTACAGATGTTGTTTTCTCACCCAAACACGCACTGCCCCTCATACTCTGCCTTCCTTCTCACACATAGCTTTTTTACTGTATTTCCCTCAAAATCTTTCTTTTCCTCCAATTATCCCTACCTCTATCCTTTACTCTTCACAGGCTATTTGAAAACCTATTTCTATTTTAAACAGGATAACAGTTACCCAGGGTGCATCTTCCCTGAGTATAATCCATGTGTTCCCATTTACTAATAGATTCCAACTACTCTCCTGCAGGAAGTAAAGAAAATACACATCTAACAATGAGGAGCTCCTTTGAGAGTATCAGTCCATTGACTGTTGTCAATAACATTACTGTTAGTCTTTATTTATAACTAATCTCAAATGATATTAAATTACACCACTACAGAGACTTAATCTTAAATAATAGCAATACAAAAGGTCCCACTTCATCCCTAAAACACAGGGAGTTAGGAATGTTAAACAACCGAAATGAGGATAAAAGAAAAACAGAAATCTGGAAATTGTCAGGAAAAAAAGCAAGAGAAGACTGGAGTTGAGGTGAAGCTGTGCAGTTGTGCTTTGGACCCTCTCAGTATCCACGTTCGGAGTGAAACTCTGATGTCAGGGCAGCCCCCCTCTGTGAAGCTGCACAGGAAAAAGCAAACTTAGACTTAGCAAACCATTCCTGCAGAAAACTGTGTTATGTTCCAGCAGCATCAGAATTCCCAGGGGACAGCACAGTGGGGCCATATGTTCAGCTATAGAGGCATATGTTGGATACTTTCTGGACATAAAGTCACAATCCCTTAGCTGTGCCACAGGAGAAAGGTTGCAATGGCCCAAGAAACATATCCTGAAGAGCACTGAAGTTACTTATTTATCACATCTTTCTCCTGCACCAAAATCACTCAGAAAGGGGCAGCAAACAGCAGTGAATGAAAAGAAACCCTGTTTCTAGAAACTGATTTTAAGCCATGGGTTCATCACCTCTGCAGGTAAGGAAATGCTGTGTTCAGGCTGTGGATGGAGTCTCCAGGGGAAATTCACAAATTATTAATGGGGGAAGGAAGACAGAGAGCTCAGTCAGACTCAGAAATGCTCAGACTGCACCAGGAATTTGTCTGGCCAAAAATAAGACAAAATGAAGCAAACCAAAGCAATAAAATAAGCAAGAAGGCAACGCCCCCTCTTCAATATAGTGTCAGTGTTTTACCATCACAGTGAACCTGACCCTGTTTTCCCAGCCCTGCTGTCCCCAGGTATTCCACTGCACACAAATAACAATCCACCCAAGGTGTTGAAAATGGCTGCATACAGCTGGAAAATAACTTTTTCTAGCATATTTTTGTCAATTTTTGCCCCTAATATATATTTGACCTGCTGATCAGATTCCCCACTGGCCGGCCTCATCAGGATGAGAGAAAGAAGAGCACTGTCAATCAAGGGCTCCTCTGGCTTTGCTCCCTCTGAGTGTTTATTGATGGAATCACTAAATCTGTCTACAAGTACCTTTCCCCAAGAAATAACTGCCTGCTTGTGGTGCTCAAATAAATACCTTTTATTGTCTGTGTGCAAGTCCTAGTTTTATGGAGAATCAGGGAGATTAGGGATTAATTACAGCACCCATGGCACATGCTTTGGAAAAACGAAGCCTCCCAAAATAAAACCAAGCCAAGCAGAGCTGCTGTGCTCACGACTTTGCAGTTTCCATCCCAGAAATCCACCAGCCCAGCTGTCTGCACACTGTATGGAAGTACAAAGTATGGGAATCCCACGGATTGGCTGCTGATAATTCCTAGTTTGGATTTGTAGGCACCAGAGGTTTAGATCAGTTTAGCAAAACCACCAGCCCATTACAGTATGTAAAAGTGAGGGGTAAGATTTGAATGGCTCTGTCCAAGTGGACTTGAATGGGATGGATATTGCAAACCAATAATTTCTCCATGCATACACACAAATCTACTTTTTCTGTGTTGGATTTAAATGAAAAAGGTTGTCATATAATCTTTATAACAAGGCTCTATGGAATGACATGTTTACCAACACTGCCATGCTGTTAAACTCTGCTCCCCTGAATGCAAAGTGAATTTTACCATTAAATTCAGAGTGACCATGACTTCACATTTGGCTCATTTTTCATCCTTAGAGAATATGGAACGCACCAACAAAAGTTCTTATTTTATGCCTCTCCATTCAGTGCCAGTTCATTTTATGTCTGTAGAAAACTGATCAAAGTCAGGTCATTAATTGCTTTTTTACAAAGCAATGAAAAAACCATTAATTTTGAAATGGAGCCTACACTATGAATGTTCTTGTGGTTTACACTAAAGATTGATCTGGTATGTATTTATTAGTGCAGCTCTATGTACTTTAACTAATGGCTCTTTAGGTCTTCAGAGTAATGGTTTCTTCATATGTTTCCATGCAGAAGCATTTACCACTAACTTCAGAGAAAATTGGGTTCATGAAATAAATGTTTATCACACTGAAAGAGAGAAGTCAATGAGAAAAAAAACCTGCATAATTTAAAGGGCTCCACTAACATGGAAATACATGCTTTATACAAATAGGTAAATAGATACTATTTCAGAAAAAAAAGACTGATTTCTAACATTTTTGGCTGTTTTACAGATCTGTTAAATATTTTGTGTCATGCCCCGTTTATCTTTTATTTTTATTTCCAGACAATCTGATATCAGTAAGAGCCCCTGGTAGTTGCTTCATGCTCATCCGCCATGGTTGCCCAAGTGGGCAGATGGGAAAAGTGGCAGTATTTGCTACATGAAGAAATGTGGCCCTGAAAATATAAACTAAAATACCTTGGTTAACTCAACCAGAATGGTGAGAGTTAATTTCTGATTCATTGCAGTCAAGGGAATTGTATCCAAGTGACGATGGATCACTGTGAAGGTGGTGTGGGAACTGAGTGTTGTCACCTACAGTGCCAGTTGCTAATCTATAATATTTTAATGACTCATGTTTAGGCATTTTAACTGAAAGCAGTCAGTCTATTAAACTTTTAAATGTAGATGCATTTAAGATGTGAACACTCTTCAATTTCCACCTGGTGTGCACAACAACTTAATAACATCATTACACATAAATACATTGCTGTACATGAGGAGTAAGCTGTGGTACAGCAGAAAGTGGATTGCACATTTACCCTAATTATTTGATAACATTACACCAATTAACTACATTTTTTATTTCTCTTTCCACTGAAATGTGCTTGGAATTGAAACAACTTTGTATTGCTACGGTCTCAGCCTAACTTTCAACCAAGAGTTGAAAAGAGTTACAATACAACTTGGAAAAAGATCCCGTAACCACAAATCTGGGGGCTGGGATAATGTGAAGTTTTTCAGTATCTATGTAAAACAGTCAGGAAAAGCCATTCAGATGCTGAATGGAATTCCATTTCTTGCTTTCATGCCACCCTTAAGCCCATGGATTATCCTTTCATGAGTTCTGTGAAGCAGAGACCCACTCAGTTTTTCCCCTGTTCTAAGGCCAGAGTCCAAAATGGACATGTTAAAGGACAGATACCATTTCCATTAATCCTCTAACTCAGCCAGGTTTGCTGAGTGAAACAATTTGCTTGGGAGCTCATAGGAGGGTTGGTGCAATCCCAGCTCTAAAAGGAATGTGGCTGCACACGCTTACACAGCTATGGGAGGCAGGAAAATAGGACAAAATCTGTATTTCTGAGCAATTTGGGACAGGGCAAACCTGAACACTGCCTGGTTTCATGGGGACAGAGAGGGTTCAAAGCTGTTCTGTAGTTTGGCACTGTCCAGATCACACTAACCAACCTTTTTTTTTTAATATGCAAACTAAACTTACATGAAAATTGTATAACTGACAACTGAAACTTCACAATACTATCTTTGAAAACCACGACAGGATCAAATCCTATCTCTAAGCACAAGCAGAATCAGTGAAGACTGTGTAGTCATTTAGTGGCTGCCTGTTATGACCAGTCAAAAACCACAGAAGAGAGAAACGCATGATTTTAATCTTAGAGACGTCTTTATACATTTCTTTAACAGATTTAAATATATTTTCCATTTCCACTGTAACTTCATTTCTTCACTTTCCTAATTTTTCCTTTCTTTGCTGATAATCATCCCTCCATTGCTGAGTGAAAGCCTCACCTGCCTCAGCAAAATTCCCAACCATAATGCCTTAAACTCAATCAATAAAAGGGAGTTTTACAGAACATTTGGATTAATGAGGCGCTGATAAAAATTCGGTGGTTTCAGTTTCCATGCAAATGGGCTCTAATATGCTGTACTCCAGGTACAATCCTTCTGGCACTAATGAGGAGAGCTGGCCTGAATGCTAAATGGTCACACTGTGCTTCAGGGTGGTTCCTGCCCCTTTCCACAGCTGACTGCCACAATTATCCCATAGAGCCAAGCACATCTTCTGCAAATTAGGAAAATAGAGATGTTCCCAAAACTGACCTCTGAGCCCTGTGTACTACAGGGAGACAGAGCTGTTAGACTGGACCCAGGAGAGACCATCAAGTTGATCAGAGGAATGGAACACTTCTGCTATGAGGAAAGGCTGAGAGAATTGGGATTGTTCAGCCTGGAGAAGAGAAGCTTTGGGGTGATCTAACTGCCCCTTCAAGTACCTGAAAGGAACTTACAGGAAAGATGGGGCAAGATATTTACAACAGCTTGAGTGACAGGAAAAGGGAGAATAGGTTCAAATTAAAAGAGAGCAGGTTTAGACCAGATTTTAGGAAAAATTCTTTCCTGTGAGAGTGGGGAGGCCCTGGCACAGGTTGCCCAGAGAAGCTGTGGCTGCCCCTGGATCCCCGGAAGTGTCCATGGCCAGGTTAGAATTGGATTATCTTCAAGGTCCCTTCCCACCCAAACTGTTCTGGGATTCTATGACTCTGCTACTTACTGTTCAATAAGCTTTGGCAGTGGTAGCAACCAATACAGCCAAGAAACATCCTTTGGTACTCACTGCTGTATGTACATCTGCCAACAACAGAGGACAGAGTTTTCTCCCCAGACTGCACTATCCTTTACTCATCACGCCTTGGAAATGTTAACAGCACAGAAAACCAGTTCCTCTAGACTGGACTACAACAGCCCTGCAGAGGAAAATGTCCTGCCCACAGAAGCCAGCACCTAATGGTGACTCTCTCCTCTACAAGGGATTGTGGAGAGGTTTTCACAGCCCATATCAGTCCCCAGACTAATGCACAACAGCTTTTGCTTTGCTGCTTCATTTATCATTCCAGATGGCCTTTTGCCTGGCTGCACTGAGGCTGGCGCCCATGCAGCAGTCAGACTTCCCCAAACATCTTTAAATACCTGAAGCCCAAACACAGCTCTCTGCCTGCCTTTTGACACAGGAGCAGTGAGAGGCATTAATATTCATTGACAAGAAAAAATAAATTAACTGGAATAATTATTGTAAAGATACCTTTTAGCAGAGCAGAATCATCTGTGAATCCTGCTTATCATGATCATTTACCTTGCATGTAATTTCTTATTAATAAAAAATAGATCTAACTGATAGTTAATGGGAATTCTGGCAATGCTATTTGAAAGATACTTTTGCCTATTGTTTTGCATTTAGAAACACTGCTGTCAAAATCTTCAGTTTGATAGTCACTGATGGAATAAATATTTTGAAATTCACTTTTTGTCCCCTGGTTAGATGGGAATAGACACAGGATGATGGCTGTGCGCAGCTCGGCTGTACTTGCAGGCTTTTGCTGTTGCACTTTGGCTCAGATTTTTGATCTTTGATTCCCACTCCTGTTTTTGCCTGACTGCCTGTTAACAGCAGTGCCTGGGACAGTTCCTCTCACTGGAGGAATCCACCAGGACTGAATGCTGCTTCTCCCTCCCTTGATCCGACCCTTTCCCACCTCACGCTACGCAGAGTGTGATGCCAGAATTGCCCTTCTAAAACCTAAACTGATTTAATGTAGCATACAAAATGTCATCTATACAATCACATGTAAATTGGGGAAAATATGCAAGCACAGAGAACTGGCCTTGGAAGAGTTCCACAGAAAGAGTTTTCCTTTAAAAACACTGGCTTCATTGCACCCAGGGAACGCACAGGTGAGTTCCTGCTTCCCATTTCTTATGAGGTGTGAGTTCTTCACACTGGGCCACTGAGTTTCTGCAAGGCACTCAACAAAGCAACAGATGGAGAAAGGAAAAGAAAAGGTCTGAGACTTCTGGGGTGAATTTTACGCTAAAGACCATCACAGGAGTGGATTTTGCCTAGCTGGGTTTTAGACTGAATTTATAATGCCTTGAGAAACAACATTCTGCTAAGAAGAGACTGGATATATCACATATTCACATTTCTTGGGAAAAGGAAGACATTAAGGTAGTTGCTATTTCCTCCGTAGTAACTTACTATTTGGGACTTGGTCAACAGGCAGTATTAGAGATGAGGAAACAGGAAAACAAAAAAGCCCCACAGAATTCACAGCCCCATTTTCCAAAACATCTACAAGGACCCAAGTCATCTGTTATCCTGTTGACTACAAATTTAAATGATATCATGAAGCTGACTGTCTCCAGAGAAATAAAAGGATGAAGGCTCAGCAGAATATCTGATGGTCTGAGCAAGGTTCGGGCCAGTCAGACCAAAGAATAAGAACAATCTCAATCTACCAACATCTCAACTGCTGCTGTAAAAGATAAAGTGACCCCTTTGCCAAACAGGTGAGAAAAAGAAGGCACCCATCAGATGAAAATTCTGTGTAGCACTGCTTCTCTTCAGAGAAAAGCATGAAAAAGGTGTTAGAGCTGCTTCAACACCACCAAAATAAGGAGACATCAAAGAGTTTGGTCAAATGAACTAAGACTTTTAAAGGAATCAAAATTAACTTGTAAGCCATTAAGGAGAAAAAATTTCAATACTTTTTTTCTTTTAATGTCCCTCAGTGAAAATTCCCTTTTTTCTGTTGTTACTAAGGAAAGACATTCTGACTCGCTTCCAGGGCTTTCAGTGATTGAAGGAGCAGGAAAAGAAGTGGAATGGGAAGGATCACAAGAAGCAGGAATCCTGGACTTGGCACCTCAGCCCTTGTCATCAAGGCAGCACCTGCCAGCACAGTGCTAATCCGTGTGTCAGGCCATGTCCTGGCTGCTGCTCTTTTCCCTGGTGACAAATATCTTTACCCAGACAATTTTACAGCCATCTGTTAATTGGGCCAACACCACCACTCCACATTCCCAGGGAAGCCTCCATCTGGGTGTTTCAGGCCAAAGGATAATTGAGATTCCATTGCAAAGCCATACCCAAAACAAGCTCAGTTTGAGAAGGGTGAGCCCTTCTGAGGTCAATTCTCCCAAACAGCACAAATGATCTTCTGAATAATGAATCAGGGCAGAGCAGCAGCTGGTGCAGAACCAGGAGTGAGTGGGAATAGTCAGTCTGGCTGCCAAATTAAAATCAACACAAACAAATCAACCAGCACCTTAAAAACGGTATGTTCTGCTTACCTGGCAACTGATAGAGCTTCATTTCAAATGCCTATTTCAGTTGTATCTAATAATTGCCTTATGTAAGATAAGTATTTCTTTCTTGTTCTACCTTTTCATGGCTGAGATGTTACTATAAAGGTCCCAAAAAACTGAAAAAGTGATTAGTGTTGGCTTTTGTTAGGCTTTTGTTAATTCTGGAAAAACCTGATTGTATCACACTAAGAAAATGATGAAACATCCAGTCCAGGTTCTCCCAGGTCTCATAGCATGGCAGAGGCAAATATAGACTTGGATACATCCACCAGGAGAAGGGCTGGGGCACAATCCTTTCCATTAAGTGTCATTTAGCCCAGTTCTGCTGATTATTAAGTCCTCTCTGGAACAAAGCAAGAGCATTTCCACAATTTATTTGCCTAGGAAAGTTATCCTGAAAGTTAAGCACTGGGAATGGAGTAGGATGTGCTTGGTGTTTTTCTTACAGCTTCAGTTAGGGAAGACATCTCCAGCCAAGCTTAATCACATTGAAATATTTCCCCTGCCTAAATAGGACTCTGGGATTAATGCCTATTGGGCTGTGTGCTCTCAGTAATACGGGGACTTTAAGCCAGAAAACACAGAAAACAGCAATGAGCACAACGCTGCAGGAGCTCCCTGATCTCTGGTGCTTTGCAGCCGTATGCTCTCTGTTCTGCTGCTGTCTGGGCAGAAGAATCACAGGAATTACATTAAAGAGGTTCATCTCTGGCACTCAAGGAGATGCTTTTAAAACCAGCAGAAGGTATCCCTGTGAGCCCAGTGCCCCTCTCAAGTTTTGAGAAGTCAGGAAAGGTGAGCAAGAGACCCCCTGGTTCTCCTGTGCTGGGTTCAGCCAGAAGCCCAGAGCAGTGCTCAGGCAAGTACTGACCCAAAGACCTCACTGAAGGTATTCACACCTTTGCAAACTGAACTTCACAAGAATATGAAGGTAAAAGTGCAATTTCTGACTACAGCTTGAGAGAAAAAAGGAAAAGCCAAATATAAATTTTAAAAAATATTATTTTCCTCTCCTTTGGCAAGAGTTTGAAAAACTCAAAACTTTAGATGTGCATTTTCTATTTCCAAATGCAAAAATGCATCTGCATGGTGCAAGCCCAACTCTGTTAGCTGAGTAAGAAGCTTCTCTAACTAAGGTAAGGTAAACAGAGTCTCTGTTGTCCATTGATTTATTCAGCTCTTATTCCCTGGGGCTAAACTACCCCATCTCTCTTCTGTGCACAGCCCTGCTTCTCATTATAGCAATTTGCTTATTGTTAGGCCCTGTGTATTGAGTTTACTGCTGGGAATCTGGAATTTTAGACCTCAGAAGATGCCGTCATTCATTATCCTTGGTATCATCCACTAATCCAAACCCTGCCTTTCATCTGTTTACAGGCAAGCCTAATACCACTCCATCACACCTTTACCTGAGTCCTATTTCCACTCTCACTGCAGTCAGAAGAGCTGTACCTGTGCTGCAGATAATGCCCTGTTTTCATTTAGAAGAATGAACAATAGGATGAGGTAGAGGATGGAGATGCAGAGAGAATAACCATAAGGAGTTTGTGCTCTCCCTCAGCATACCCTGGAGATTACAGGTGAGGTTTGAAGCTTATGGAAATATATGTGTAAGTGTCAAATGTTTGACACTCTTCCCTTTTGGAAGCAAGGTATGAAGCACGTTTTTCATGTGCCATTAAGAAAAGCACCTAATTTAACTGCAGTGATGGAATGCAAATTGTTTAAGTGGCCACGGCCTCCCTGGGATGGAGAGATGGCCCTGCAGGGAGCTGATTGCTGAGGCCTCTTGCACGAAGTGCCCAGGACAGCTCTGCCAAGGGGGTTTTACCTCCCTATCCAATGCTGTGTTGAGCTGACTTTTGAGTTAATATAAATTATTCATGGCCCTGTAATCAGTTGTTTCTCCTACTTTGTCCTCTGCTTGATTTTGATCCCAGCTGCCAGATTGCCTGGTGTCTGTCCAGTATAAATTATAAACTGATATTCCAGACAATTTGTTGTTATTTGACTTTTGCTAACAAATTCATACATTTCAGCATTTTAGTATTCATATATCCCAGGTTAAATTACAGGAATTACAATGGTTGTTTTGTCATCACAAAGAATACTCTGAATTCTTTGTGCTCCATTTGAGTTGTGAAATTATTTTGACGTTTTTAAATCCCAAGAGTTATTTCCAAGATACAATGGAATTGTTCGGTGGCTTCCTTTTGCCTTTTCTTTAGCTGTGCAGTTAGTAATAATTTTCTTTACTAAGTAATGCCCATTAGCTACATGCATAAGCTCCTGAAAAGTATCCAAAAGAGAGTACAATCCACTGTTATAATCCTATCACAGCCAAACTGTTTGGGAGTTCCTTTGCAAAATGCCTTAAAAAATTGTGTGCACAAGAATTTTCTATCAACGGCTGAGAGGCTTTAGGCAAAACAATCCCACAAAGTATTCAACTCCTTTTAAAAAAACCAAACCTATAAAATCATGTGAATTTATCCTACTTAATTAGATTTATTAGGCACAGAATCTAAGCACAAAGGAAGCATTTTCCAGGCAACTACAGAGAGCAGACCGCATTCCCCTTTGGAGTTTCCCTATCACAAAGGAGCTCAATGTATGTGGATGGAGCTGTGACACTGTACTGCCCAAGGATCTGTCCCCGAAACATTACAAATGAATCCTCAACCCACATAGTTCTGCAGTTCTGCAGTTTGGACCCCACATTCACAGCTTCTGCTGCTTCCAAAGATTAGAAATGCCCAGAGAAAATATCCATGGTATCCATTCATCCCTGTGCTGCTCTCTAATCCCATTACAACTGCACTGCAATGTTGGAGTGGTTAATTGAGCAGTTACAGAATCACAGAATCACAGAATGTCTGGGTTGGAAGAGACCTTCAAGATCATCAAGTCCAACTTGTGCCCTAACACCTCAATTAGATCATGGCACTGAGTGCCACATCCAATTGTTTTTTAAACACATCCAGGGATGGTGACTCCACCACCTCGCTGGGCAGACTATTCCAGAACTTAATCACTGTTTCTGTAAAAAACTTCTTCATAATGTCCAACCTGTATTTCCCTTGCCTCAGCTTGAGACTGTGTCCTCTCGTTCTGTCAGTTGCTGCCTGGAGAAAGAGACCAACCCCCACCTGACTACAACTACCCTTCAGGAAGTTGTTAGAGAGTGATAAGATCACCCCTAAGTCTTCCTTTTCTCCAGGCTAAACAACTCCAGCTCCCTCAGTTGTTCCTCATAGGGCTTGTGTTCCAAGCTCCTCTCCAGCCTCGTTGTCCTCCTCTGGACACGCTCAAGCATCTCAGTGTCCTTCCTAAATTGAGGGGCCCAGAACTGGACACAGCACTCGAGGTGTGACCTCACCAGTGCCAAGTACAGGGGCAGAATTACCTCACTGCTCCTGCTGGCCACACTATTCCTGATACAGGCCAGGATGCCGTTGGCCTTCCTGGCCACCAGGGCACACTGCTGGCTCATGTTCAGCCGGTTGTTGACCAGTACCGCCAGGTCCCTTTCTGCCTGGGCACTGTCCAGCCACACCATCTCCAGCGTATAACATTGCAGGGGGTTATTGTGGCCAAAATGCAGTACTTGGCACTTGGACTTATTAAACTTCATCCCATTGGACTCTGCCCATCCATCCAACCGTTCCAGGTCTCTCTGCAGGGCCATCCTACCTTCCATCAGATC
>VXAX01001541.1:1082923-1192943 GCA_013399835.1 Leptocoma aspasia | reverse complement strand
CAACCCAAGAGGACAGTTGTCCTGAAGGCAAGTTGTCTTGCCACAAAAAACTGTGGCAAAGAAGGCGTTAAGCACTTCTGCCTTCTCATCTGCAGTTGCTAAGTTCCCTCCCTCATCCGATAAAGAGCAAAGGTCAGCCTTACCCTTCCTTTTACCATTAATATATTTGTAAAAACATCTTTTATTATCCTTTACAGAAGTCACCATTTTGAGTTTAAACTCCTCCCTAATTTTTTTCCTACATACTCTAGCAGCCCCCTTAAATACCTCCTGAGAGATGAGCCCTCCTTCCAAAGATGATACATCCTCTTTTTAATCCTAAATTCCTCCAAAACCTCCTTGCCCATCCAGGCTGGATGTTACCTCGTTGACTTTTTTACAGATGAATCATAATTGGGATGCTCACTGGGCAGACAATTTCCTTCTAAATCATCTGGCTGACTCTCTAGGTCCAAGGGCTCATACCTATTCTGAAGTGGCACCTGGCTTGGGGGTGGGGGTAGGGAGGAATTTTTATTATTGCCTCCCTGAACAGGTACCCATTTCCACTCCACTTCACCTACCAGGTGTCCTTCTCTTGCCTGACAGTGGGAGGCATAGGAGTCCTCTGACTCCTGGTGGGCCTCCCTTAAAGATGGAAGGGTGGAACTCCATGAATCTATTCCCCTTTCATTTTTCCTGATACTCCTTAGTCTTTCAACCTCCTCTCCAAGTTTGGCCACCAGTGAAAGGAGGTCATTCACCTGTTCACACTGCAGGCAGGTTACAGAGCGTGGAGTACAGTTAAATTAATAGGAGATGTAGAGATGAGAGAGTCCAGGAGTGCCACAGGGAGAAAAAAACAGATTGAGAGGGATACTGGGTGCTGTTGTGGTTAAGATTCATAAATCTTCAAATTTAGACTGAGATGTCAGCTCTGAGGAAAAGGTAAACCCCAAAATTAGCTTTTTTTTTATCCTGATTGCTTAACCACACTGTGACATCCAGTTTAAAATATCCATCAGCCCAAGACATCCACAGAGAAGGTGAGGGGGAAAAGCACCAAGGCATAGAAAAATCAGTAGTGTAGAACCTCCTTCCTTAAGACACCAAGCTTGGAACTGCCACATGCAGTAAAGCTGAATTTCTGTCCCGCATTGTCCTGGGTTTGCCCAAAGCTCTGGACTGACAAAGAAGCACAGATTTCAAAGCAGAAGTTGGCAACTGGAAGTGTCAGGAGAGAAGAGCAGAAGAAAGAAGACAAGTGCCCAAGTCAGCAAAGCACTCTCAAGAGAGAAGACTTTGAAGAAATGAATCATGGCTGTGTTTTTGCACTGAAGACAAATAACATGTTAAAACCAAGCTGGAGACTGCTCCTTTCAGAGGGGCACCTGACTCTCTCAGTTTGCATGTGCTCTCACCACTTCCCACCAACTATCCTGCTGCAGAACTGAATCTAGGGAGGAGCAGAAAGCTGGAAGAAAAAGCAATTAAAACCTGGGAACAGCAACAACCACAATGAACAGCTTCAGCAAAGCAACTAATGCAAATGTTTACTTCTGTAAGTAAACCTAAGAGATTAAATGCTCTTGTTTCTTCCTCTGTCAGCCTGCTTTATACATTTCTCATGTAACACCTGGCACTTTAGCAACAGTGAATTCAGTAACTAGTTCTCTTTGTTGATAGCTGTATCCGTCTGGATATGCAAATCATTCATCATAATATTGAAATAGTCATAGTATTTATTACAACAACATCAAATGCAATGCAATTCTCTCCTGTGCAGTCAGTCAAGCACGGCCAGGGAAGTGTTCCAACAGCTGCCTGTGATGCGACTATGTGACCACAGGCAGCACTGCCTCAGGAGGTGAACCAGTCAGAGCCAGGTACCAGCGCCTGTTGCTGACACAGGGCAGGCTCTGGTCAAGCACTTCCCCCTCTGCGTTTGAGCTGTTCCAGAAGTGCCTCAACAGCCACAGCTGCTTCCAGGAAGAGTATGCCAGGATTCAGAAATTGGGCCTTCCTTCACCTTGGGCTCCCAGCCAGCCTTGTGTGAGAGACAGGTTCCTCACACAGGTCAGGACCCTCACAAACCCCAGCATTTTCTTTTGAAATGAAAGTGTCAGAACAAGGCTAAGAAAAACTGTGCACTTTGATGCTCTTTGATCCTGTGGAGACTTAGACCTTGTATTGACACCTGCCCCAACCCTCTTCACGAAGCTTGGCTAACATGCAAGAAGGAATATGAGCTTTATTTCTCCGTTTATAACACACTCTGTCACCAGAAACTCAACGAATGAAAGCGAAGTGGAAAAGCGTCACCTGTGCACGTCTAAGTGTTTCTATCTGAACAGATGTCCTCCCTTTTCTATCACCAAGCAAACACACTCAGGCATGACTCAACTAATGCACAAACATGATAAACCTACTGGAACCAAAACAATTGTGCTTTTCCTTTCTGATATTATTACATCTACCAGATAGATGATAATGTTGAATGCAATGCTTTATTAATCAAAGATGAGATGGTTGCCTTTCTCAGTCATTAAAATTTCATGTTTGCAGCTGCTGATCACCTAACACTATTGTTCATGTTTTGTGTTTTCCTTATATTTGACAATTCATTAGGCATTTGCCTGTGCTATTTCCCCAAGAATGTTATGCATTAATTTTTGAAGGAATACAGATACATAACTGTATACATATAAAGTTTCTTGCCTATGAGTGATCTGGCTTAGATGGACATATTTAATCACGACATTTTTACATCCACCGAGCTGTGCACACTAGAATTTCTCACATCACAGATACACTTTTATCACTCAGGTAAACATCCCCAACATGATACAGAGCAGACTTCAAACTCCACTCAACACAGAGACATAAAGTGGTCACCAGCGTCCTCTTCTCAACTGATTGAACCATCCCTAAACATTTAAAGTCGTTATCTAGGCTGCAAGCCACAAGTTTTCCTAATGGGTAAATATTCTAGTTTCTTTCACAAAATGAGATGGATTCTATGTATTGTATTAATAAAAGGGCAGGTTTTAAAGACATTTCAGGAATCTAAGTACAAGTGCTCCAGCACCAAATACAGCTCTCAATATATACTGCAGTATTGTTCAGTCCTACACATTCACTCTTCAGTGGTAATTCCTATCACTTCCACATCAGATATATCCTAAAACTTCCCTACAAAACTAATCTGAATTCTAAGACAAAAGCTAAATTCTTTTTTCCTTTCATTACTTATTCTAAATTGATGGGGTTGGGGGACAAGCTTGTGCAAAGCTGCCACATCTAAATAATGATCACTGAAATCCCATTTATGATAAATTGTACAAGCAAAGGTAATTGGAATGTATGAAAACAAAGATTTTTGGAACCTGCCTCTTCTGCCAGGTCACCAGTAGCATGGTGTCAGCACAGATTCATTGTCCAGCCCCTGCAGTAGCCAGAGAAGTAAGAGCAGTAATTACCTCCACAACACACACAGTTTCTTCTCCAAAATTGCACTATTTCAGTCCCTGCCTTAAAACTCAAGCAACTGTGCATGTAAGACCACAGCAGGGTTTGCTCAAAGAATTAGAGCATCCTCCAGAGTGATGATTTAACTCTGACCACTAGGAAACAATATCTTCCAAGAAAAGCCACAAAACCTGAACAGCATTAAATTTACCAAGCACAGCCAATGAACCCATGAGGAAGAACCAATACACTGGATAAAACTATCGAACATTAACCAGATGACAGTCCTTGTTTCCTCTTGTGCCCTACAAAATATTTTACAAAATACTATTATTCCTCCTCAAAGTTGACTGAAGATACAGTTAAAAGCCACCTAGGGCTATTCTGAAATCATGTTCGATGACAATCCTATTTGTTTTCAGCACCTGAACATGGACAGACCTTCAATTAATCTGCTGTCCATCCAGCTGAGTGAGGCGGTTTCAGCCCCTATGTTTTAGGGGGCAAACGTGCCTCTGGATCACCTATGAAGGATTCCACATCCAGTCCAACAACC
Organism: Leptocoma aspasia; assembly: GCA_013399835.1. Classification (NCBI taxonomy): domain Eukaryota; kingdom Metazoa; phylum Chordata; class Aves; order Passeriformes; family Nectariniidae; genus Leptocoma; species Leptocoma aspasia. The sequence goes on along the minus strand of VXAX01001541.1, from coordinate 1,188,940 downwards.
TGCCAGGCATTCCACAGATTGCTCACTGCTGATTTTTCTTCTTGAGAATATGAATAATTTCTTCTGTGCTCAAACATTGCAATGCAGAATTGGAAGGAATGTCCTCGGTTCAGTGTGCTGCTATCATAATGATCTCATCACATCATATTTCTCCGCAGGGCATCACATTAAAAATAACAAGGAACATCTTTAAATGCTGAAACATTTTCTGAATATTAAATAATTTTTAATATAATTTAAATTGTTTCTGAGATCCCTATATTTTTCCTTTTTAAAAAAAATCAACCTGTTAATATCTGAGTGTTAAAGGCCAGGACTTCACAAGCAATTTAAGCTCCTGAATAACTTGAAAGATTCCGCTATTAAATATTGAAAATTCCTTCCAAAGTATAAAATTACAGACATTGTGAATTAGGGTGGTAGAAGTAATACCCTCCCTTCCAAATTATTCTATTTTCCTTGTTCAGATGGTGCAATTTATTACAGAATGAATAATTCATGAGTACTGTGAGACCTTGGCCAACCCTGCACAAAATCAGCTGTGAACAACACACTGTTTGAACTTTAGGCCCCTCTGCTGTGGTTGCCTTCACTTCCCAACATCTCTGGTTTATTGGCTGGCATGTTCTTCTCAAACCCTAAATCACCAAAATTTGCACAAGAACCTGCCTCCACACTGACCCAGCAAATTAAGAATATCTAACATAAGCTAAAATCCATAAATGTCACCCCATGCTTTGAATTTTCAAAAGGAACTATAGCTAATATTTCAAATATCTTGAAGGCACAAGAATCATTTTATCACTGGAAATTAGTGAAATATAGATGTTCACTCAGAGGTTTTGTGCTTTTTTTTCCCCCCAAAATACCTTAATTTACAGAAAAGTATTAAATACTTAAAAACATCCCATGAACCCTAATCCTCATACTCTGGTTTCAGGAATTCAGAGTACCTTTTTAACTTCTTAGAAAAGAACAGCTCAAAAATACTGAATTCCCTGTACCTTAATCTTCCTTTTAATCCAGAAGACAGGGAAAAGGCAAAAGGTGTGGAAGAACTCAAGACATTAATCACAATGGCAGCAACAGCCTGAGTTCTGCTCCAGGTCAAGAGAAATTTCACGTACATCTAGCATTTCTGACTCCTGACTGTGAGAAGCAAGCTAGATATTGATGGAGGAATGGAAGGCATGTGACTTAGGGAATACAGACTCATTTCAGACAGTGGTCTGAGACATGTGAGGGAGCTAATCCATTCCTGCTTCCTTTTCCTAATATTAATATTAATTCCTAAATTTGTCAGTGACTTTGGGAGTCATTTTTGTCTTTTCCACATGCTACAACTCAACAATGAAAAGCTGTAGCCATAGTAACCCTGATGGCGTTATTAGGGAGAACTGTACATCCACTCAGAAAAAAAACAACAAGTGGGTTTAAAATGAAACATCAGCACTGAAATGGCAAGGGCGGGGGAAAGGTATTTGTGGTGTGCTGTAAAAGCAAATACATCCAAGGACCAATTCAGTATTGGTGCCAATAAAATGAGCAGGTTGTGACACACTGTGCTGCTGCTGCCTTTTTATTTTTTCCATTTTTTAGCAGCTCAGGCAGTTATGGCAAAGAGGCCAAAAGGCCAAGAACGTCACCTGTGATATCCTACCCCCGCTGACGTCTATGGTACATCTCAGGGTGATTTCGTAGTGACAGGATTTGTCCACAGTTTACCTCTAGGGAGAGTTTCTGAGCAGGATCAAGTTGGCAGGACACTGAAAAAGCATCTACGACAGTGCAAACTTCCTGTACCTCCATCCTAAATGTATCCTGGATGTAGGAGACGCAGCTAAGCCACAGCTATGATCTTAAATCCTACCATCCTAAATTTGTTGTAGGAGAACCTTTCAAAAATCACCTGGTAGTAACAGCATGGGTGAAGACCACAGCAACACTTCTCTCCCTGCACGGAATCCCAATGTCTGTGCATTTGGCATTTCAGTGAACTGTGTTTTCTCACCTCATCACTGAGTTCTTAACAGCACTAAACCTCAATTACAGAGTGACAGCAGCATTAAATATTTATTGGATAAATCCTCCTCTACCTACCTTCCACACCATCGTGCCCTACAGAGGAGATGCAGAAGAGAGGCACCATATATGTGAGGAATTCCATTATCCACACAGTTTCCCACAATGCCCCTAAACTCAGGTACTCCCTGTGGAAAGCTCTGATTTGGCAGCAAGAGCAACATCAGTGTCTGGGCATTCCCACAGGGAAGGGAAGCACAAGCTGGTGAGGGACAGAGGCACAGAGCCACTCTGCAGCTTCTCCAGTGGCACCAGTGACCCGACAAGAGCAGCTCTGGGAGATCATCCATGCCCCGAAGAGCCACATCTGAACCCAATTTGTCAATGCCCCATAGAGATGGAACTGCTTATGGCTGCCACCCAAATTCAGCACGGCTTTTTAACCAGCAACCCCAAAAGCAAATAGCAAAGCTCAGGGACACCTGCAGTGATGCCCAGCATGGCACTGGCTTCTCCCTGCTTTCGTTTTTGAGTTCCTGAGAATATATCCTGATTTCTTTTACAGCATTTCTTTTGCATATTCCCTGCTGGAGCAAATGATAGCACTATAAATGCCTCAAAAAGCATTTAATTTAGATTTAATAGGGCAGTAAAAAAATCTATGGGTTCTAAAAGAACACTTAGATCAGTTTAATGAGTACATGGGATAAATCTGGGCAAGAAATATTCCATCAAGACAACACAGTGCCAGGTTTGGAGTTCATTACCTGAGAGATATACTTGCTTACTTTACATTTGTAATTACTTTTGCAATAAAAGTTGCAACCCAACTGAATCTCAAACCCCTGTTTTCCAATGTGAATTAGAAAATGGAAATGCAGAAAACGCAGGAGAATTTCATCAGCTTGTAGTCATTGTGGACATTTAGTGAAAATCAGCCCCTGAAGCTCCTGCACTTGGCACAGCCAGAATGCTCTCGCTCGCCAGAGTCATTTCCAGGAGTTGCCCCATTGAGGATGAGCTTTAATCAGCAATCCAACCATGCAAAACCTACCCTGGCTCTGTCTCCCTCTCCACCTCCCTCTTCCTTTTGTTTTTTTATAGCATTCTTCCTTTTTAACCCATCTGCAGTACTCACAACTCTGCATCAACTCCTGGCTTTTACTCTGCTTGGAGGTGTCTTCAATCCCCATTTTTTGATCCTGGGGGCTGCTTCTGGGCCTCATCCTGCAGCTGCCCTGTGTGCAGGAGTGCAGCCAAACCTTCTCTCTCCTTTGCAACAGAGCTGAGCAAACAAGGGCAGTGACAAAAAATATTGTAAAAGTGTGCATAGCCTAAATCCCTCCAGGAAAGAGAATGGATGGAGCAGCACTGAAAGATGGGAGCAGTGTCAGACAAGCCTTGCCTTCTCTCAAGTGAGGCAGCAATGGGCCCTCTCTCAAGACTGCACTTGAAAATTCTTGATTTAAACTGTGCTTACTCACACAGCTAATAAATGCATTAAGGGCCTTATTAGGAAAGATGGATTTTGAAATGTGTACCTTTGCCATGTGGTTATTTTGCCTATGAAGTTCAATTAGCAGTACCTACTTCAGAGAGACCATGGAAGGTGCATTTATAATTAATTTATGTCCTGCATTTTAAGGTATTCAGAGGAAAGACATCCTAGGGGCACAGTATTACTATTACTAGCATGTTTCTGCACTGGCTTGTAAATATCTGTCCTACTTTTCTTTACTTTTCCTTCATTTTCGATGGAATTATCATATTCTGGAAAAAAACAAATGCTAATTGTACAAAACCTTTGGAAAGAAAATGCTCAAATAAGCTTGGAAATTAGATTTTCTTTCATAATTGAGCATGTTTATTTTGGGCAATAGTACATGTAAGCCAGAAGAAAATAGGAATATAAAAATATATAGGATGTCTGCCACATAATAGTTCCTTGCAAGAGGAGGAACAATAAATATTTAATAGAAATGCAAATATAAAGCCATCTGAGGAGCAACTTTTGCCATAATTTCACTGGGAGAGACCAAATGGAACTGAGTTAACACCCTAAACCTCCTCCAGGGAGCTGGGCCTTCAGCAATTCATCCCCCTCACCTAGAAAGGATTGAGCTGAATTATTTATGTTTTGGAAATCTTTGGCAGTCTGCATCCATCAGTCCAGCACAGGAGATGCAGTTACTGCCTGTTGCTCCAGCCAGTGCTGCCTGACAAGTTCTCCTCACATGGGAAATTGAAGAGAACGGCTCCTGCTTTCAGCTCCAGGAATTCTGTCCTTGGCCATCTGGGTGCTGGCAGGTGGTGGCACCTGCAGGAAGCAGAGCCTGGTGCAGTGGCACCAACAGGGACAGAAAACTGGGTTGTTGCCTCAGACTGGCAGCAGCTCTGGAGGAGCTGTGTCCAACAGCAGATGAAAGGACTTCGAGACTATGGTATGTGGTTTTCTTATCTCTGGGATGTCTTTTGATACATGTGATCCAAATGAATGGGTTCTCTGTAATAATTAGTTACTGCAACCTATTTAACTGATCCTATCACCAAGCATCTAACAGGAAGCATAAATCATTTTACTCTCTGCTTTCTTAGTAAAACAAAACCTCTTTTTTTTTTGCATTGAGCACTGATTAGGATTTGTTCTGGGATGCCCCATCTTCCTGTGCTGCAGCAGCACCTTTCTTTTAGAAATGAACATTAATAGAGTGTAATTTGGTAGGCAAAGCCAGAGTCATCAGCCTGTGCTCGTTTGCTCAGGATGCAGGATTAAAGTAGAAAAAATGACTTAAACACACCTGGTTGGGAGCACTGGGTTGTCAGGGCTCCAACTGCTTGACTGAACCACTGTTGTGAGGAACAAAGGTGGGCAGGGTTCATCCTCATCCACAAAGTTACTACAGGGTGAACTCAGCATGTTTCTTTGTTTTCTCCTAGAAAAAAAAAAATCAGAGATGGAGTTACTCAAGTATTTGTGGCAATATATCTCTGCCAAAGCACTGCATGTCAGAGTAGGTGTTGAAGTCCAACACACTTATATTTGTTAAACATCTACCCAAACTCCTTCATTATTTGAAATAAGGTAGCCATGAGCATAAGAAATTTCCATTGGGACCTGATATTGCTTCCCCTATTTGTCCTCAGTTCTCCCACATGCCATGGAAAGAGGAAGTGCCCAAACTTGTAAATAGGGTGATCTCACCAGACAGAGGTGCTTGAGAGTGACACTGCCACTCCCAAACTGGTGTCACCTTGACATTTCACAGCAGGCACAGAACTCACCCCAGTTTCCACCACAGACAGAGGGGCTTTTGTAGTACAACTTTTTTTTTTTTATTCTCTGAAAAGTAACACAACTGACAAAAGTATTTTTGTGTCTGGCCTGCAAAAGAAAAGGTGACTTCTCCCACTGTCAGCTCTGCAAACTCACTCTGACACCCAAAAGAAAAGCTGGGATATTTCTGGCACTTGTATCTCTGATAGCAACTAAAACACAGCTTCTTAAACTCTGCTGGAGAGCCACTGGAGGACTTTGGCCTCAGGAGACTGGTGCCCTTGGACATCCTCTGCCAGGAGACTGTGCCTGGACATCTGCAGAGGGAACAAGGCTTTTCCAAGGAGGAATTCAGGCTCTGTGAAACCAGTTGGATAAGGCCTTGAGCAACCTGGTTTAGAGGGAGGTGTCCCTGCCCATGGCAGGAGCAGTTGGGACTGGATGATCTTTAAGGGCCACTCCAACTCTTTCACACTCTGTGATTCTCTATCCCTTATTTTTGGTGCTATCTCCTGTGCTCTGTTTGAGCCCTGTCCCACAGGCAGCTCCTCATGGGCATTCCTGGAGAATTCAATTTCCTCACGTTCAGGACTCACTGAAGGGTTTAATACACACAACATTGCCTCCTCCCCTTTATCATATTTTAAAGAATCCTGGTTCAGTTTTGCTCCCGAACTGTCTTGTGGTGCAGGACCACAGCATGGCCCCATTTCCCTGTGTCTGTATGATTTTCGCTTTGAGCACATTCCTGGTGGAAGCCAGGGTATGAATTCCCATCTGTTTACAAAGCCTCTGAACAGCAGCAAAGGACCAGCCCCTCTACATTAGGGACAAAATACATCTGAGCCCTTCTGTATCTTGTGAGATTCTTCTTTGCCTGACACTAAAAGAGTTGGTGAAATTCAGAATACAAGGCAAAAATTACATCCTGCTTCTTTTCTCCTTCTCTGTTCTACTTCTGTAGAGCAGCCCCAGGGAATGTCTCCACTCTCTTTAAAAGCTGGAAGACAGCTGAGGCACCAGCCATGAATCTTTGCAGTGCAAAGCTACTTCAAGCCCCTTCTTTTCCTTCCTGGGCATGCCATAGCCTGGACACAGTGGTGGGACAGCAGCTAATTAATAAATAATAATGCTGACATTCCTGCCAGCAGCAGTGTCTTTATACCTCTGGAAGAGTGCAAAGAAATATAGTGCCACCAGAGTTATATCTGCATTCAGCTTCCCCTGTTAACACCCTGCTTTGATAGCACAACTGTGCATCTTCATGGTCTCTCACCAAAGGGTTGTATTTGCATCTTTTTCTTGCTCACTGTTGAATAAATAATAGTATTTTTCTTCATGGACTTGAATTCAAATATTCTATCCAAGGTTCATACCTGTGAGTAGTTTCCCTGTAGACCAACTCCTTTTGAGAAGGATTTGGTAACAAGTAGAATGGACCGGCTGATTCCCAGCCAATTATTTATTCAGAGAAACTTCTCCTGCTTGTGAGCAGACTGCAAAGTCCTCAGGTCTGTTTCTCACTCAGAATTATTCATGGCTTTTCTCAGTGACAGATAGTTGGTCTGCAAAAATGTGCATTTCACAATTTTTCACCCGAAGAAAGCTCAGTCACTCAGGGATCTGGGAACGTGACAATCCATACAAGAAATACAATGCTGTGCTGCACTTTGGACACTGAAAATGCAACACTGTCCTGGAAAAAGAGCTGAAGATACTCAGATTCTAGGAAAAATGTTTGTGGTTTTTTCGTCTATACCTGGACAGCTTTGTCCTGTATTTCTGCAAGGGTAATGCCAGCAGGATTGTTCCAAGAGCCAGAGTTTTTAGGTGTTGATAGTTAATCCCAGTACCCCAAATAGCAGACATCTGACACATTTTTGGCTGTGGAGGATGATGAACTATCAAGAAGAAAACAAAATTTCTTCTCCAAAGACAACCTCTGACCTGTTGCTTATTTCAGACATGTCATCTCATTAACCATAAACATGCATTACTTTAGTCTTTTCCCTAAAAAGGTACAGGAAGATCTCTATCCCAGGGAAGTCCACTGGAAATCTGCCATACAGTCCCCCCAGCTAATGATATTTTTCTTACTCAAAAGTGGACCATAAGCACTGTCATCTTTGATATGGTACCTCTTATACAAATTTATCCTGCATATTTTTATTTCTCAGAAATAAACATTTGGAGAGTTTGTCTTTATAAACTGCTATTTTATCAAGCTGTATATTTACACAGACATGATTTGCCAGTCCCTTTGTCCACTTGACAGCACCCAATTATCCTCTGAACTCCTTCACAGAGCACTTAATTTCTCACTTTGGCAGTTCCTACTGTATTTCAGTGAACCTTTGTTCCGAGCTCTCTACGATCTGTTAATAGCTCTGGCCTTTAAGAGCTGCAGACCCACTGACAATTCCCACCATCTTCCAGGTGGCACCAGGGCCTTCCTGCCCAGCTGGGCATTTGTCTTCCTCACCTGGCTTCTGCTGCATCCCCACCTTTCCTAACTCAAGAATTTTTCTTGCTCTCTATCATTCTGCCGCTCACGTAAGATGTGATTCAGTCGTGTTTATTGGCTCCTGGTACCCTCCGCAAACCTTTATATTTTCCTTCCTACAAATGCTGGGCTACAGTAACACATTCCCTGGAACCATGTGCTAACATTCAGTCTCTTTTTGTTTTGCAGGAATGATAGCACTGACTCAGAATTGCTCTTGCTTCAGCACCAGGGGAGGAGGGAGAGAGAGAATGATTTTGCAATTTAGTGATGCCCAGCTCTGCTCCTCCTCAGGAGATGACCAGCTGCAGCAGCAGCAGGCCAATGCTCAACATTTAGAAAACCTCCCTGGATTTTCTTTACTATCCTTACAACAAGTATAACTGGATACAGAATGATTTTCAAACTATTTATTTGTGTAAACCTTGAGTAAACAAGAAATATGTCAGATAGTGATTAATACTTTGAGAGGAAGAAAAAATCCCAACCCCCTAAAAAATCAACAGAAAACCCCTACCAACTACTTGGATTAGGATAGGGAAGATTTCATTTATGTGAGACCCCAATATGTTGTGAAGTTGTCCTTAACAAACGGCTTCAGCTTTAAGTGTGAATCCACTTTTTAAAATACTCCTCGAGCATTCTGAGTTCCTTTTGGACACACCTCTCTCAGCCCTCCCCAAAGAGCACCTGTTTCACTCTTGCTGGGATGATGTAAGGCAAGATCCATATGTTAAATGCGAGGGTGTCCTCTAGCGGTGGCAGAGCTGGATCTTTTCCATGGGACACAGGCAATCCAGGAGGAAAGGATTCAGGAAGGCTGATTCCTGTACATTCAGTGCTACCCCAAACGCAGGCATTTGCTCTTTATGCAACGTTTTTGCCTTCTTCCTGTACCTTTTAGTTTCTTTTCTTTCCTACTTGCTTCATTAACTCCTGTGGGATTCCTTTTTCACTCCATAACATCTATACAGAAACAGCAACTACAACTTTCCCTAAAGAAAGTGGTGGGTTTAGGAGTTGGTGAAGTAATTCGAAAACATCCAAAGTCAAAGTAGAATAACTTCATTTTGAAATCTGATGCTACTTTTACCAGAAATCTGCGCTTTAATTTTCACCAGTGCAGAGGAAGTAAGTAATTCACAGTGTTCAGTACCAAGCTGCAAACCCTGCAACTTTCTGTCCTTTCCTCCAATTCAGCTACAGGTCAGCAGCACAACACTGGGGGCTCAGGACACACAGAAAATACCACTCTCAACCTCCTGAACAGCGCTTTTCAGAATGCCTGAGCTCTCCTAAAACTAATTTCACGTGGCAGGTGGCACTAGGTTGTTCCACTCATTAATTTTTGTTGATAATTAAATTATTATTTTTAATATAATTAGTGAAGCCTTGGTAGCATGGGTTTGGTTCTGTTCTCAAATGATTTATCTTGTGAAAATCTTGCAGCCATTCTCATGAAGATTCATGGCACTGTTTGTGTGTCTGTATAGGAATATAAAAGGACTGCCAGCTGCTCTTTTTGTGCTCTGCCATCCCGTGGATTTGTTGGCATGTAAGCAAAAGGAAAATATTTCTTTCCATACATTGCTACAAAGTAGCAAGAGGTGATACACAGTAATTACAGACAAGATACTGAGCAGAGGAAAGGAAGGCGAAATCCATCTCTCTTCTTTATCCTGTTCTTTTTCCTTCCAGGAAGACAATTAAAGGAAAATTTGATGTGGTTTCTTTGGGGCAATAAAGACCAGAAATCCTGCACACAAATCAAGATGCAAATGTGCTCGTCACTGTTGCTGTGCTGCCAGGGAAGGAAAGCAAAGCACAGGAGTTTCTGGGAGAACAAGGACATCCCCAAGGGTACCCTGGCAGGCAATGCCAGAAGTCACATCTAGGGTGCTCACACACCCTCAAGCAAACATATCAAACCACAGCACTTGGAAATTTTTGTTTTGTGAACTTGGTCTGAAAACGTCCTGGGAACCATGAGAGTTTGGGAAATTTTCCATCCTGCCAGTTCTTTCCCTGCAGTATAATGCTCTTGCTGCCAATTCACAGTCTACAGAAAACACATTTGTTTTAACCTAAGGGTGTTTTTCAAACCCCTGGATGACTTCAGGTCACCTGAATGAACTGTGAGTTTTTGTGTGAAGTTTCATTTTTCTTGCTCCAAACAAACTGTTGGAAAGTACAAAGATGAGTAGAGCAGGCACAGAAATTGATGGACACAGCCATTGTGCGATGAAAGCTTGGTGATGAAGAAACAAGACTGTGAGGAAACAAGTTTGAATGATGTGTTTGGGTGTCAGCCTCCAGCAGCTTACAAAGTTCTGAAGTAAATGTGATTCCTTTCACTTCTGACAGTTTGGGGAAAACAAAAGTCAGAAGTTACCTGCTGTTTTGGATACTAGAATAGCTACCAGTGGAACATCAGACATTAATGATATTGGTGTTTTCACCTGATTCAAGTCTTCCACCTCTGCTAAGGAAGCATCTGCTGGTGTCACAAAGTGTAACTGAGGTGATTGATTCATGACTCAGCTGTGAAGAGTGGGAGCTTCCCTCTGGGAGCTAATGGCTCCAGCCCCACACTTTTCTCCCAAAGGATCTGCCAGGGCCGCCACAAGCAGGGAACTGTCCAATGCACTGTCTGATTCGTGCTGACTTTCCAATACGGGCACACTTCCATCTCTGACTTAAACCCTCTAGGCACAATAATGTCCCCATGCCAGCACATCTCACTCATTCCATCTATGTGTTCATCCTCCCCTTCTGATTATTTCCAGGTTCTCTGGGACTGTTTCCAGTGGAGATAATTGTTAGTATTACACACTAATCCTGAAAGTATATTGTTCTTCCTAATAATCTTAGTCCTTAAAACACAGGGTATTTAAAAGAGAAGAAACACAGTTTGATGTCTATATTCTTCTACTTCAGGACTTTTGTAGAAAACCTCTTATTTCCAGTCTCTCATGACAAAGTGCAGTAGGTGAAATGTAGAATACTTTTTAATATAACAGTAATAAATATTTTAGTGGTAACTCCTTATTGTAGGACTTAGTTATGCTAAAAAAAATAAAGTTACCTCAGTTATATGAGTTCAGGTAGTAATAACATAAATACTTTTGATAGCCAGGTTTTACAGTGCAAGCCAAGATAATGTTCTATATAAACAGAGATATGAAAATTATTTATTACTGTCACTGGCCAATGTTACATGAACCTTTCTGCATTCTTTGTACCACCTAAGAACAAGTACAATTCTCCTTTGCCTCATACCGAGTGATCTCACGTGGTAGTCATGCTGAATTATGAGCCTAAACAGGCATCAATCACTGTGGAATTCCACAACTCATTAGCTTAAAGGTGAGTGAAATGCTTTTTTCAAAAAAAAAAAAAAAAGTGAGGGGGGAACAGAGAACAAGTGAGGAATGTGATGTTTTATAATGAACATCAAAATTGCTCATACATATCTTGTTATAGCTCAACATCAGCAAGACTGGAAGACCATCCTCTTAAATAAAAAAAAGTATTAAAATGTTTATACTTCGTAATTCCCATTCATTAATGCTAAGTAGCTTGAAACAGTTCCCAGTACCCAACACAGCGTTGTTGGCAAAGCAGCTTCCAGTGCTGTGAAAATGTTCTATTTCTGTAATGCAATTTAATCAGTATTAATTCATTTCTTATTCACTGAAAGGCCATAGTCACCAGAAATATTCCCGGTATTCATAGAGGAGCAGCGTGTGTAATTCTATCAGAAATGCACTGAACTCCAGAATTCAGGATAGCGTAGCTAAAGGCTTCCAAAAATCTGTCCCATTACACACCAATGTCTGTCTTCCAGAGTTTTCTGACTCATTTATACTTATTTAGTTTAAGGCAAAGCTTGAGGAAATATTTTTATTATTAAATGACTAAAAGTTCTATTTTTCAGCTTAACACCATCCACCAATACAGTTATTTCTCTCTTGTTAAGTCAAATGTTCAGCTTAATTAAGGAAACTCTCAGGGAAAATCTGATTTCTGTCAGCCAGTGGCAGACACACAGGCTCAGAGAAAACAGCTGCTCTTTAACAAAAATCAAGACATTTGCAAGCATTAGACTGTGGCTTTATGCTTTATTTTGCTCTAGCAATCCAGCTTCATTAAAAAATGCAAGTGGAGATATACTGAGGTGCAAAATAAACTTGGGCCGAAACAGAAAAAACAACAGAAAGAGAAATCAACACCTTCTTGTCTCACTGCAAGTCCTCAAAGGGCTCCTTCCGTGTGATATTTGCTTTCTTTCTGCTAAACCCCCTGGCCTCTGCTCACTTAAAAGCTGCTGAAGTTTTCACCTAAAAATCTATTGAGCTTCAGCCTTAAACAAGGCCTTCACCAGTCACCTATGAAAAATTCATATTCCTGACAAACATAATTTTGGTCTCACTTCACCAACAAAAGAGAATGTCTCTACAGGAAGAGCAACATTAACAACTAATCTTCATTAAAGCTCTTCACTGACAAACACAATGGAAAACTTGCATCTGAACCTGTAATTGGTCACTGCCAATTATTTTTCCCAAAAAAGACCTTCTCGTTTCATTAACAGTAAAGCTGGCCTCATTTTTATGCCATCTCCTATTTTCAGGTGGGTGGGCAGCACAGCAAAGCCCACAGCTCTCACCTAGGCACCAACCAAAAAAGCCCAAGGAGAATTTTGCACAGTGCCAGGATGGCTCTGACATGATCCCTGGGATGCACAGGGTGTCACTCGAGGCCCAGCAGAGCAGAGGCCCTGGGAACTCATCCACACAGGGAAACTCAAAGAAGTGCAGGAACCTCTGTTGCTATTCAGCAGTTTGCACATTCCTTGGGGCTGGGCAGAGCTGTCTCCCCTTGCACACTGCTACATTTGGGGCTGTCAGAGCCTCCCTCACACCTTATTTTTCCCCTTTTTTGGAACTAAGTATTTCTTTCAAACACAGCCACCAGCATCTCCCTTGTTATGTGACAGCTCTGTGATAAATCTGCCATGAGGCTGATATGAAGACATGAAAGATTTTGCAACTCCCTAACCCATCTAAGAGGTTTCAACTCCATTTTTTCACCTCTGTGGAAAATGCCTGAATGGCACCTGCAGGAGAAAAGGGGAAAGGGGAGACTCAGAGCTGAGAATTCCACTCCACCCTGTAAAAACCAAACACACCATCCTTGGAATCTATGAAAAGCAGAGCATATGTGTGTAAAACTTGCTAAGCCAGTGATCAGGACATTCTCCTAGGAGGAGGATTTATGTGTCTTTTATAGAAAGCCATGGCTGTATAAAATAAACTAATCCCTGGAGATAGCACTGAAAAGTCAACGTTTCCTGCCAGATGTTACAGCACATCATTGTGCTGTAACACATTGAACACAGGGCCTGTGGGAGCTCCCCCAGCTCCCAGCAGAGCTCCGTGCCCCGAGGACACCCGGGATACCAGGGAAGGGCACGCGAGCACAGCAGGGGCTTCTGTGTTGGGCAGCACTTGGGCTGATCACCAAAGAGCCTCTGCCTCCATCACAAACACTTCTTGATGCAAAACCAATTGCTACATGTACCCCTCAATCTTCAGGGAGACCAAGATATGGATCTAATTCTGTTTTTATTTTTACAGGCCAGCACAAAATGAAGTGTGAGGAGGCTGATAAATGCACAGAACATGGTGCCATGGTTACCAGTGACATTAGATCCCTGGCTGAGCAAACTGCTGCAGGAATGATTTCTGTATAAACAGAATTACTCAATTATGTCAGCTGTGTGTCCATAAAACATGATGCAATTGGATTTCACAGACATAGGAGGCCGTTGGTGTTTGCTCTGCCTGCGTGAAGACACCTCAATGAACTCTTTTGCTCTGCACAGTGGTGACACTGCTTCCACTCTGACTTCTCTGACCACACCAGCTCTGCCCTGACTCCCAAAAAAAGGATTGGCACTGAGCTGGCTGAAATTGTGACTCTGCCATATAGTTCCAAGCAAAATAAAATGTGCCAAAAGGAGCTTAGTTTTTCACTCTCTCATGGAAAATACACAATTTACCTTGCATGAAGTGGCAGAGGCCAAACAAAGCTCTGGAATTCTGGAAACCTGAGTCATTCTTGCCTCTGGAATTGTTATGCATAGCGTGATACTGGTTGCAGTTAGTCTGGTCTAACCATGAGCCAAAGGCAGAGCAGGTTGCTGGGGATGGTCCAGCTGAGCTGTGACTACATCCAAGGATGGAGATTTCACAGCTGCTCTGGGCCCCTGTTCCATGTTTCCCCAAGCTCACTGAAGCATGATTCCATGGGGTACATTTGTAAGATGAAGCAAAGCCTCATCATCTTGCTTTGCATCTGTTTTTGCTACTGCAAAGTGGAAATAGTATTATAATAATCTTTTTTTAAGCGGTCAGAGACCTGTTAATGAGAAGCATGACAATTGTCATTTCCACTTACAAAACCAAAGTGAAGTCTGAGAACAGCAACAAGTTTAAATGCAAGCATGCAAAAGCTGTTTTTTTCCAGAAGCAGAAGGAGAAGGAATTTATCATGCTCCCAGATCTGATGCTCAGACCTGATCTGTGCTGCATGTAGCTGCTGCTCAAAGAGAAGAGATATTGGTTTGGACTTCAGGGGTTTGGCACCAGTGACATGATCCCAGGAATAAGAATTCCAGAGATTGCAGCAAGAAGACCTCTAATGGGATAGAGGTTCCATTCACCAAACAGAGCAATGATCACTGGGGATCACTGACAAAAGGAGAGACAAAAATTATTGATGATACATGATAATGAAGAAACCAAATAGATCCTCTAGGATTCCAAGGAGGAGGCAAGATCCTGCTCTGAGTCAAGCACTTATTCTTGTCTTGGATGCAGGATGATATGAAGTGAGACTGCAAACTAGTCACAGGTACTTGAACATTAAACTGCTCCATAAAGCTTTGACTTTAGGCATTAATAGAACAGAGCAGCTCAACTTCCACCAGCAGTACAAAGTGCTGAGACCTGACTCTGGCTCTCAGCAAACATCAACAGGACAAGCTGTGCCCTTGGAAAATACTGTCCTGAAAGGAAAAATTCTTCTTCTGTGTGCTTGTGTTAAAGCTACACAACTCACACACACCTGGGAATGTCTGGGGCTCCCCTTCCTTGGTGCTCACAGGAAATGTGAGATACAACATTATCTTGGGGATGAGCAGGAGTGCATTTGACAGGTTTACTCAGTTTGTACCACACCCAAACATTAGCTCTGCTTTGAGTAGCTATTGACAGTACCAGCATTGTAGTGGCATGGATTTTACGCTCATAAATTACTCAATTGGCCTTAAGCTCTCCTTTCATGCCAACACGGCATTACAAATTACAGGAGACATATCCATCCACAGCTTGTCATTAGCACAATCAAGTGGACTGTTCCTACCAGTCTCTGAAATGATGACAGAAACTGTTTGAACACAGGAGTAAAAAATGGGAAGTTTTTTTTTTTTCTGAGATTCTGCCTTAGAAAAGTAACTCTTGATGGTCTCAGGTTAATGCAAATATAGCGGATGAGTATAATTTGGTGGGTTTTTACAACTAGTACTCTTTCATACCTCAATTCACATCTCTTTAGGATCCTTATCCCTTAAAAGCCTTTGATTAATGCTGTGAAAGTGTCCTGGCTCATAAGATAGGCACGTATTCTATTTGCCATCTGTTAAAGGTGGGACAGATATCTTCTGTCAGTTGGACAGTTTTTTCTTATCTCTTCCAAGAACAATGTCTCCCTCCGAGGAGATATCTCCTGTTAATGGGCCACTGAATGACTCACTGCATGACTGATAAAATTACATCATTCCATTGTGAGATGCTCTGCCCAGAGGGAGGAGCCAAGCATCACTATCTGTATAAAATCAGCATTTTCTGGGACACCAGAACAGCTTTCTCTGCTGGATTCCCAGAGAAGCAGTTTTCTTCACTGGATTCCCAGAGGAGCAGCTTCTTCTCTGCTGGATTCCCAGAGGAAGACCAGGCCCATCTCCGCCAGCACTGGACATTTCACCAGAGGAAACCTACACCTTTCTACAGGATCACCTCTTCAGCAGAACTTCATCTGCTACTCCAGGAGGACTGCAGCTACCATTTAACTGGACTGTTATCAACACCCTGACTCCTCAGGGTACCAGGTTCCTGACTCTATCAGTGGTTTTGTTTGTACTAATTGCATTTGTATTTTTTCGGCTTTTTCCTAGTAAAGAACTGTTATTCCTATTCCCATATCTTTGCCTGAGAGCCTTTTAATTTCAAAATTGTGGTATTTCGGAGGGAGGGGGTTTACCTTTTCCATTTCACAGGAGGCTCTTGCCTTCTTTAAACAGACTTCTGTCTTGTCAAACCAAGACAGAAAGAAAATCTCTGGTATCCTCCTGGCTACTTTCAGCCAATTACTGTCAGATGCCCACTGTCAATGACACTCTCAAGCTTCAGATGCTGGTCACAAATTCTGGAAATAGACAAGTTCCAGTCTCCCTGCCCCTGCAGCCAACACACAGAATTTATAATTTACTTCCCTGCTCCCTTGGCACATACAAACACAACTTCTACTTAGTTCTCCCTTGCCCCATAGTTACAGCAAACAGCTTCTGCATTTCTTTGTCCTGGGGCTGCTGGATACAGACAATGGCAGATTAATGGGATTATTTTTTGAGAAAACAATTATTTGTCATGTATTTTAAATTTTCTTATGGTGTTTTCATCACTGAGCTAAATGTGGTATGTAAGAAAGAGGGCAAGTTCAGCTCATGAGGAATTATAAGGAAAGACATGAAGCAGAACTGATATTCTTTCAGTAAATTCTATCTATTTAAAGACAATTTCAGGTCTGTAAGTGGATGTCAAGGAAGCAGAACAGAGCACAAAAGGGGTCACAGGAGCGCAGGGCTGACCTGCACAATCTCACACACCACTGCCAAACCAACAAATCACTGAGGCACTCAGGTCATAAATGGTTCACAGCCCTTCTGCCACACTGAGGTGAGACTTGGAAACCAAAAGACGCAATTATTCCATCCATGCTTTCACCATCCTTTTATAAGCCATTCCCACTGCCTTGAAGAGTGAATTAAGGAGGGAAGGATTAAAGATAGAAGAATAATAAAGGATGAAAAAAAGCCAAAACATGAAAGGATAACAATGACACAAATACTCTACTTTCACCTCAGTAACAACTTTCAGTTTTAATCCTTCACTGACTGGGAAAGGACTATGCGTATTGAAGAAAGTGCTCATATACAATTTGTGACTATTCTAATTAAGTTTTAAAAAACTTAACATTGGGGAATTTCTACCAAGTTATACTGAATGTTCAAATTAAACTGAGAAAACTCAAAGTCTTATTGTCTCTGCATCATTATCTGGCTTTTCATATGAAAGGCAAAAAGCTGCAATTAATCCCTGATTTATTTTTCTTTTCCATTCTGTATGGACCAATGGGATTTAACAGCTCAGTTTTACTCCCATGCACATCATCTTTTCTATAAAAGTGCTCCTACCTGCAAGTCCCTCATTGAGCACAATGCTTATTCCAACTGGTGCTACCCCAAAATCTGTAGTTCTCTGTAATGATGAGAATATTCTATTCTTGCAGAGAATACTGTAACTGCAAGATCAAAGTGCTGAGGTTTCATTGGTGTCCTTGGTAACGCCCACAAGTGATTTCTGAAGTAAACTGTAATGGACAAAGCTGACAGGCACTTGGCACATTCCTGGTAAGTCAGAAAAGGGCAAGGAAAGGGCTCAGCAAGTGTCCCCAAAAGCATGACTCTGTTGACAAATTCTCCTGTGAGGGAGGAGGCAGCCCATCACTGGAATTAGCTCCTGACCACACAGATTTGGAACATCCCAAACAAGACAAAACTTCTTTCCTTCATTTCTAGCATCTTCTGATTTATGTGAGGCAAGCACCTATTAACTTGGACATGTACAAAGACATGCACATGGAAAAGGATTTAGAAAAACACACACAACATTTTACCTTTTGAAGAATAAACAGAATGCGTGTGTAAACAAATTAATCTGCATTTACATCTTTCCTGCTTTACACCTGCCCATAATGGGAGAAGTAGAGCCACAAATGTTGCTTTATCTTTCATTCCATATGGGAAGTAGCTCATGCATATTTCTAAATACTTTTTATTTAAGACAAATATACCCTATACTAGCACCAGTCCTCTAAAACAGCCATTTCAGCAATCACGTGTATGTTCTGTTCTAATGATAGGAGAACTAACAACAGGATTTGAGTTGTCAGGATTCAAGATAATCTCTTGGCAGAACACCAGGAGGGAGTTGTAGGAAACCACACTATAAATCTCCTGAGGTGCTAAGACATTTTAAACAGTGAATCTACTTTATCAAAGTAGCAATTGTGTCATCTCTCTTTTTCCCTTTGCTTATTTTGGGTATTTCTAATGCACTCACGTAGTTGCACTTAAGTACTAGACAGTACTTGTGTATAGGACTGAGTGTGAAAAGCAATGATTTCACAACTACTTCTAATGCAGCTAAAAGCTGCATATTAAAGAAAGTGGCAACATAAATGCTTAAAGATCCTAATACAATTCAAGAAAGGAAAAAATAAAGGAAAAAAGTCAGATGCTGTGAGACAGAAGTAGAAATAAAAGCACCCAAGAAGGTGCTGGTTTGAAGGCATTCTGGAGGTACCAAAACATCACCCAGCAGAGAGTGAACATGGCAGGGACAAGAAAAAGAAGATGCAGAAGATCCATTTTTGCACTCATGTTTTACCACTACGACAAAATAATGGGTCCTACTTGCACAACCTACATAAATTACAAACATGCTTTTCATAGAAGAACAGAGAATAAAGGAGAGAAGGACATTTTTCTAGGCTGATAAAAATCAGAGTTTGAAACCAGACACCTATGGACACAGCAAATCCTCAGTTTAGAAGAAATGGGTAAGTGGTGCTGCCTTCAGTGTTCTTCTCTCATTTCCTGAGAGTAACACTTCAGAGCTCTCACATAACAGTGTGAGAAGGTGCTTACATCACTACTGCCACTGTTCTACAGACAGGATGGAGAAAGTTCCAGTAAAAGGGAAAAACCAGGATTTCATATTAACATTTCTCTGAGAGAAGCATTTACAATGCCACCTCTTGTTGGGTGAAAAAGTGCATTTGTTTCTTTAGGTCTTGCTGCATTTCTTTGTGGAAGCTGTTCACTGTCCCGCTTCACTGCACACCTGGCACATCCTCTTTGGATTTTTCTCCAGAATTGGATCCTGGCAGCTCAACAAGGGAGAAAAGCCATGGTCTACTGTAGTATTTGGTAACTGGAGACACCCGAACTCCATCTCCATTTTCTGTCCAAAATGTCACAGTTCTTCACAAAAATCCCATAAAAATAAAGCACTGATTTTTAAGCACAGAAAGCCAAGAATAACTCCTATTAAACCGAAGCACTGAGCAGAAACAGAGCCCATGTGGGAGCAAAAGGTTTCACTTTAAATACACAAGTATTGCTCAGCTGGTTAGGATCTACAAGAGCAGCTCTGGATTTCAAGGTGCAGCTGTATAGTCCCAGCACAGGGAAATCCAGCCCATTTTCACAGCCAGATAGCCTCAAACATGGAGCAGCTGGAAGAGTGGGGCACAAAGCAAACCCACTGCCAGAGAATGGGAGACAACACAGGGAATCTCCCTGCTGTTATTTCTAATATTCTAAGGAAGTAATCCAAGAAAATCATCAGGGCTTTTACATTTGCTCTGCTGTGCCCCAGGAGGAGCAGCACCACCTGCACCACCCAAACAGGAATTTGCAAAGCTGATTCTCAGTGAGATTTTCTCTTTCTGAAAGAGAAAAAAAAAAGCCTAATTTTCATCAAGAAGAATCAGGACCCTCATGGAAAACATAATAAAAAGTTTGCTGTTTTTAAAAGTTCTATTTATTTTTTCCCATTAAAAACCAAATTTATGCTCTGTAACATTTTGGACTTCTTCTGAAGTTTTCACTGGGATGAAACCCAAACTAATTACTTGATGATCTCCAAGCCTCAGGATCACATTTCCTTGCACATGTACAATGAAAAATATAGAATACAGCTTCTAAGAAACCTTTCATTGCTGGATACTTAGGAAAATTGATTGAAATTCAGATTTTTTTTGCCCACTGGCAAATTCTGATAACTCAGTATCTATTTGCATTCCAAATCAACATGAAAAAATCGAAATATTCATAGATTCTGTAGAACAAAATACACTTAACAATTTTTCCATAGAGAAAATTGACTTTTCAAAGCAATTTAAGTGCTATTTTTCCTTTCTTGGATATACCTTCTCCTGGAAGTCAGCATGGGGACTTGTAGCCCTGATTTTGCCCAATGAGATATCATATGCATTAGGGCTTTTTCCCCCACTAATTCATGTGCAATTTTTGTCAAAAAAAAAAAAAAAAAGCAGGAGTTACTTAATTCTGGAGCTTTTCCTACCAGCATATTGCTACTTTTTTTTAATTGAGCCCTTAGGTATCAAATCAAATTTGAAGATGAAAAGAAAAATATTTACACCTCAAAGTAGCCAAGTGACCATTAATCATTAAAGTGAAAATGACCTCAAACCCAGATTTAAGATATTACATTAGAGACTGGAAGCTAAATCTTTCCTCTCTCTCACCACAACACTATTGCTTAGTGCAGGCTCTTTCCTTAGTTTTTTTCTAGGAAAAAATCCAAAGTAAATGCATTTTTTTACCTAAAGCAAAACAGGAACGAACCCAAGTCTCATGTGGTTCATGGAACTGGAAAAACTTTCTCTTTCTTATCTTTTAGTTATATTTTAAAGCCAGGTCTATGGGGACAAGCTGCAAGCTCCAATAAATCTCAAAGTGCCTCCATAGTCCTGTATTTCACACTACAGCTCATGCACCCACATTGTGCAAAAGCCTGGGCTGTGTAAAACTCTGGATTATCCTCAGGTAACTGGAATAAGGGAAGAAGAGAAGGAAATGCCCCACACATGAACCTATGAACTAAGTAGAAGATGTCATTTTATATTAAACTTAATCCCAACACTTGGCCGTGTTTAAAAAAATCAAACAATCCTCGTTCCCCTGTTGAGGTGATCTGCAATCCAACAGCCAAAGTCACCCGGAGAAATGTGTCAGCACCACCAATTTAATGGGAATTACTGCTGGAGTCACACCAGTGCCATCTTTGCCATACTCTACTACGTTTTGAATATGCACATGGACATCAATTACAGCCAGTGACTCACAATCCCACGTGACCCTGCTCTCATGGCTACACAGAGCACACCACACATGTCCTCACAGCAACAACCTTCACACATCGCACACTAATCTGTGTTTGGAATGCCATTTCTAACATGCAAAAACGAGGAAAAAGGATTTGAGCCTTTTTAAGGATTTTTTTTCCTAAGGGGCCATCATAGAAGTTGGTGTAGCACGAGCTTCAGAGCCTACAGTGCATCCCTTTAGCCAAGCAGAATTAATGACTCTAATTAGCACTGCTGGGGGCAGCAGTATGAGGCAGGTATTTATACACATGGGAAAGCTCAGTTGTGCTAGAGGTTCTCCCTGGCACAAAACAGGAGGTTACCTGTGATAAGCACATAGTAATGGCAAGCTGCCTTTAGAGATGCTTTATATTAACAGCAAATAGTGATTCTCACAGCAGGGCCATTTTTTAAACTATCTGAAAGTGCATTATGATTAAAAGCATTGTGAGGCACTCAGAAGAGGCTGTTAGGCTGTGCCTAGGACAAACAAAATTGAAAGCAGACACTCCAGGTTGATTGCCATCATATCTGGTCTTGTTCAAGAGCCAGAAATTACCTATATTTATCCCATTTGCATCATACACATCAGTTAAGGTATAAATAGAGATGAGCGTACGGGATCTTGTGCTGAACTACACCAGTGAGTCACCAGAGAGAGGGAAGGATAATCTTTTCTCTTGCCTGTACAGGCAAGATAGTATTTACCAGCAAGTTAAAGGCAAGGTTGGGGTACAGGAAATTTTGATGAGAGAGAGACAAGGCTGGTGAAACACAGATAGGGGCCCAGATAAGCCGTGGCATATACTTAAATTCTGCTGGACAAGGCCCTGAGCAAACTGACTGAACTGAAAGCTGGCACTGATTTAAGCACAAGATTGGACTAGAGCCCTGTATAAATCTTAAAAAGTTAAAATATTCTGTGATTCTAAGAGGCAACATGGCCCAAAATAGAGAGGGAATTCTGGGAATCCACAGCATCTGAGCATCTACCTGGAACTGTGGTCAGAGTATTTGCTTTTCTTTGAGACGAAGCAATCTTTGTTCTCTTGCTGGGAGACAGTTTTTATGATGCTCTGAGTTACAGAAGTAACGTAACTATAAATCTCTCTCAGACTCGAGGAAATTTGGGCTGTACAGGCACTGCAGAATATTGCACTAGAAGCCTTACTGGGGGTTTAGGGAATAGAGGGGTTAGGGAAAGGGAAAATGCATCTCACTTGTAGCAACATCACTTAAATACAGTTCTGGTGCTTGCATTTATCTCCACAGTGCTTTCTATCATAAATCAGGTATTATTTTCCTTCTGCACAACAATACAATCAGCAGCAGCATCTGGGCTCTGCTTTTCTTAATAGCACCTTCATGCAGTTATAATGTAAAATACAAGAACTGGAATTGGAAATAAAACAGAAATGCTAATTTGACATTTGGAACTTTATTACAGTTGCACAGTTTAAAGTAATTTTAACTGTAGACTTTTAGGTTAGGTTATATTTTTCAGTAACACCTTTTTCATCCAGAGGTGTTTTCTTAATCATCGTCACTTGTGTTTTGGATGGTTTAGACTTATTTTTCCTGTTCTTTTTTTTACAGAAGGCTATGGGTCACTTTGAGCCAACATTTCCCTTTATGCAGTGATTGTCCCCATCACTGTTCCCTGCTACATTTCAGGATGAACAGAGCTTCCTCCCAGTGAGGTACAGACTGACCTGCAGGGTCTCTGCTATCTTTGCTTGATCTTTGACATCAGGCATTTGTAATAAGGCAGGCCTGAAGTTTAGGCTCAACACCAACATTTTAACTGTATTACCTTCTACTTACTTGACCACATTTAGAAAGGGCACAGGCTGAAACCCCTCATTTTATCATCCTTCTTAATGCTCCTGTGTCACTGGTGCTGGCCTCTAAATGTCTGTGCAACACTTCAAGTAACACTTCTGTAAACTGTCCCTCAGTGATAAAAATGCAACAGCATCCAAAACACCAAGGGGGAAAAGAATAAACCTGTCCTGATGTCAGCTTTGTCTCCCAGATCTTTGGAAAAACATAGAGCAAAAGACACTTGACCCGATCTATAACTTAACTGCAAATGCAGCTGTGAATGCATGGTAGTGCTTAAAGTGCTCCTTGCAGAGTAAATTCCTTCTTTACACATCAGTTTATACCATTTATACTTGTGGGAACATCAGCTAACTTCTAATTTCCTTTAGCTCAACATTATATTGGTCCACAAAGACCTTTGGGAATGCTCTCCCTTCTCATTATATTTTTATTTTCCTGGGGAGAGAGAAGGGTTCATGGTCACAGAAAAACAGTGCATTGAGTTTCCCTTCCATGCCCACCTTAGCAGTCCATGAAAACACCTTCCAAAGTTCCTGCAGCTGGTGCTGCTGAGTGCAAACGCCTCCAGCACCACAGAGCTGATGGAAAGGCTGGAGAGGGGCCAGCACTGTCCACAGACTCATCACCTCTGTCACTGCTGCTCTCCAATCAGGCTGGAGAAAGCCTGGGGCTTTTGCACTTGTTGATTTACCAACCTCCCCCAAGAAACCTTCTTGTCTGTTCCCTGGGAGCATCTTGAAACCCTGGTGTCACAGTGGCTACAATAATACAATTTACAGTAATTCAGAAGCAAGTTAATTAGCTACAAATATATGCAAAAGTCACTTACCATATCACTGAGATTTGTGAAATGTTTGCATCCAGGCTCCTATTTTCCTATTCCTTGTTCTGCCTGATTAACGCACGATGCATTTTCTTCTGTCTTGAGGTTACATGTCTGAAGCTTTTCCACAGGAAATTACAAACAATTCACATTTCTTGAGTTAACATTCATTGTTTCACTAGAAAGAAGAAACCAACAAACATTTCGTAAGTCTCAGGTCTTTTATGTACCATGAAATCAAATAATCACCAGTACAGGCTGATCCCAAAATCTTGTTTACTTCCATGGGCTTGAAAAAATTATTTAATAAATTTGGGTCAAACGCTGTTTTAAGATTAATAAGTGATTTACTGTTGACTTTAGGCAGCCAGAATTCTATTTTCTGTCTCTACCAGGTTAACAAATTTGAAACAATCCCCATCTGCCATACACCAGCTAATTATGCCTCTTTTTGCTACCATTAGTTAACAGTAAGTATGAATTGGAAAGATGTCAATTTAGTTTTATTTACATAATTTGGAAAAAATTATTTGTAACAGGGAAATAAAACCAGAAAGGGACCAAAGGAACAAGGAGGGAACAGGAGGAATTCACTGAGTGTCACCAATTTCATGACATCACTGGGCACCTTCCCAGCACAAGTCCCTACACCAGCAACTTTGTGCAGCTGATGTTGCTTAGGGATAGAGATGGACATCACTGAGCACTTTATCAGGGGTGAAAAAATAGGTTTGTGATGTCCTCATATGCACTATACAGACATAGATTTCTGAATGGGAATTCTGAGAGGAGATCAGGCAGCTATGCTCAAACCCAAGCTCAATATCACACTTAGATCTAAACTCTGAATGTGAGCTGTAACCAAACATTTCCTATATGTTACTTATTTACCAAGGGATTTGAGGGAAAGGAGGTTAAGTAGCACATTCAGAGAAGCTCTGACAATTCACATGTGGAGCAGACACAAAATAAGGAGCCGCAGTTGTATGGCTGGAGGCAAAGGGGAGACAAAGAAATGGAAAGACGGAAGCAAGAGGACTACAGCTGAATGATGCCCAGTCTCCCCATCTTTTTTTTGGTTTTAACAGAATCCTTGGATGTGGAAAAACAGTTTAATTTGCCAGTTTAGTTTGTCATTAAATGCCAGCCTGTGCCAATAACTACTACACAGAGCAGGTGAGTAACTTTCAATAGTTCTTACAAAAGAAGGCAAAAATGTTACTGACAGTATCTCATAAATCTCCCTCAACTGATTTTATTATACTTTCTCTTCCCATGCCCACTCCCCAAAATGAAATAAATTAGAAAAAAAATTTAACTATATTTAGAAAGTGTAATGAGCCATCCTTGACCATCCTTGACTTACTATTTTTCTGACTGACCCTAAACCTCTAACTGCTCATGTTCTGTTTGTTATAAATAAGGTCGTGATGAAGCCAAATTTAAATGAATAGAGCCAATTTTAATTAAGAAAAAAAAAATTTTATTTTTCATGACCGAGAATTTCGGCCGCGATAGCCACGATCGAAAAAGCGAAGCACCGAGTCGATGTGGGCGAACGCAGACCCAAGCTCCTCTCACTCTGGGTTCTACCGATTCGCTGCCCTAGTCCTCAAACTACCCGGTTAAGTACAGTTTATTTAGCCACAGGCAGAAAGCCTATTCTTCCTTGGTTGGTGGTTCAGATGCAAAAGTTCATCCTTTCAGAGTCCAGTGCTGGACAAAGAAGTCTGGAGTCGTGGAGATTGTCCTAGGCGGTGTCTCCTGGGCAGTGATGAAATTGCAAATGCTCTCGCTCCGGTTCATGATGAATATGGAGAAGTTTGGAGTTAGACTTTCCAGGCTCCCCGTTTGAGATGAGGAAATTTTTGATTGGAAATCTTATTTTATCCGGGAGCCGGTGATGGGCGTTAATGTCCCCTCCTAATCTCATCCTGCCACGGGAGTTGGTGATAATGGCTTCCAGGTGTCCAGCGTTACTCATCTCGAGATATTCATCTGGGTGTATCTGGACATCAGGAGAGGAGTGCACCCATCTATTCAAGGATTCCAGTCTTTGGTTTTGTTAACGGGGACTTTCTGTGCTCAGTCTACTGCAGCTGTAGGAATTCCTTTGGGCAGGCTTGGTGCTTGTAGGTTAGGATTTTAGAGTTGCTTACAAAAGTACATGCATTAATTTCCAACGCTAGTTTATTAAATACAACTAATCAATCACCAGCCCAAATTACTTATTATAACATGTTCTGTCCACACAGGTGAAGCCACTGTGACACTTCATTCAGGGTGATGTTTAGAACCAGTTTAGAACCACTGAGGATCATAAATATGATGCTAATTAAATGGGTGAGAAGCAGGGGAGACCCCACAAAAAAATGCCACAAAACCCCGATGATTTCTGTGAATAAATGCCCAAAATGCAAATTTCACACCTGGCAACTGCAGAGAAGCTCCTCTGACTCCCTGCAGATTTCTTTTCAGCAGGAAGATTAATTAAGTTGGGTTGTTTTTCTTTTCTTTGCACACAGGAAATTCCCTCTGCATCTGCCACACAGAGTGATTCTTTCATTTTCAGGAACAGGAATTCAAAGGAATCCCTGAAGCATATCAGAGTTGGGCATGTGCTAAGTATCAACCGTACTTATCTTTTAAAAGATGTTATTTGTCTTATTTAAAACATGAACACGAATTCAAGGCTTGCTATCATTTTGCCTCTGCATTGCTACGACAACTATAGAAGTTAATGGAATACCGCATTAAATGGTATTCCATATGCGAAAAAAATACTGCAATAAACCCAAGTTTGCCCCACAGCATTTTAAGTTCCCTTTTTAAATTAGTTCATGGAAACAGCAATTGGGTCACTCTCATTTTAGATCTCCCAACAGCAAAAAGGCAGATTTCCCTATTTTGGTAAAGAAGCTGAAATTGTTGGTTAATTAACAAAGCCATTTAACTTTGAAGTCAATCAAGTTCCAGAAGTGAATGTCAAGGCTACCTTGAGTCAAGAGCACTGTAAAGGAATAAAACAAAGTTATATCAATATCTCTATGCCACAAACATATAGAAGAATACAGGGCTTTACCCAGAACATGAAAGAAAGAATTTCAGAGGGTAAGAGTTGAAAGCAGTATTGGCAATACCTTCAGATCTGTCGTGATCAGGGCCACAGCGATTATTTTTTCCCTCCCAATCACAGAGGGGAAGATAAAACACACCTATGATTTTAAAATTTTTGTTTTTAAGCATAAGAAGGGTCATCAGGTTGAAAGCTGTACAGACGGTTAGAAGCAGCACTAACACTAGCCACAAAGGAGGACAAGCTTAAACAGAGTCACAGGATCTCACACACTGATGCCAATAAAGCCTCACTGCTTTGCAGCACCCAGGATAGCAAAACCAGACAGATACCTGAGGAATGCAGAAATCCCAGGAGCAAACTGGAGTGTGCAAGGAAGGGACACAAAACCTCCATGGACAACTCTGCTGGGGCTGCTGAGGGTCCGAATGCACAACCAAAGTGCTGCTTGTCCCTGGACAATCTTACCAAAGAAGTTAATACTGAAAGTGCTCAACAGCACAACCCACACAGCTGTGCCAAAGGACTCCCCAAACATTGTGATCTGGGGGATAACAATAACTTTAGGACACACAGAAACACATGGTCTTTTCTATACAATACTTCTAGATTTGCTAAAGACAATTTTGTTGAAAATCCCTCCATATCTACCAGTGCTCTTCTGAGTGTACAAGTCACACCTATATTGTTTTGGGGTTTTATTGTTATTTTTACAAAAACCTCCTCAGAGGACTAAGTAGGCTCAGGGGGTTAAAATAAAGATTGAAATTTTAAGTCCTATGACAACAGAAAGTAGCATGTTCTCAAACACCATGACAAGGGAAGGGTATGAACAGCCCCAACTCGCCTGACACAGCCCAGCAGACATTGATTCTCCTTCACGGGAACATTCACGCTCTGCTTTCCCTTCAACTCGGAGGGGAAAAAATGCAGCCCAGGCACCAGGGTCTCTGGTGGTCCAAGGATCAAGCTCAATTCCCAAAATATTTGCAGTACAAGCAGCCAAAACTTTTCTGGCAAGCAGCAGGGGCCGTGAAGGGAACCCAGCGCTGGGCGTGGCCTCAGCAGCCCCACAGCTTTACCACAGGGGGTAAAATGGCAGCCTGCCCTGAAGGAAACCTTCAAAAAAATAAACACTTAAGTGTCTTATACACACTGTTTCATAGGGAAAACACATTTCCCTGGGATTTGGCAGCAAAAACCTAACTGGCTGATGTAGGTGGGATAGTGAGATAGTTTGTGTGTCCTTGTCACCCTCACGGCAGTGAGGACTGGAGCCCCCTCACCTCAAGGCCCATCCTTTCCACAACAAAACAACGATGGCTAGAAAAGTGAAAAATCCAAAAACCAGTACACAACAAATGCAGATGTTCTAGATATAGGAAGTAATTCAGGCTGGAAAGTTAATCTGTTATGTTTAATAAAATATTATAAAGATATTGTACGGTTTTGGGGAAATTGAATATAAAATTCAAGAGACTAACCCGATCTGACTCAGAGGAATTCAACTCCTGCCACAGCTGGCAGGCCACAGAAAATGCCTTATTAACAGAATAAAAGGAAGGGACTTTGGGCGGGGATGGGCCGTTCTCTCCAGATATCTAGATATGCCCTGGCACAGATTCAAGATGGATATCTCTGATGAGATGTCTCTGAACACCTGGGAGACATTAACACCCGTCACCCGGCCTCTGAACAAGATAATCCAACCATCAAATTCCTACATCCCAATCCGAGGTCTGGAAAACTGATTCACAATATTCACCGCGATCCGGGAAAACCATTCACGGCACTCATCGCGGTCCGGGAAAGCCGCCCTCGACATTCATCGCTTCCCGAAGCTCTTTGTCCAGTTTTAGATGAAGAAAGGAAAGAACACTTACATATGAAGGACTGAAAGGGATGAATAGACTGCTGCCGGCGGCCAAATAAACTGTATATAGCGAACAGGAGGGGGCTCTATATGAGAGGGGTATTGAGTCCGTGTTTACCCGCGCTGACACCTGGGCTCGGTGCTATTCCATTTTTCGATCGTGGCTATCGCGGCCGAATCAAATCTCGGTTGCGAAACAAAACTTATCTTTTTACTATAAATTTGGCTTTATCAATTATTGATTCGGCTGGATCACGTTCTTATTTATAACACAGATACACAAAGAATTTTAAACAAGTAACCTGTGTGTGCACACACCAAGAAAAGCATCAGAGAAAGATCCCTTTAA
The DNA here is from genome assembly GCA_013399835.1 of Leptocoma aspasia. Taxonomy (NCBI): domain Eukaryota; kingdom Metazoa; phylum Chordata; class Aves; order Passeriformes; family Nectariniidae; genus Leptocoma; species Leptocoma aspasia. The sequence continues at coordinate 1,159,876 of VXAX01001541.1, read as the reverse complement.
CTGCCACATTGAGTTCTCTACGGCTCGCATTCCACAAATCCTTCTGCTGAGGGAGTCACATCCTGAGCAATATCAGGATATCATTTAAAATGTGCATTGTTTATCCCTTCCGATACATTATACATACAGCTCAGCTGTCTCTAATGCAGGAGCAATCCAAGCTCAGCTCTTTCAATACAAAAATTCATTAGAAAACACTCCTGGCCTCAACCAAAACAGGCCACTTTTCCTTCCTTTTGGATTTCAGAAATAACCTTACTTAAAAAAAAAAAAAAAAAGACAAAAAAAGTGATTACAGTTGTAATGTCAAAAAATGAGGGGAAAATGACAGTAAATAATGTAGTGTCTTTTTTTGTAGAGCACATCAAGGGTGTTGGAGCTTCAATATATGAAGGGTCTTTTTTACTTAAGTGAGCTGGGTAATCTAAGGTGTCTAAATGTAAAGAAAAAGAAAATATCATCTGTCACTGCTGTAACAGCAAGAAGATAAAATTATTTCTATAGCCTGAAAACAGAACTGCTCCTGAAAGATATCATTGCTGGAGAATTATTTTTGGAATAGTATTCATCAAAAGTTTAAGGGGGTGGGAAGAAAAAATGTGCATTGGGGGAAAGAAACATAATAAGAGAAATTAAATATTTCAAAGGCCACTGAAATACAATTTCTAAACTGAATTAAAATTTTAGGAAGTTTAACACAATTAACCTGTCACATTTTTCCTTTTCCCTGTTGTGTGGGTGACATAAAACATACAAAAAATGTACTAAGATAGTGATGTTATACTGACTGATATTGACTCCTTTTTTTTATTTTAATGCCATGTAAACCAAGACTTGAGACCAACTTAGGGCCAAAAGACATGATATGAGCTGTAACAGTTCATATCATGTCTTTTGACAAATGATATGTTCTGATCAAGCCATGCCAGCAGGCTGGTTTGATTTTTCCCATTTTCTGAACAGAATCAAGGCTGCTTCTTTCCCCTTTTGCACCACTGTGGCTGCATCCAGCTCAGGACAGTGATTTTGGGCAATTTGAGAATCAGATCAAAGCATTCAGCAAAGCTGTAAGACGTCTATATGAAATCTGAAAGTGCCTTAGAGACTGTGTGGAGAATTCCATTCAGCTTTCTGAATGCAATCAAGGGCTCTGTCCTCTGACCATGATTTTTTTTTCAGGTTTAAAAAGTAATGCTATGTTTGCTGAATAAGCTTCAAATTATTAACCTGTTTGTTACAAATTATTATGTATATTATAAAGGAAAATTAGGGAGAAAATTTGTTATTTTAAAAGTTAGTTTTCTTTAACTTGAGGTTTGATAATTTTGCCTTTTACACCCCCAGCCCTCCCTTCTAAAACACTGTTGTCTAAAGAAACCTGATCAAAGACAGGTGGTCTCCATTTTTCAGCAGCTGGAAAACCTTTCTTCCTTCAGATTCTTTCACTGGAAAAAAAGAACTGAAGTAATTTTGCCTAACATTCCTGAAAACATTCCATCAGGTTGAAGTCAAATAGGAGATATTTCAGCTCCAACAATGAATGCTGAATATGCAAATCATACATTAATCACTAATGGTTTTTAATCAGTTCTGCCTTGACAAAAATGCTCCAGCATGCACCAGGCACTCAAAGTAGCCTCTTCTCTTCCAGTGCTCCATACTGGAATGTAGGAAATAGCACCCCATGTTCCCAAAGAAAATGAGAAACACTGGGTATATTGAATGTCAGTGTGATCAAAGGGATCAGCTAAAACACTCATTGCATGATCTTTCCACTAAAATACCTTTTTGTCTGTATAACTCTCAGACAGGATTTCATCTCAATTTGCAGAGAGCATTTATATTTATCTAGCTAATTCAAACTGCAGATATCATTAAAAGAAATGCACTAATACTTTGTCATCATCCTGACAAATCCGAGCGAATGTAAATGTCTCACAAAATCCTTTTAGATTAAACCCAAGGTAGGTCACTAAAGAAATCTGGCTGAAGACTCAAGCTCATGACATCACCCAAACTCGTAGCAGCCATGTGATGAAAGGCAGCACAATACTCTGTGATAAATGTACAAACTTTCCAAGACAGGTTTAATAACTGCTTAGCTAGATAACTTTCTGGAAGGTCTACATGAGTGTGCAAAGACAAGTCAAATGGGGAAAACCCTCCAAAAAAACCACAGGAAATCCAACCCTGAAGCATCAAAACACTTGAGCTTCATATTCAGTTTGCTCTGTATCAGTTCTATTTTAAACCAGCCTGTGTGTTTGCATTAACAGTCAGGTGCAAAACACAAATAGGATTGGAAAGAAGATCCAAGATAGCAGTGACTCTCCAGAACTACAAGACTGCTTCAGAAAATGCACCAGTCTCCAAGAAAAGCTTTATGACCAGCACCAGCTACTTCCCTCCCCCAACAGGAAGCAGATGGATAAATAATAAATAGGTTTTCTCACTAGGTTCTGCCTTCTGCAGGAGCTCATTTTATCTTACCCTGCTTTTGAGTATGGAACAGAACCATGACTGAACCTGCTTCAGAGTCCAAGGAAGCAGAGGATCACTGACACCTGCAACCGAACTGTTCTGTTTTCTCATCTACAGAAGGGTTCAAGGAATTTAAAAATAACTCCCTTTTTGTCTCATCAATACAAAAGCTTTTCTTTCAGCAAAAAGCATTTTTACCAGCAGCAGCCAATCCCTGAGACTGCTACATTTAGCATCAGCAGAGATGGAAATTTGCAGCAGCAGGATTGTGTAGCCCCTTCTTAAAGAAGATTGACACTAGAGACCAAAAAGGCTCCCAGTTACTAAACCTACACGGATTACTTCATTCATGCCAAGACTTGCTTTCAGCACAGGATCACTCAAAGATTTCTATCCTGATATCATTTACTGATAAGAGCAACCTGCACTCTCCTATGCTGACCTGATCTCACACAGTAGGCTGGGCTTTAAGACAAGTTGGTATTTGTAGGCATTATTTTGCCTTATCTGCCCTCTATTCTGCCTGCTCCCTTCCAAATGGATTTCTTATTTTTAAAATCAAGCCCAAACACTTCAGATTTCTCTCTTGTTTCTAAATCTGGAGCCAAACCTGGAATTGCCATCTGCATGTTGAAACATTACTTTAAGCAAGATATAGTCATTCATTTTTACTTGGGTTCCCAGACATTCCATGATAATCCTGAGTTTTAAAAGAATTAGTAACACACTCATAAATCAACCCAAACTGGAAAGCAGGAAAAAAAGTGAAGTTGTGCTTTATCCTGCTTTTTTTTTAAAGGTTGCCAATGCTGTTTGGATTTGAGATCTGGGCTGTCTATATCCTTGATGTGGAGTATTTTAGAAGGGGACAAAGAGCTCAGCACTGCATTTGAACCACATGGAAAGGGGAGTTTATCCCAGAGGTGCTGAAAATTCCAGGCTGGAGGGGCATCAGCAAGTGCCATTGTCAGCAGTGCTGAATGCAGAGGTACAAAATTAATTTTTATCTGAGACAAAGGCCAAGATATTCAGCAGTAGAAACAAATCTCCCAATGTAAACTATTTCCACTTCAAGAGCAGCTGTACACAATTAAAGCCTGCAGTATCAGCTTCAAGTGAAGAGATCAGACGGAGGTCCCCAAGCAATTACATGAAACAAAGTCACCCTTGCAGCAGCCTCTCTAATAAAACCAGGGCTGCATTTCTCGCTGTTTTATTCTCCAGAGATATTTGCTAACTAGGTTTCAAAAGGAGTTCAACTTTTGCAATTCACAAGCCCAGATTAAGAACTCCAGTCCATAGGTCAAAGACACAATTACCTGCCTTCCACATAAATCTTCTTCCCTCATAGAAAAGTTGACAGCTTTTTTTCAAGAGCAAGTGAAAAGAATCCTAGAACTGATGTATGAATATTTTCTCATTGTCTGCATCTCCTCACCTAATTTGCCAGAAGCTTCAGTTTTCTGAAATTTAATATTATTACTTACTAAAAAAACCCCTCAAAAACAAAAAAACCCAACAAACTGTGAAGAATGTACTTGTATATAGCTTAATGGAGGTAATGAAACTCAAATTGTTGCTTTGAAAAAATATTTGTTTATACCAATTTGAAAACCTCACTTTTTTTTTAGTTTTCCAATCTGAAATTCCTGGACTTTTGCTCTGTTGCTCTGTTCAGTGACATTTCCTACCTTCTGCAGTGGTCTAATGAAGTCCTTCTGCAGCTTTAAAGACTAAAATCCTGCAGTGACTTCAGTCTGCTCAGGTGGACTTTTACCTTATTCTCTCTAACAGATTTGAATCAAGTTTGTTGCCTTGTCTGCAGCCATATTCTGTAATTCTTGCTGAATTTTACATCATCAGTTTATCCATGGACTTAATTTAAGCACTTACACGGGTATAAATCACAAACATATAAAATATAGCACTGCATGTCAAGCTGATTAATGTTTCTCTTAACACCTACTTGAACTCTTACCTAACTTGTTGTACATTGATGCAAAACTCTAATTTCTTCCTTTGCTGCAAGGGAGCAAAGGGATGAAACTGGGCAACACCCCCTTTACAAGCTCATGTACTGGAATTAACATTTGGAACAGCACAGGCAAAATTTCAGTTCTACTTAAACAGATTTAAAACTCTCTCTGGCCAGAAAAATCACCTTTTTCTTACAAACTACAACTATAAGCAAGAATGAAAAAGACAAGCTCCTTATCCAGCTTTATTACTAAATCAACCGCTGAAATAGTGGCAAACCTCTGAATTTGGAGGAGGCATCAAAAAAATCCGAAAGTTACAATAGCTTAATGTCAAAATCTACTTTTTCCCTTTAACAATAATGCAATGGCAGTGCCTTTCTGTAGCCTTTCACGCACAGTTCACAGTGCAGCAAACCCATGGCTGGTGACAGTGATACTAACAGAGAAAGATCTACCAAGCAGGTTCAAAGCAAATGCAACATTTCATCCAGAAATCAAACTCTTGGGTGTGCACTGAGGAGAGACAAGGAGTAAACCTGACACCTTTATGTCCTGTGCTTTTTTGGTGTCTGACAGATGGACCTAACTGAGCCTCTGAGGCACTAATGTGCTAAACAATAAAATAAGGAATCAAATGCCTCCACAACCCTGCACTGCATTTGAACAATGTGCTTAAGAGCTATGGTTAAAGCAGCAGAAAACAGATGAATAGCATGAAGAGTCTGACTCACTCCTGAAGCTCAGATTTTTAAAGGATCCTACCTACCTCTGATGGCACAGCGATAAGGGATGAGCACAAACACCCATAAGGCAAGGCTGGAAATTGCTTTAAACATACCAGGGGCAAATATCATTCCTACATGAAAAGCAACTCTAAATTATCTGCTAGTTTATAAGCACAGTGTGCAAAAACAGAGCAAGAACACAGTGTAACCATAGTTTAAAGGCAAGGTTTTAATGCAAGGAAATGGCCATTTTCTGGGGAAACTAAAGGGAACGAGAGAAAGGGAACTTGTTGGAGCAATTTGCATTTTAATCAGCACTGCTGCTCTTGGTAAGGATCAACAATCTCATCAAGGCACACGGCAGCCCAAAGCAGAAGTGTCTCACTGCTGCTCTGGCAAAGAGCTTGGCACCAGTACTTCATCCTGCTGAAGTACTTCATCCTTGGCAGCAGCAGCTGGACCCTTTCCTCTGACAACCTTCCAGGGAAACTCAGGAAACTGTTTAGGAACAAGTTTGGGCTCTTAAGGTAATGCTCCCAAATCCTCCTGCTCTTTAAAGCCACTGCAATGGTAAGTTCTGGGGTCAAGCTCCAAGGACTTGTTTGACACTTGGGTTCACTGAGAAAGTAATTTCTTCTATGTGTTAATGATGAAGAAAGAGGAGCATGGTCCCCCACAGATCAATCAATCATCTACAGAAATCAACTTCAGACACCTCTACATGTTAAAATCCAGCGCTGTTTGTATCTTACCTGTAACCTTTCCACACCTAAAACCCAACTGCTAAGCAGCAAACTGCCTTTCAGGTGGTATTTTTGGCCACAACAGCATCACTGATTCAAATTTCTGATTGTAAGCAAAGCTTCTGACTAAATGTAAGACACACTTGCTGCTGTCACCAAGGGGGTGCAAGGGGAGAACTATTCCTTTTGCTCTGCAGATGAGGACCTGCTTTGGCTGTTCCTGGTTTGCAGCTACAATAGAGGGACTGTAGTAGGTGACAACAGGGAGCAGGCAGTGCTGCAGAGTTCAGCCATCTTGTACCAAGTCACCCTCCAAGGGATTGTGTGTGACCAACTCTCCTCCAGCCTCTCCAGGCCAGAGGGAGGGACCTTTGGAAGGGGAATGGATGAAATCCAACTGACCTTTGCATGAGCCAAGAGCTCCCTGTCTTGTAGCCCAGCGCTGCTGGAACAGTGGGGATGTGCCTGTGGAGCTCCTCAGGTCACTTACTACTTCAGGTCTTAGAGAAAGATAAATGCTAAAACTATGATGGACCAAAATGCTTTAGATAATTTCCATCTTTTTTTTAACATTGTCAGGTTATATAATGACATGTCATACTGACAGCTGATGAAAACATTTACTGTTACTTTTTTGAGCAGGCTCAACTCATTAATTAATGATGTATCCAAACCAAAATAACTGTCAGAAGCCTCCTGCCTCACCCAGTGTTATGTGACCTTTATTTATAAATGCATCACTTTCGCTTAGATGTAGTTCAGAAAACATGTGAAGCAGGAGGCAAGAGGAATTGTTCCCCTAGTGCCAGAAATAAGACAAGGGGGTGTGTGGATCTAACCAGGAGAGGTTGGCTTTGAACCCAGCATTTCCAGGAAGCCAGGAATAGTCTGGCAGTGGGAGTGAGAGATTGTAACACAAGCTCCATGAGTACCAAACAAAAAGCCTACTATGGTAAAGGAAACCTTGAGACGGGCATAGACAACTGGGGGTATTTAAGCACATATTCTGGGAAATGGACAGAAACAGTCATTCTCATTTCTTCTGTTCAACCAGTCAGTATCTGGTCCATTGAACACCTGGGAACACCACCCTGATGCATTTAGTGCTAGAACAGACATTTAGTGGAATTATGAATATCACAGATACTCCGTTTGTGCCTGACATGCTTTGGTTCAACTGCAGCACTTTCAGATACCATACATTACTCTGCCTACAAATAACCCTGAAATAATTCTTGATTTGGACTTACAGAAAGTTTAACTCTCTTCATAAAATAACATGTAAAAATCATTATCAAAAGTGACCCTTTTTGACACATTCAAAAACCTAAATGCTCTCACATCAAGATATTTCAACCTTCTGTGTGCTATTAGTGAAAACCCCCAGGGTTCTCAGAGAGTCCTGTGTATTTCATAGAGTTATAGCCACCAACAATTTTATTTTTTCAGTGTAGGAATGCATCAGTGCACGTCTGAAAGTGCAGACCAGCTTTGAGGGCAGAAAGGATGTGCTGCCATTCCCACAAAAGCCTTTACTGGCCCTCAATCAGCAGTATTTTTTCCCTGACACTGTAGTGCCTGTTTTCCCCAACCAGAGAGCATGAATTTGACTGAGGAAATCAAGCAGAAAACACAACATTTGTAAAGACATTTTAAGAGCTACCATTGCCACATTACAATTCGGCCTCCTGCAGGCCACTGACTGTGCAGCAGAGGTTGATTGCCTAAATAGATTCATTTATTTTAAAGGCAGCCAGCTTCCCACATACCTCTGTATAAAATAGACTGTGATTCTGCTTATCCATTACCAACACCTCTGGCGCATGCATTTAGAATTATTCATAATTTATCACCACTGCTTTATTTTAGATCAAATATTCTATCACCTGCTGTTATTTTGGTTAATTAAGATGACCTTGGGAAAGCAGACCAGCCACAAATACTTAATGCTACGCTGCTGATCCCTGAATAAGTGGAATGACTGATCTATCAAAAGCAGATACCAACTTCAGTAACATCAAATTCCAACAATAGCACCTGAAATTCTCCAACAGCTTCCAGCACAATTTCTTAATTATTATGACTTTTAAGATTAATATTTATTATTATTATTTCCCAGATTGGGTTGACAGACTTAATATTGTTAGGTTTAAACACATAAAAGCCACCTTAATCTCAAGGGCTTTGATGCCATTCCTTAAAAATTTGTGGAGTTCAGAGAAGCATTTCTGATTTCAAAGATATTTGAGTAGCTATTGGTATTTTTAAAGTAAATATTGAAACTGCTGCCACAGACTGCCCACTCACTCCTCTCACAGCTTATTGGCTGTTTTCTTACCTCCAGGAGCTTCACTGATGGGCCAAGGGCCGACAAGTGGGAGAGGTTAAGCTCAGTAAGCTCCAGTGGAAAGAGTTAAATGGCTTCAGCTGGACCCTGTGAGATCCCCATGAGATCACAGCAAACCACAACAATGTCACAATATTTGCAAAGAGAAACCTGTGGCAATTGTCAGCAACAGGATTGCTTGTTCTAAAGCTAATCATTTATCCTCAAATTCAATGGGAAAACCTGGAAACTTTGCTGGTGCTATTCATCACAAGTCAGAGCACACTCAAATCATTCCCAAAAAGACATTCCCAAACCCTAAAGGGCTACATCAAGAAATAAGATTTGTGAGAAATTGTGTTTACAGTAGAAGCCCCAATCCTATGACAGGCCATTTAGGAGGAGTGATTTGATTAAAATACTAGTGATGTGGGCATTGAAGCTAAAAAAATTAAGGATGAGATTGGTTTTCTTGCCAGTGTGTTCTAGTAACAAATTGAAGATTATATGTCCTTTAGTTACTTGAGAAATGCTCTACAATTATATTTTGTCTGGAAAATTCTTTTGAAAATGGACTCTGTGCACAATAATTGTTATTGATAAACATTTTCAACTCAGAACTATGTTCAGGACTGGATATACACAATCTAATCAAATCTGGAATAATTGCTTAGAAACAAACTTTCCACAGAAACTATTTTGCTTTTGCTCTCTGAAAACTGACTTGGCTAATTAATCATGAGGCTTTTAATGAGTATTTCTACTTCTCCAAGGGCAGGGTAGAGACCGAATATGACAGGATAGAAGTCTGCCCAAAAAGGCTGAGCTCTTCAGCAAGGTATCAAGCTGTATCAGCAAGCATGAAGGCTCAGTTCCTAGGGGCTATTCCACTGAATTTTAACAATAATAGAAATATTTCAGAACGTTCCCAAGGGACGATGTACCCCTTGGATTATGTACAAAGAACAACTGACAGTCTAAAACAAAAAACGCAGATAGAGTTGGACCTGTATCAGTGCCAGGGGAAAGTGAGTATTTGTACCTCAAGGTGTTTATCTGTCACCAACCTTTCAGTGGGAGTCAAAGAAAAATGGAAGTCTGATGTATTCACTGCAGACTGGAGGCTTCCCTTATGTATGGAAAAGCACTGAGAAAACCTGGAAGTGAGGGATAAAGAGCACACAACCAGCAACGGGAAAGCAGGAGACAACCCTGCTATGAAATAATGATCAAAGGGAACTGCCCAGCTCTGACAGAATGTGCTTCTCTTGGGGTCTCCTCAGTGGGAAGAAATGCAGGGAGGAGCTGAAGCACCTCTTGAACCAGTGTGAGTGAGAAAGGCTCCTGTGTGGCAAGGATAAAGGGAAGCTGGGACGTAATGCAGAAAGGAGAACGTGCTTGGGCTGGTGAGCCCAAGCTCAGGTTTGGAAGGAGCAGGAATGAGCAGGAAGGAGCAGGAATGAGCAGGTTTGGAAGGAGCTCTGTGGTGGGGAAAAGGCCAGAGGAGAAGAGCCATGAGATGCTGGGATGGCTTTTGGGATTATCCCCCCTCACCCAATCCCTGTTTGCTGTTAGTTCAAGTCAGGCCCAACAAACAATGAAGAGATATTTCCCGTAGGGAAACCCCTCTGTGGCATTGTCCATCCCATGTGCTATGGGCAGAAGGAGCCAGGGGAGAACAGGGCAGTGATTTCATAATGAAACTGTCCTGTCACTCACTGGCACGTGTGGGCTAAAAACACCCAGCCCATCCAACCTGGTGTCTGACAGCTCGAGAATGCAGGATGTGCCTAGAATAGCAGCCTGTCTGCTCTGTGCATATGCTCATTTTTAAAATGATCTCTCATTTTATTCCCTTTCCCCAGCAGGAAGCAGAACATTATTTATGGGGTCACAAAAGACCATTGTTGAGTTGCAATTTCAGAAAGCTGAGGTTAAACAAACCGTGGGGTGAAACAAGCAGATAACAGGTCATGAACATTTTTATGCAGTTTGAAATATTGCCAAGAATTTGCCCTTTGAGCCAGAGAGGTCTCAGGCAGGTGGCAGGAGCACTCTGTGCCATCCACTGCCTTCACACCCCCTCTGAGATGGAACTTCTTTCCTTGAAGAAAATCAAGTAATAACAAGTAGGAAGAATGATTGTAACATGAGGAAGCAAAACAGCAGGAGCAAACCTTGGGCTTTTCTATTCCTGTGTTATATAGAGCTGAAGCTTTTGTTTTCTGGGGATTCTGGTTCCAAAAAATGAAACATCACTGCCCCCTTCTGTAATCCAAGCCAGCTCTATCCTACCAAAAATGTGAATGGAGCACTGGGTAGTTACATGCCAGCTGACACTGACATAGTGAATTTGCCCAAAATATTAAACAAAAAAATATTAGTTAAGTTTTCAGTAATTATTTCCATGTCTGTATCAGTCTTCAAGAGCCTGGTAAATATCTAGCCCCAAAGAGAAGAAATATTGAATAAACCCACTGGAATTTATTGATTCAACAGTTTGTGTATGAGACAGAACCATGTCTACTTCTGAATTTATTAAAAAGCTGTCAGAAATTTCCAGCATTCATTGAGCTGTCATCTGGGCCTCTTGTCTAAAATGAACTAAATTTTTTCCACAGTTTTAAAAGAAATTATGTATAAAGTTGATGTTAAATTGCCCTATGCTCCAGGGAAAAGTGTGAAATCACTGCCTGGATGTTTCCAGGAGGAACCTGGAGATGCTCATCCACACCGACTACAAATGTTACCCTTGCCAGCCTGTGATTCAGCCTCCCTCTCTGCAATGCTCAGAATTCCAGTGCATATTTAACCTGCTCTTGCTCAACCACTGTGTAAACCAGCAATTCCCTCACTCTGCCCACATTACCAAGTCCTGCACTCAAACTCTCCTATTTTCCAGAACCTTTCCTATGACCTTTTCCATACAGAAACACCTCTGGGCACCCACTCCTGCTTTAAGCGTCCTCTTTTAAGTATTTTTTCAGCTACTACCAGCACACTCTCAAGACTCTCATCTCCTGAAAGCCAAAAAACCAAAACTGAGCTCACCAAACTGAAAGTTCCCTCATGCAAGTTTAAAATAGACTCAAAATCTAAAAATATTTTATTTATTGAATGCAAGCAGCAGCCTTTAACTGCGTAGGCTGAAACTCAGGATTGTGGATGTTTCTGCAGTGCTGAGGCTGATTATTTCTTGGGGAGAAATCTGACCTGCTGGTAGGTTTGAAAAGATTTTATACATCTTTTTCCTTACAGTGGAAAGCTCACCTTCTCTCCTATGTTGCTGGAAAGGACATGTAACACTAAATCATTCATAGAATAGGTTGAATATGAAAAGGCAAGAGAAAGTAAACTTCATGTGCCCACTGCTGATCAGAATGTGGAAAGAGCTTCTCTTCTCATGATTATCCCTGTGGGAAAAGGTTCAAGCCAACACCCTGTTGAATTGTGCACAAATGCAGATATCCTGCAGAACAGGGCAAGTTTCTAATTCTGCTGACTTGCCCTCTCCAGGCAGAGCATTCTTTATAGTGCTGCAGTGCGGTGAAGAGAAACCCCTATTGATGTTCACAAATTGCTAAGCCAAGACAGGGAAACCATCTGAATTATGAGGTTCATATACATAAAAATACAAGGAGTTATAGACTTCTTTTGCCACATTAAATAAACACACCAGGACTGCAAGAGTCCTGTTAAGAGCCATTCCTCATCCAGCCCTGCGAGCCAGAGCTGATTTATGCTGCAGGGAAGATAAACATTTAGGTCTGTTTTGAAAGCTGAGCCAGGGCCCTCACACTTTAATTGCTTTTAACTGCCCTATGATTTTTTATTTCATTTCAGTCTACAACAGTGACACGGAGAGGCACTGAAAGTATAACACAAATATAATTATCTTAGTGTCAGCTTGATTCAGTGGGGTGTGAGTAGCTCTGTTTCAGTCATTACTGCTGGTGAGGAAAGAGATACTGTAATTTTTACAAAAATAACTTTAGTCTGATTCTGGAAATGCTGCCAACCAAGTGTGTGCATGTCAGACCAGCAGCACTGGGGAAGGGATTAGAAGGCTGAGTGCTGCACTGGGACTGGGGATGAAAGTGAAATATGAGAGAAATAATGGTCAGGAAAGTAAAACTGGGATAGGAGTGGAGTGTGCATAAAGCATGAATGGCTCCCACCATGCAGTGCCTGCAATGCCAGGCAATGGAAGCTGATGAGAGCTCTTTCCATCCCTACACAAGGTGGTGGGGCATAATTGATAATGCCCCTATCAGCTGATGAACAGGCACAGAGAGTCCTCTTCTCCCCTTACAAAACCACAGACCACAGCAAAGGAGCACACATGGACACACACAGGCCCACTGACTGTTAAAAAAAACCCCAAAACCAACAAAAACCAACCTATCTGTAGTCAGAAAACATTTAGTGTTTAGACACTCAGTGTAAATTTGTGAAGGTGGTCTGCTTGGACTGACTGGGTGACTGCTATTAAAATCTGCACTGGTTCTTGGCCAAGATCCTGCTTGCTCTCACTTTGACAACACACTCCTGAAGTCATTGTTCCTGGCTGTTTGCAAAACACTACAAGATGAGGACTACATCATGATGCCTTTTTCTCTGCAACCAGCGCTGCAGCTGATTTCACAAGGCAGCTGCTCCCAGGCACTGCTTCATTTAGGGCTCAGTCTGTAACTGATGGGAAGTGATTTTTTAGCACCTTAGAGTCCCCCAGTACAACCCAACAGCAGCTTTGTGGTGAAAGTGTCTCAGAAATTATTCTTTTTATGAAAGTGTCTCAGAAATTATTCCCTGTGTTCCACACTGTATCATTAGGGACCAGCAAGGGCTGGGCAACTTAAGTCAACTACTCCATCTGGGCAAGTACTGTAGCTCAGATGGGTTCTAGCAAGGAATGGCTTTTGCTATCCAGAAATACCACCATTCCACAGGTCCCTGAGCAGTCAGGGTGTCCATGTGCTGACACAGTACCTTGTCAAATATTAAAATTTTGATATGTGCAGGCCAAACTCACTTCTAGGTGAAGCAAACCTCGTATTTTTGACCTGAAGAAACCCAGATAGTTTAACGTCACTATTTAAAAAAAGAGTCACCTTGGTTTTATTTTGGTCTGAAACACAAATAAATCTGAAAATCATGACAGCTGCTGGAAAGCAGAATTGTTATTTCTTCTGCCAACTATGATATCAAAGAAAGGCAGCCACGGATCACGGATCACTGAGTAGTTTTCACTTCTTCCATAAATCCTTATTACGCTGATCTTCTCACAAATATTCACTCTGATTCAGGAATGCATTTAAATATGTTCTTTTGAAGTCAGCATCACAGAGCTGAACTCCTCTGGAGAAGCAGGAGCAGCGGGTTGGGGAGGTGTGAAGGGCAGGCACTGGGGCTTTGTCAGCTCCATGATCTCATTTCCCCTCCCAGAGGATTATGCAGAAAGGGCAGGTCAGGAATCCCCAGATTTAACAGCACTCACTGCCCTTTTTTCCTGCATAGGACTGAGGTGCCTACAATGGTTTCAAAGCATTTGGCTCAGGATTCCTGATAATGTTCTGACATCTGACCAAATGGTTGATTATTATCCTGATTCAAGGGCCTTTGCTTCACACCATACATTGCAATGTAAACATCTCGTGTCTGTGCACCTCCCTCAGGACTGATTCTGACCTCAAAGCTGCCTTGGTGTGCCCTGGCCCTGCCAGCGTCATCAGAGATGTGTGCCAAGTGTGAGCCACAAATACTCTTTCATAGACAGCTCATGCCAAATTCTACTCCTGAGGTTCAAATGGAGAATGGAAAAAAAAAAATAATTTTTAACTGGAATAATTAGGACAGACACTGATCCCATTTAAGTTCTACACTTCGTAGAGAAGGATGTTTGGGTTTTTGGATCTGCAGATCTTCATAAAATGATGCCAGTTGTTTTGACATGCAGTCGCACTGCCCATGTCAAGGTATTTTTATTTCTAAAGTTCATCATGAAATCCCTGAAATTCATCAATTCATATTTTTTTCCTTGGAAGGTTCTGGGAATGCTAAGTGCTGTCATTTCTTTCTTGGAAGAAGTTCCCATACCCTGGATCCCAGTGAAAGGGTGCCACTACAGCAGAACAGCAGGAGATGGCACTGCTCTATGAAGAGGGAGAAATCAAATAGAGATACAGACATTCGGAGATGGGGGAGATTTGATGCTCACTGACAGCAGTTGCTAAAATTCTTGCCATAAACTGTGTCAGGAACATTGAGTTTTGGTGTATAAGTCCCACCATTCAGGCCAACTCACAGCTAAATCATTTAAGCTTTCTAAATATATTCCAACGCAAGATACAAGCAGTATTTAAATATTTTTACTGGGTTCCTTTATGCATTCTTTGCATTGTGCTAAATAGGGCAGGGATGAGAAATGGAACAAAAGAAAAGATTGTTTTTTATTTCACTACAGACTTCAAAGGCAGTGGATGTGTTGTGTCTAGAAAAATGTACAAATGCACTCTCAAATGGAAGAAATTGGATAAACAGAAGTTGTCATCAAGAAACGTCAATAGAAAATGATGTAGCCTGGGCTGCAACACCTGTTTTTTAAAGAAAGCATCACATTCAGTGCTTTCAATACTCAAAATCGATTCTCAGGGAGGGGGTTGTTTGTGTTTCCTCTGCCATTCTTCTGTAAAAATCCACAGCTAATCAGAGATTTCCAGAAAATCTAGGAAAACCTTGTAAAAATTACTGATCATAAAAATCTAAGACAAATGTTTGACAAGTTCATGATATTTCCTTTTTTTTTTTTCACAGACTGCAAGACAGATGGATTTTCTGAAAAGCATTAAAACACTGCATCAATAACTATCAAATCATTGCTACTGAAATGATTTCTAAATTGCCTTCCAAAATCATAGGTGAAGACTAAGCAGAGCCCAAGCAAATGAGCAGGCAACCGGCAGAGCATCTCCTACAATCCCAGCACTCAAGAACCCTTTCTCCCCTTGCCTCATCTGCCCCTCTCAAGAGCAAGGGCTATTGCCACACTGGCCTCTTTTCTTGTCTTCTCAAGCCTACATGAAGTAGAAAATACTGAAATGTTCTCAAAATGCCACGTACCTGCTTTTTTTTTTTAAAAAAAGAGTAAGTTGGTGAGAGTAGAGCATTCCAGTGTGTCACTTGATTATAAAATAAACCCAGCCATTAGCAGGAGGCTTTCTGAGGGCTTTCTGCTTGTGCTCACTTGAACAAACTCTGAGCACTCCCTGTTAGAGCCACGAGCCCAGGGGCAATTTGGTCCTTTTCCATGGAGCTGCCTCCATCCTTTTGCACTGCTGAACTCAAACCCTACACTAATGCCTGAGTCCCTTCAGCTGCCTCTGCTGGGCTGTGCTGCCACTGAAAAGCCAAGAGAGGCCAGATCTCCCCTGGCAGTTTTCACTTGACTGCAATTAGACAATTTTCAGTGCTGGGTGAGCAGTGGCCAACCAACTGCTGGGTAAACAGCCTTGGGGACTGACTGCAGAACCCCTGTTAGTCTTGGAAAACACATATTGGAAAAAAACCCAAATAATGGCTCTGAATCACAGTAATTTCTATTGTCTGCCCTCAACAGAGAGATGATCTGCTTTATTTTTGTTCCTTTCCTTCAAAATTGCTGCAAAGGAACACCTTCTGTTGAAAAGTGATTTGAAAGTCCCTGGAAAGAATCCAAATCCAGTGCACCTTTCGGAACGTTCTGTCTAAGAGTCCAACAGGAAAAGTTAGGGGAAAGGTTTTAGAAATTATTAAACTCTGAAAGCTTCTGAAACTTATTTGTTTATATCAACTGGTATCTTGAAAGCCCAGAACCAAAGAAGGAGCTGTGCTGGCCAGAAGTGAAGACAGAATCCTAATATTGCCTCAAATACTCACACAGAGCTGCACAGACATTGTTTTTGTTTTAAAGGCTGCAGAGCACAGACAGCATTTTCTGCAGGGAATTCCTCATCACTTGGATGCACTTCTGATAAATGGGTGGCCAACGCTCCCTGGTTACTCTGTAAATGATATATTTGTGCAAACGAGTGGATTTGTGTGCTCTGTAAAAGCACAGGCTTAAAATACAGAGCTGCAAAACCCGATTCCAGAGCACTGCTAAAAAGATGGAAAACAGAGTCCTCTAGTGGCCTCCGCTTGCCGTAACAGTAAAAACATCAACAATTTAGGGGAGAAAGTGCATGATCTGAAACGTGACCTCACAAGAAATAAATCTTAGACCAAAGCTAATAATAATCAGAGAAAATTTCCCCCGTGTACGTCCATGAAATGTATCAGACTTCGGAAAAGATCACAGGATCAAAGACATAGAAACAAGTGGAAAAAACAATTTACGTAAACTTCCCAAGAAAACAAGGAGAGGATGAGGAAGCTTTGCCGAAGTACCTATTAAAGTAGTTAATGAAAACATGGCAAGAGAGTGAGGGGGAAAATGGGATACTGGGGAAAGTAAACACTACGCAGTGCACAGGGGTGCTGCAGGGACGCCTGCTTGCTGCCCACACCAAGTTCACAAGATTAGACCTCTTCACATAAAAAATAATGTAAATAATTTGGGACAGTAGACAGGTGAAATAGCCATGCACATGTTGCTGAAATAGGTATGTATGTGTTGGTGCCAGTTTTTTAGCTGTTTTTTATTCAAACCAAGAATTCACCTTTGTGTAAAAAAAATTAAAATGCATGTTTGTGCATTAATTTTGTAGGAATCCTGAATAATAGCTCATGACTACAATAAATTAATAGAACAAAGTTTTGTAAAATAGCCATCTCTTTCACTGAAAATATTAAAATAGTGGTATCAATAACAAGCAAATGGCAAGACAGCATTCCTAAATTATACAATGACTATCCTGACATCTGCTCCATGCACTGCCAGATAGTAAGCAATCCCTTGGCAAAGGCACATAACCAGCCCTAAAAACCTGGCCAACAGCAGTTTCTGAGGAAGGTCTGTGTGGTCCTTGTACCAGACAGTTCCCAGCACTGTCTTTAAAACCTTATCTCAAGGAAGCCCTTGGAAAAATCTGTCCTCCCTTTAAAGAAGAACCTTATCAGTCAGAGCTGTGGGGTCATCTGTCAGGACCATCAGCATCCCCCACTCCAGCATCTCCAGCTCCACCTCTGCAGAGTTAGAGCATGAAAAGGTAAGTTCCACATGCAAAAATTCCAGGGTCAAACCTTGCCTGGCTCTATTTGGAGATGCATCTTCAAACCTCTACCCCTACACCTGATTTTTCCTCTCAGTGCTGGCCTGGCTTTTATCAGCTTTACTACTTGTAGTTCACACTCCTATCACAAATGTTACTTAACTTACACACAGACATAAAGTTTGAAAAGATCCCATCTTTCATCCAGCAGGGGAAATGATTCCCTTTGAACAGGCTGTCCGCCTCAAACAGGGTAAGGGATTGATGCAGAGTGCTCAAACCAGTATTTTGTTTTGTATTTTGACATATGCTTCCAAAACACCAAAAGTTGCTGCACCTGAACCAATGCAGAGCTGGTTCAGGCCCAACAAGCCTGTGGAGATACAACTTGGGAGGGAATTTCAATGTCAAATAGGCAAAGATGTGCAATAAACTGGGACAAAAAAAATCAGGAAAAAGATCAACCCACTAGCTAACAAATGCAGGAATGCAAATTAATTTCCATAAGGGCTGTTTAAGCAGTGGGTGTGACCACCCCAATCCCAAACATAGGCTCCTTTTCCTCCTAAATGGGAAAGAAGTTTGTGTTTGGAAGTACAAAATTCTGAATGCTGTTGTGCTGCCACCACCATCACCCCCACAAGCTCCCCGAGATACACAGTAAATTGTGATTATTCCCTCAGGCTCAGTAAGAGAATTATTATCTGCAATGACAGCTTTTGGTGCAGCATTGCAGAGGTGAACTCCTGCTTGTGAGGCAGTGGTGTCAGAGCAGGGTGCAGAGGAGAAACTCTTTATTTACTGGTATGCCAGGGCTACATTCAAAGAACAGGAGATGCCTTTTATGGCCTCTGAGTCCAGCGGAAACGATGGAGATCACAGAATCATGGAATGATTGAGGTTGTCAGGGATCTCTGGAGGTTACCTTGTCCAACCCCCTGCTCAAGCAGGGCCACCTGGAGCAGGTTACCCCAGTGATGAGTGAAGCTTACTCATGGCTGGAAAAATCACTGTAATTTCAGCCAGCACTGTTCACACTGGAAAGAAACCTCCACCAGTAACAGCCCTAATTTTTATTAATAGCAACAGCTGTGCTGGACTTCAGCTTCATGAACAAAGGTGAGCAAGAAGGTAAAGATCTGACATTTTCTACAACCCTGCAGGGCCTCTGTGCTACAGTCACTCACTATGATCCAGGTGCCAGTCACATTTCTACCCACATTTCCAACAACAGGGACAGATTTTATGTTCAGTTCTGCTGCTTTCCTACAGACAAGTCACAGCACTCCTTCCAACCATTAGCACACATTCCCATCTTCTGAGGGGAATCAGGAAGGACAATAGGATCTTACGGCCCTCTCCCCTCTCGGAGTAAGAAAAAGAATGGATTTCTAGTTGTGACATTGGAAGTGGCATGACTGGAAATGTCAAGTGTGTTTTACTCACTGATGGCTATAAAGATATACTCAGTGCTCCATAAAATCCAATTGTTATTTGCATTATCCAAACATGGTTATTTTCCAGGCAAACATTCAGCATTCAACTACTACTTCAGCTCCTGGCTGTGTCACCTGCCTAATACTGCAAGTGCAGAGAAGCCTTTTTGCTCTCCCTGCAATTCAAAGAGTAACCTTTGTCTGCCCTGGTTATCTTTGCACATCCAGTCCCTGTCTCCCACAGTTCTGCCTGCTCTCAGTACAGGCAGAAGGGGGTGACATCTCTCTCAGTCCCTGCGGAAGCTGCCCCATCAGCGTGGTCCCTGAAAGTCCACTAATGACCACTGATGGCCCCATGGGTTCTTCCCATTCCCATATCCTAATAATTCTGAGGAAAGCAATGAGTTCTTCCACGTTCTTATGAGGTCTTCTCATAGTCTTAATTGAGGCTGTGGGCATAATCCAAATGCAAGCCATAACCATAACAATTTAATTAGAATTATTAAATCCAAAGAGCCAGAAGTACTTAATTAAATAAACAGCTTGGTTTGTGAGCAGAGACATACTTCAGATCACTGCAGTCATGAAATTCTCACTGTGCTAAATTATGAGTTGCTGTTTGATAACAATCAATAGAAGAGACCATTGAATAAACACCTTCTGACTTGTCTTCCAAACCATCATATTGGTCCCAGCCGTTTGCCCAACAGATATAAATAATGATGCAATTGTGTTTCCAGTCTTGCTGTTATTGGTATCTAAATAACCCCTGGCATGACTAGACAAAAAGAGGAAGTAGATAGTCTGTCAAATCCTTGTGCAGGGGTGGGGCTGCCAGGCTCCTGTCCTTGTCACTTGTGTTCACAGCATGGCCTTTTGGTCTGAGGTTTGGAGAAATACATGGAAATGGAGCAGATGGATGTGTCCCACAGAGACTGCACTGCTGCACAGGGCCAAGGAGTGAAAATATCTAAATTATGGAATCATAGAATAGCCTGAGTTGGGAAGGACCCATAAGGATCATCAAAGTCCTATTCTGGCCCCACTCAGAACAGCCCCAAGAATCCCACCCTCTGCCTGAGGGGGTTGTCCAAATGCTTCTTGAATCCAAGATGTGGAAAAGAAAAGAGATAAAAGATGTGGAAAAACTCCATTATGCATTTACAAATTATTGCTAGAGATGACAGCCTAGGAATCCAAAGCACATATTCTAGATAGGGCATTGCAAATCTCTTATAGGTCCCAGGCAGATTGCTGGCTTTGGTTATTCCTCTCCTGAGGTAAAACCTTCCACGTTCACCTGCAGTAGAACCAGAACTTCCTTCCTATGGCTGGACTTAATTCTGAGCTCTTCAAAAATGTGCAGGTGACAAGGAGCCAAATTACCCTTTTCCTTGGCCTGGAACATTTTCAGTACATTTGGGATGAGGAAATATGGCACAAGACATGGAATTTCCATCTGCTGCTCTCCAGCCCCACAACTTCCTTTCTGCCTTTACCCACGTTGTGCCTCAGCCTCCTTTGTGAGCCGGGCTGCTCCAAATGCACCCCACACACGTGTGACGTCTGTGGATATCCGTAACACACAACAGCCACGCAAAGCCAAAAACCCTGGAGGAAATCTTCCTGGAGCCTCCTTGCCAGCTATTCACCCTGCGAGCAGCAGATGGCATCCCTATTGCCATTCCCGTGTCCTGGTCCAGAGCTCACCCTGCCCGGCAGCTCCTGCTCACATCCAGCCCCAAAGCCTGAACAAATCCTGCCCCTTCCCACCTCTCCTGGGTTTTTGGAGCTACCCATCACTGCAGGCAACTGCCAGAGAAGCTCAGCCTGCCAGTGACTCTGCTGTGGGCCGGGAGATTTTCACCCTCTTTCTCAGCATAATGCCAGTGTTTACCAAACTCCCTGAGTTTGGTAAAATCCCTGCCTGCGGTGAAAGTCTGGCTGTAAAATCCCTGTGGATGGACAGGCATTTGTGGCACTGCTGCTTCCTGGGTTGAACAAAGAGTGGGCAGAGGAGCAGCTTCACAGCCCTGTGAAAAAATGCTGTTTGCAACAAGAAATATCCCAAGCCCAGTGATTTCAGTACTGCAGGGCTTCACGCTCACTCACTTGGAATTTAACTGTATGATTTGTCAGCCCTTGCTCGGTAGGAACTTTGAACTCTGCTCTTTGATGTCAATCTGCATTGTTTTCTTCCTTTGAAAGGAGAAACGTGTCCTGTATGTAATGTCTTAGCCTGGTAATAATTTTTGAGTGATGTTTTCCTACAAAGAAAACAAGCAATTGTCTGCATATCCCATCCCCAGCTCTTCATGTGCTTCTCCTTGTACAGCTGCTTAGCCAAGCACAGAATAAAAGGGTTTGCTGTCTCTTCATACAAATATACAGGAGAATTCCGAAACTACACCTGGCAGAGAGAAGCAAATCCACTTCCTTGGGATTAGCACTCACATGTCATTAACTGCTTTGTGCCCTGCTTTTGCCAGGTGCTGACGGATGTAAACTTTGTCCAAGTCAGTTCAAATTCAGAAAGAATCAAAAAAATTCAACTTCTTTCTGCAGTTTCTGCGATATTTTCCAGTGTAATTATGATCTCTATCAAGGTTTTAGACAGGAGAACAAAACTCAGTTGTAACTTTCTGTCTGGACTGGCTGCCCTGTGTTGTGAGGCTCATGGCAAAAAAGGCCTCCCTGCCATAGCATGGGACGTTTGCTATAACCAGAAAAAAAAATTATCCAAGAGCAACAATATTTATTTTCCACACTCCATTAGTAGCCCAGAAACAATTCAAGCATGTTACTAGAAACCAAACTCAGCTAATTAAAAATAATGTGCCAAAGCTCCACTGATGTGTTTTGCATCTGGAGCTGGCTTCTGCAAATAAACATACACAAAACCAAGGACAAATCACAATAAATCTAAGCAGACAGGTACAAGCAAATTGGTCTGTGGAAGTGACATGTCTCTCTGCTTAAATGTCTACCACAAATCCCAAGGAGACGTGGTAGGATTTAATCTAATTGAGTTTGCCACTTCCCTGCAGCTTAATGTGAGAGTAACAGCAATTATATATGACTGTACTTAGCTCAGTACCAAAAATCCATTCATTAGGCTATTAGAAGTTATGGAAATCTGGGGTTTGAGATCCTTTGGATATGCTGGTTACACACTTGGTCTGCTAGCTGTTTTGTAGTTACAGTTTCCAAATTGCCACTGATGAGGTGGTGGTAGAAAAGCAGATGCAGTTAAACACTTCAATGCATGGCTTAGAAATGTTTTCTTCTCACTTCAGGATCCATAATGGCATCTTAGAAGTTGGCTCAGTGCTCTGCAAATCTCAAAACATCCACCAGGAGACTGAGAAGCCAAGAAGCTGCTGAGGTTCAGAAATCTGTTGATCATAAAGCAAAGCACCTTTGCATGTGTGGGACCCCACAGAGTTGGCACAGCATGGCACAGAGATGCGAAAAGAATTATGTTTAAGGCCAGCATTATGAGGCAACAGAGGGAAGAGACTCTAGTTTTTCAGCATTTGAGAGGGTGCAATTAGCACGAAATGTAAGAAAAGCCATTGGGCCATTCAAAAAAAATGTAGCCTTGTCACTCTCCTGCCTGTTCAGTCCACAAGGGGAGCAGGTGACTGATAGGCTCCCCATGGAGCTCAGCACGAGGAAGCTGCACAGCCCTGTCCTCTAAGCCTTTGTCAGCTCACACAACCACAATAAAATCCTTCTTGCCACACAGATGTTTGCAAATGAGGCTGTAAACCCTCACAATCTCATTTTTTTCCTAAACCATGGTGAGTGCTGGAATAAAGGTGGATTGAAGTCTGAAAATCTTCACCTGTAGCCACAGTTCTCCAGTGCTCACCCAGTGGGGGCAAACCCCTAACAAATGGTTCCTTCAGCTCCCCCCACACTCCAGTGAGGGCCTGCAGTGGGGGAGAATTCAGGGGTTCTCTGTGACCTCTCAGATACCACTCACGAGGTATTGGGGCCATATTCAACCTGCAGATTTGTTTTCAAAGCCAGCCTTACAACATGAGATCCTTACTTTCAGCATCTGGAATTACGAAGGCTTGGTTTTACTCCCAACAAACAGAGTGACAATGTACCCATGGAGACAGTGGCTGTGAATGTCTAACTTTCCATCCAGAAGCTTCCCAGTCTAACTCTCCTGGCAGCTGAGATGTTGATAACCTTGCACAGCAGTCTGGATTACGCATAATTTTAAAGAGATTTCTCTTTCCAGGGCTCAGCTCTGATCAAAATGGACAACTATCACAAATTAACACAACTCCCATGAGCTCTGCTTGAATCAGACACCCCACTAATTACCTGCTGGAATTCAAAGAATGTTAGTTAAGGTCCCTGTCCAGCTGCTGCAAAATACTTCTCTGGGAAGTGAATAAATTTAAACCTGATTATAGGCATTGTTTTTGGGGTAAAAGAACAGTGAACAGAAAGGATTGTTTAACAAAATCATCATCCTCATTGTCCTCATTGCAGCACCACAAACATGGGTGGCAACCTCTCTCCAAAGGTGGAGGCATCCTGAACCAGTCTGGTTTTCTGCTGCCTTCTAGCCTCAGGATTACTTTAAAAGGTTATAATTAACATAATTACCCTGACTGATGTCTGAAATGAATGCACAGTTCAAGTGAGCAGCTTTAGGACTGGCTGTGGATTTGAAGTCCCTTTTGTCCCCACACAGGCTGACCCCTGTCCTCACTCTTACAGGGATGGCAGTGGCATTAAGCACTTCAGTGGGGCAGGCAAGGCTTGTTCCATAAGGAAGGTCCCTATCTCCTCTGAGGGAAAGGTTCCAGATGAAGTAGAAACACTCCCAAATCAGCACCAAGGGCTGCTGAGGGCCAGGCACCACCCAGCTCTGAGGACGGGTGGGAAACACAGGAGAAAACTCCCACTCTCCTGCAAAACAGCTGGTACTACTGGGAAACACAGGCTCTTTTTTATCCTTCTGCAGGTGGGACCTTGCCTCTCCTCACCTGGGTCCCAAAGAAGCAGTGAAGAGGAACACACAGTACGTTACCAGGGTCCCTGGGATTCCCAAGTTCAAACACCTGAATGTGGTGGGTGCAGCTACCCTGGACAAAAAGTGGTTTTGAGAATATTCACCTTAACCAGCCCAAGTCAAGGGCCGGTAAAATTCTACACCTTCTGAGGAAACTCTTTAACCAAAATTATGTTTAACACGTTCATATCCTGCTGTGAGTAGGAGGGGGGTGACCAAGCATTTCCCCCAGAAAACCTCTAAATTGTAGCTGGAATGGGGGTGCACTAAAACACTTCAGACTCCTCAGAAGACACAGAAGACACAATCCTGCAGCATTACATTTAGAGATGCAGGAATTATCAGGATGGGATCTCAAATGGCTGCAGTTTATCACACCCCAGCAAATTCACTGCACCATACAACCTGATGGCACACGACAAAGTGTGAACTCATCTGTATTGCTCAGGAGAGATTGTTGAGATGTGCTGAATATTTTCTAAACTGCTATCAGAAAACATATGTTTCCAAGTGGTAATGATACAGTGGGTCTGAATAACTCATAAAAATTATGAATGAAGTGTTCTCACCTTCATTTGACCTTTTTTACTTCTCCAGTAGACAGAGCTAAATGTGTGGCACACCAGAATGCATCTGAAGAAGAGACAGATGATAATAAGAAGCTGTTAAGAGCTGCTCACTCCACTGGCTCTATTAGTTCAGCTTGTTTGCACAGAAAGAATTTCCCTGCATGTGTGAACATGAGCACAGATCAATAAAGGGAAATATACAGGCTGATCCTTTCTCAGCCTGAACTCCTCCAAACAAGATGCACACACAGTCCAATGTCTTGTGAAAGGCTGGAGACAGGGGTTGTGCATGAGGAACCACAGAAATCGTGGTGCTGTTCTCCCCGCACAGAGCATCTCCAGCACCAGCTGGGAGCACTCATTCCACCTTTGGCTAATGTCAAAGGTATCTGGAAGCTTTAACTCTCATTTTCCTGTCTCCCACACCTACAGCCAAGGTCTGCTTGCCTACTCACCTTGTCAGAGATCATAAGAGATCTTACTTGCCTTAAAAATATGACTGCTTGACATGTTTTTAAACATCAAAAGGAGACCAATATATTTCAAATGTCAAGAAGACAGCAATACCTGTCTGCCCTTGTAAACACATACAGGGTGTAAAAATACAGTTTGGTCAACCAAAACAAAGCATCTCCTGTCCATAAGAAAGTAATCCAGATTGGCAGGAATGGTTCCAATGCAATCAGCCTGCCCTAGCACAGGAAGAATGCCTCAGTTTAAGGCTTCGTAACGTGTCTGCTCACGCCTCACATCTGTCAATTATTTTTTCCCCATCATCACCTGTACGTGCTGAGTTTTCACCACATCCTGAGTGCTGCTGGGAATGCTTGGTGGTCTAAAGCCTCTGCCAGCTTTGGGAGCTGTCTATCCCTTTCCTTTCAATGCTATCTAGGTCAGGTACTCACATGATTTGGTTTATCCCAGATAAAGCTCTCAATCCTATTTTCATTTCTGTAAATGTATCCAAGCCCAGCCAGAGGGAGTTATCTCCAGTGGTCACCAGGATTCCCAGCTTTGATTTGCCCATGGTATTCTCTTATCTTTGCCATTAAGGCCCAGGGAGTTTTTCAGGGCCTGGATTTTCTGAGGCATTTAAGTCCCCTTGTCTGACTGCATCACCTGCCTCACCCTCCTGCGGAGGCCTGGGGCATGATGGGCATTAGGAATGGGCAGCATTTTGTCACTGAGGAAGAAGGTTTCACACGCTCTGCTAAACAATCCCAACAGATGCTGCTATGACAGCTGAAAGGTGATTTTCACAAGGCTGTGAATTTCCTCACAGTTCAGCCTGTGGTCTCCAGACACAGCCAGGGCTATGCACAAACTCTTGGAAAGGATTTGTGTCCACACTGGGAGTTCTCAGAGGAACTCATGAGAGGGAATTACATTTGGAGAGGTGGGGGGTACCCAGAGCAGGCACCCCAGGAACGTGGTTGAGCATGGTGGAAGAACTGAATGGGTGCTGAGCTGGATACAAGGACTCTTCTGGGAGGGCACAGCCAGACACGTGCTACACCCGTCTCCCTCTGCTTCCTGGCTTGGTCCTTACCACCTTGAAGCATCAGGGAGCAGGCAGCAAACAGCATTAAGGACACCTATCAACTAATCAAAGCAATGCACAAGAGTCTGCACAGCAAATACTCAGCAGAAGTGCTAAATCACTGCAGATGTTAGAAAGGCATGAGGTAAAAAGGAGGAGATTGTGAACGGGAGTGAGCGAGCATCAAACACAAAGGAAGTTGTAATGAGAGCAGGAGCGTGAAGAGTGACAATTCAGCATGGGAAAGATAAAGATGGAACAAGAATGGGATCAAGAGAGAGCACACAGAAAGGATGGGGAGGAAGAAAAATTTGAAATGGAAACGATGAAAATGGAATATGATTTCCAGAGGGAAAGAATAAGGGTGAATGAGGGTCCTACTGGGTCAGCCCATGCATATTTAGTCAGTTATAATAAGGTAAAATTGCTTCCTCATTACAAAGAAGGGAATGATGTTGATATGTTTTTGCAGTCTTTTAAAAAACTGTACAGAACTTATAATTGGTGAGAGGAGGCATGGGCAGCACAGTTCAGCCCCTGCGCCATGGGAAAGCCCTGGAGGCCTGTGCCAGGCTGGTTGATAATGACTGCCCTGACTATCAAATTGTGCACAGAGCCTTCCTGAGAAGGTATGGGCTTGACCCCAGAGACCTGCAGGGTTACACCTGGGTCTCCAAGGAAAGGATCTGATAACTCCTTTCCTGAATTGGCTGTAGAAATGACAAATTTATTTAACAGGTGGATAGAAGGTGAAAAGATATCTGTATCTATCTGGTTTTTTTCTTTTTTTTTTTTTTTCTTACATGATGAAATTATCTTGAGGAGCAGCTTCTAGAAGATGTTCTGAAGGATTTGGGAGCCCACTAGACAGAAAATCCTTCTATTAAAAATTTCAGCCTATTAATCAAAGCAATGTTTTTATGAGAAAGTAATGGGAATCCTACCTACTTCCACAAAGACTTGCCCCTTCCTTCAGAAACCACCAGAAATAGACAACAAAGTACACAGCTTCCAGAATTTTATAAGCCACAATCTCTATTACTTCAACAACATTAGAACCTAAATCTCATTATATTTCATATGCAGAGACCACAGATATGCCATGGAGTGTGATGGAGGAGATCTGTTCTTGTCCTTAACTCAGCACTGTAAAAAGAGTTTTACAGGAGCCAGTTCAGATGCAGTTTGTTAAAGACCCATAGTGGAAGCACTGACACCAGCCTGTGTTTCCAGAGGTGGCTGGCTCCTTCCTCCTGGAAAGCATTACCCATAATGCATTCACATTCCAGCCTGGATTTCCATTTCAAACAAAGCAGGAAGGACTGGAAAGTGGCTGCAATAGGAGACAGATGTTTTTCTCTGCTCTCTGAAATATTTACTACTTGTAATGAGTCTGTAAAATTCAATGTTGACTCAGCTACTGCATTCCCAAATTCCTTCCAGATTCTCGACTCAGTCTCCTCTCTGCCTGGCAGTGTCCTGCTGCTTCCTCTCACACTTCCCTCAGCATCCTTCCCTACAGCTCCAGGGGCAGCACATCCCTTTTAGCAGCACAGCAGCCCTGAGGTGCTTTGCACCAGGCTCTGCAGCCAAGGCTAGAATGAAGGAATTTGCTGTCTTCAATGTAATTTTCTCTTGATCATTTGTACTTTCTTGTTTTAACTCACCCATTTTCTCATTTACTTCCTAATACCCTTAGCAGAATGTCCATTGTACTTTTTACCTACCTCTGACCACTTTATCTTCAATTTCCCCCTGAAACTGCCTGTGTGTGCCCTTACTGCCATCTTGATTTGGGCTTTCATTTCATTGGCTTTTCATGTTCTGGATTGGTTTTGGCATGGATAATTTCCTGCATTTTGAGGTGAAAAGCAAACAGGGTTTCTTTCCTCGTGAACTCCTGCTTCTCTTCTAATTCTTGTGTAAAAGCCCTATATCATCTATAAGGATTTTAGTGGAAGCATTACCACCACCTCCTCACATCATATTTCCCTCTTTCTACAGAGATCACATCCAGACAAGGGCTTCACTGAGGGGCTTCACTGACATCAAAAGGAGCAGATTTTGGTTTAAAGGCATTTCTTGAACATTCTCCAGTTTCCACCTTGCATGTGCTCTACCCTATTTCTCTTATGTGCTCGTGTGAAGAGAGCTGCCTGTGGGTCTCGTTAGGACGGCCACTGCCATTACTTCTGTCACCTTTCATGGAGTATTTGCCTGAAGACCCCAAAGTACTTCAAAGAGAAGTCAATGAGAGAGAATACCAATGTTTACACTTGATAAACAGGGAAATGGAGGCACAAAGTTCAAAAAAAAAGTGGATTCACACAAAGCCACACAGCTCAGAAATTCCCACAAATTTGTCATGCAAATGCTTTATCTTTGATGCAGAATTCAATCTTGAATTCCCTCATCCTATCTGAGCCCTGACAGAGAGAAAAATCCTTGAGAGAAATAGCGCAAGCTCCTGGCCTATCCAGCATAGTGGAGCTGTTCTGGCTGGTACCAGCTCACCAGCTGCTCCTGATTGATCATTTATCCCCGGCTGAACAACTCCAAGCTAAAAGAATTCTGCATGTGCACTTTGTTGAGCTCGGACCAGCTTGCAGAACACATCCAGGGAAAGCACATGCTGGATTTAAAGCGAGGTTCAGGTGCTCCTGTGGTTTGGGGGTGAGCATTAGAGCTTCACATAACAAATAGGGGGTTATTTTAATCTTCTATAACTGCATGAGATTCAGATTTTAATTGACTTCTTCCCTCCTGAACTCATCTCATAAAGCGTGTTAGGTATATCTGCTGAGTAAATAAGAGACAATAATATGTTTAAATGTCTGTCTGGAGAGTTTCTTCCACCCAGAGCTGAAAATCGATACAGCTCAGAGAGACATCTCTTGTTAATATAACTTTTCCTTTCAGCATGTTCCTAACACGTTTAATATTTTTCAGTGTTATTTTGCTGGCACTGAAAGCCCAACCTGTGTCACTAGATCCCTGAACTGGGACTCCAGGGATGTGTATTCCACTCCTGGAGCCATTTTTAACACCTTGGACAAGTAAGTACAGCTCTCCAGGCCCTTATATCCATTCCCAGCCATTCCCTTTTGGGCCTCATTCCTGTAAAGATGTGTGCATATATTTGATCGTATAAACTGGGAAGGTATTTAGTGACTGGGAACAGTCCAACGACTTAAAGTTAAGGTGCTGGTTAAATCCAGCACCTGAATCTTTGTAAGACATGGCTTTGAATTGTGCACTCTCAGATTGTGCTGAATTGGGATAATAAAATGTGAAACTTTCAAAGACAATCCACCTGTAGCACCCCCAAAAAAAGCCATTTTGGATGCTCTTGTCTGGCCTCAAAGTCAGATTTCAGGCTTGGGGTTGAGCAGGGAGGAAGTTTCAGGTGAATTGCATCTGTCCCTGGGTTCTTACAAATAGCCTGGATTTGCCCCTCTGGACTGAATACTGTCAGTCTGAAAATATACGTTGGAAAAACACTCTCCATTTCCTGCCCAAATCAGCCTATAAATAACCTGTGCAGCCCAAAGTGGCCCTGATCCCACCTCAGGAATAGCTGCTCTGGTGCAGCAGTGACAACAACAAAGAGAGGGGAATTGGTTAAGTACTTTGGGAGTTAAAATCTGTGCCCTGCACAGTAAATTTTATGGCCAAGAGTGAGTCTTCTATAGTCTCATTTATTATTGCAAAAAGGATTGGCGTTGGGGACCATGACACTATTACCTGTTGCTACAGATTTATTGAAAATTAGCAATTCCATTTATATCTATGAGATTTCAGGAATTATTCTGTTATAGACTGGAAAACCAATAGATTTATAATGCTGGCGAATCCAGTTGTACGAGCCAGTCAGAAAATTTAGAGGTTTGTACTCCTAAAGGAGTTAACCTTTGGATAAAGAAACATTTTTCAAGTAGCATCTGAAAAATTATTGGATTCATAAATTCTCACTGCTGCAGCATGAAAAATATTAATTTCCCGGGGTTTATATTTTTATTCAGAAAAGATACAGAAGACAAAATTTCATCCATTTCACTCCACTCATAGCTCTGCTCTAAGTGCTGCTGTACCTTGTGTTAACCCTTGGGCATTTATTGGCAGGGTTTGCCTGGCTGACCCTGAGGAAATTTTCAAAGTATGAATCTTCGAAATTCATTAACATTGTATTGACTTGAGTGAATCTGATTTTACTTTAATTTTCATTTTTGTCTACTTGCTGGACTCCTTAAAAATTGATCCAAACCTGCAAAAGGTATAAAATTCCTGTCAGGATGTTGGGAGTTCTTTAGGATGTGTTTTTTGTTGTTTGTTTTTTAATGTATGAGATCTCTGACTGTGGATGAGCTTGTGTAACTCAGCTTTCACTGTTGTGTGGCTGTTTTAGTATTGATCATTGCAAAAACTGGAGAACTGGCAAACAAATCTGCAATTTATCTAGGATTATATGAGAAAAATCTAATGGGGCCCCAGCTCCTTAGTAATGTGAGAAGAGTGATCATTCTATTCCTACAGAATGCAATTAAAATCCATCACACAATAATACAGATTGCCCAGGATGCCATTTTTTTTCCCATTCAATATTCCCCAATCCCTGTTGTTCAGGCCTGTTAAGGAGGTGGCTGGGCCTCATTCAAAACTCAGTCCTGCTGAGGGAAAACATTATGACTTATTTGGGACTACCCCAATTTCTCACAAGGTAGTAGAGGTAAGGAACTGTTTCACTGATTTCAGCAAGGAAGTTGGAAGAATTCAGGCTTGGACATTGGACTGTGCAGATCATTTTGGCTCTTATTAACTTACGGCTACTTTTGTCTGAATTACATCTACACATAAACAGGTTTTTTTTTTTTAAATAATTCAAGGGTTTATAAATCATAAAAGCTGCAGGTGCTAAGGTCTGAAAAAGAAATAAATGTTGGATTTCAGTTAAAGTAATCCAGAGTACTACCACTTTAAAGGAGAAGAAGAATGACATGTATTTGTAATAAGGACCACATCCCCACCTCAGTGGCATCAACTGAGTTTGGTTATTAACTTTGGAAGGAGGGAAAATCCTTTATCCGAGAATCTCTAAGGAAAAGAGCCTCTGGAATTACCCCATCATTTCCCAATCAATAAGGCAAAAATGGATTGTGCAAAGAATTATGATTCCATCCCTCTCTTATAACACTGCACTGTAACTTAGGAATAGGGCAGTTCTCAGTGTCCAGTGCTTCATAAAAGCCACAAACCAAGTTTAAAATGCCCAACAGAATTTTTATTTCTGTTTATATTGAATATAAACTTATGGATGAGATATTGCCAGATACCATTAAAAAAAAAAAAACACAAACAACAAAAAAAACCACCAACCAAACAGAAACCTGAACAAGAATATTCTCTTTCTGTGTTCTACTATAAAGTCTGTGCTGGCTTTTGACCCAGGACAAATCAGCACAGATCCATCAAAGGCTGAGCTATTGCAATTTACAGCTTTTCAGGATCCAGCCCAGAATGCACCAACTTCTAATTATTGTGGTAAAATATCCCAACTTTGCTGAATTCCTTACTGCAGAACCAAATATAAGAACTGGACATGGAGCTACATTTATATGTAAGACTAGGTCAGAATATAGACCTTTCTCTCCTTGCAGTATAAAGGAATTGTATTTCAAAGACTGTAGATCATTTTACAACAGCAGTGACCCCTGTTGAAGCACAAGAAAATATCCTTGATAATAACTGAAAGATATTTCTGGTACTTTTTTATGCAAAACCGTTTTTGCATCTCTCCCATTCTAAGGACCAAACACAACTTCTCTGGTGGATGAATGCATGGCTTTCAGAACCATTTTCCTAAGGAGGCTCAGTGGATGTCAAGAGGCAGGAGTCATGCAAGAATGATGCAAGGCAACCAGGAAGAAGTTGCTGAACTAAAGAGAAAACATTTATTCCCTCCCCCCACACCACAGCTGCTGAATTCCACCTGGAATATTTTTCTTTACGTTGTTAAAGGAAGCTCAATCATGTAATGATTTTTTTTTTTTTGCTATTATAATCAGTGCATCAGTACTTCAGATTATTATGAGGGGAAGTATTTTAGCCCAGAGACAGGCAGTAAAAAGGAAAGTGAACAAATAATGAGTAAGAGAGCAAGAAGGCAGGCTACATTCTTCATGTAAATCAAAGTTGTTCCAGAAAAGCTGGGAAAGAGAGGTTGCTATTTCCAACTGAGAGTCAACTGAAAGTTAATGGGGACATCACTAAAGATCACAGACAAATGGGCACTGTACTTTTAATGAATATTTTATTCATGTCACCTTTAAATTAGTTAAATTTGATAGGATGATAATGTAATGCAAAATGGCTTCCTCCCCAGACCATTCTAGGTGGAGGGTAGATCAGAATTTAATTTTAGGCTAATGCCAGGTCAAAATTAAATTTAAAAAAAATTATGGTTGGAAAGTAATAAATCCAAAGTGACCAATGGAAAAAAATATTAAGTTAATGAGATGTGCAAGCCATTTAGAAAAGCACAGATATTTTATATGACATATAGTTTTCTTAGCTGGAAACAAGCCATTTTAATACCTGGTTATAGGGATGAAAATTGGGAAAGGAGAAGGGGGCACTCTTGAAGTTATTGCTATCAGATCTTGAAAAAATTATGAAGATAAATGCAAAAAGCTCATGGTGGGGGCGTTCATCATTTCATCAGCAAGCTTGGTAACAAATTAAAACCCCTCAATTCTCCTTTAGGTATTTAAATGTGCTCAGGGTGTTGTCAGTCACATATGCAAGGAAAAGGTTTCCAAATTGGGTTCAGCAGCTGCCCTGAAACCATGAAATTGGGATCAGGCAGCCTCATCCCTCTCCTTTCTCTGCTCCATCCTGAGCTGGCATGCACAAACACCCAAGACACGCACGGGATCTCAGAATTTACATCTGCTCTTATCTGCACAGTGTCCATGGAACTGCTCACCAGTTCCATGGACATTGTGCTTCCCCTCCTTCCTCAAAAAGGAATTAAAAAGGACACCCAGAGACCATGTCAAAAAGAGTTGTTATAGCAGATATTTCTTAAGTTCAGCTATGAGAAAGTTCATCATTGTTTGTAGAATGCAACAAGTAAAAAATGTCAAATCATGTAAAGCCAGAGTAGAAGCTGCAAGTGAGGGACTCAGTAAGAGGAATGTGCTCCTCTGAAATGAGGTTTGAGTGAACAGGAGTGTGGAAACTGAGCTCCTGGGACAGGAAAAAACTCATTTCATGCAAAGACATTAAACTGCATCGTGATGTGAAACCACAGAGTGTAATGGTTCCCTTGCAGTAAAGCTTTGGGTTTGTGGCTATTGTCACAAAGAAGAAATGCACCCAGGGAGTTTCACAAATTGAGTAAATCACCTGATTCCAAGTTATTTCTGCATAGTGTGTTGGTAGCACTGCAGCTGACTAATCCAACCGTGTCTGCTACTTTTCAATGTGAATCTGCTGCATTAGCCATACCACCAGAGCTGTGACACTGGGCTGATGGACTGGAGCCTCCCTGGAGCCCCCCTCCAGATCATTTGCAAACTGAATCCATAGAAAAGAGTGTCTTCCCACCCATCAAGCAGCACATGAAGTTACTGCGATGCTTCAGCAGCCGCTGTGGCAATTTTTGGGTGGAATTTCAGGTGTGGGTGTTATTTGAGAAAACCTAAAGTGAAAATGGGCACATGGATGGACATGGCTTTCCAATCTCCACAGAGCAATGAGAGGAGGTGTCAGAGCCCAGCAGGAGCCAAGGCATTATTGCAGTTTGCTCTCCTCATGGCATAGCTCACTGATAAGCTGCAGTGGTCACCGGGACTATTGATTTACTTTTTGAAGAGGGGTGTGTGGATGCTGGCTTTAAGTAATCTCTTCTCAAGGCTCAGTTTGATAATCCTTTTCAAGCTTTTATTCAAACTCCCTAAGAGAAAAAAGCAAGAATGAATTAGAAACTGGAAGCAAACAAAGAAGCTTGAAAGAGGAGATCAATAACTCCCATGCAGAGCAATAAACAAACTGAAACAATTACAGTGAGAGATGGTTATTGATCAATATCAGGAGCAGCTCATATAGCAGCACCTCTGTTTATACCAGACCTCAATTATATTCTTACTTGCTCATAATAATATAACTGCATTCTACAACTTTTATCACCAGGGAAATTTTAATTCCCTTTTATTAGTGAATAATAACCATGTTTCCAGGCAGTGGTGGCTCTCAAAACATTTCCATATCAGCCAGTCCCCACTGTCCCTGTGGAGCTGGAACCTCTCCCACAGCCTGGAAAGCTGAGTTGCAGAAAGGTGAACTAACCCCCTGAGGCCAAGGACAGGGGCAGAACCGGGGAGATCTGAGCTCTGGGGTCTGTCAATAATAGTCCCTTGGGACCTCCACAGCAAGAGGAGACTTTTTCAACCAAGAGCAAAAATCATCACCTGTACGTCAAGACAATGAAACACCAAGTAAACATCAGCTCAGCAGAAGTGGCCCCAAACAGAGCCACCTGCCTGACCTTGGGATTGAAAGGGACTCCAGCCCCTCCTCTCAGTGCACTGCCTTGTGCAAACAGCTGAGGTGTGTAATTCTCACTGAGCCAGGACATTCGCTCCACTCCCCTCACCTGATCTTGCCTGGTCTGTAAAAACTCTCACGTGCTCAGACTTTGTTCAATTACATGAGTCAGAGTAAAATTTAAGTTTCTGCTGGTTGGAACTTTTGTGGTTTGGACTTAATGAGATGTATCAGCACCAACACAGCTTTCTCTTTCTTGGGAAATGCCTCCCTCATAGATGTCTAAGGTAAGTGGGTTTTAATTCAAGGTATCCGTGTCAATCCTCCAGCCTGTCTCCGTAAAATCTGACATATAAGACAAATTGCTAAAGAAAATGAGCTGAAGTCTGTCCTCTTCAGAAGTTTCTTTACTCAACTAAGCTCAACTTTAAAATAAAATCAAAAATCCCAGAATCCTATCCACAAATCATATTGAAAATTGAAAGGGCAAAGAATTAGGTCTGGCTGAAATAAATTTGAAAACCAAAGTTGTTAAGAAGTAAAATAATTTATGATAAACTAACTTTTTTCCCCCAGAATTTGAATTATACCATTTTACTAAAAAACTGTCCGTTTAACAAGCTTCTCCATAAATATTGGTGAAAATATCTATAGCCAAGAGATTCTCCATAAAGTTTCAATTTGAAAAAATGTGTAGATTTTCATTTTACTGTCAACAATTTCAACAGGAGAAATTTCCTGGCGCATCCTGAGAAAAGCCCTGACGCTGATTCCATGTCCTGTTTCTGTTGGGTTGTATTACAAGCTTTACCTTTTCTTTATTTTAAGCATCCACTGTGCCTTTCCACTTTAGTCTTTATTCTGTTCCAGCCCCCTGCTGTCTTGACATTCAGGTGTTCTTCAAAGATCTGTCCCTGATTTCCTTGTAATCCTTACACAAAATGGACAATATGCTAAGGAAAACCGCCTTGCAAAGTTGCCAAAAGAGCAATTCCAATCTAATTAGGAGTTCGTAGTGCTTCAGTGAAAGCAGCACAAACACTGTTAATATTCACTGCAGCTGCTTTGTCAATAACTCCCAGCAAATCCCCCAATTTATAAGAAAAATCAGGAAACTATTGGATTCTATGACACTGATAGATCTATCAGTATTCATTGCCCCCATCCTCTGCAACACGAGGCACAAATGCCAATAACTCTAACAGTCCCTTAAATGCTGAAGGATCATTATTAAAGTGCGCTTGGCATCCCTGGTCATTAATTATAATCTTGTGCACATATGCAGTGTGATTGCAGGAAATAATCAGCTTTGTCTGCCAAATTGGCAACATTTAGAAACTAATTTGTTATGACATACCATCAAAGATATTTAAACAACAAACCCAAAGCTCTGCTGCACTGTGCACACTGTTAAAATATCAGATCACATCATTAAAAAATAGTTAACATATCCGAAGGGAGGTAATATTTATCCTTGAACCCTGGTTCAAGTGGAATTTCCAGAAAGAACAGTTATATCCTTTCTCCCTCGCAGTTCACAGGAGAGGGAACTCTCTCCAGAGTGACGGGCGGGCGGGGGGAGGGAATGACTGGGATTACACCGCAGACCCGCTGTCAATCAGGAGCTATTAAACAACCATTGAATAAACGTTTGCCAAGAGCAACGCTTGCCCGGGACTACTGCACTATCCGGGATGCCTGCAGATTCCTTTAGAGCCTTCAAACTCATCTTTATCTGTCTCATTTCTCTTCCAGTCCCTGTTCCCACTCTCAGCCCCCTGCTTTGCCAGCAGAAGGGTGCGAGCACCTCCAGCCTTGCAGCCGGGGCTGAAGGAAAGGCTGTGCTGCGGGGACCGAAGGGCTCAGCCCCAGCTCTGCCAGAACAGCCCAGGAGGAGCTGAGCTCCCAGCAAACTCCTGTGACCTTCCCCCAGCCTGAATTCCTGCGGGTCTGTCAGCCATTTAATCCTTGGTTTCTTCATACGGCTTCATACGGCTCAGGGACAGGGCAGTCCCTGCAAACCACCCGAGGGAACGGAGGGACTCCCATAAAACCCCTTCGTGCTGCTGTCTCACAGATCCTGCTCATGCTGGATGCAAATCCCACAGTTTGGACCAGAGAGCTACACTGCAGATTTCCTGCCACAGACAGGGCCCAAGCTTTGGTATTTAAGCTGTAGACTGGGACAAGACCAACACGGACGCTGCAGGACTTTGGCTGGTCCTGGGAAAGGGCTAATCCTGGGAAAGGGCCACTCCTGGGAAAGGGCTAATCCTGGGAAAGGGCTAATCCTGGGAAAGGGCCACTCCTGGGAAAGGGCTAATCCTGGGAAAGGGCTAATCCTGGGAAAGGGCCACTCCTGGGAAAGGGCTAATCCTGGGAAAGGGTTAATCCTGGGAAAGGGTTAATCCTGGGAAAGGGTTAATCCTGAGAGAGCACCACTCCTGGGAAAGGGTTAATCCTGGGAAAGCGCTAGGCTGTGCAACAGGTTTGCATCAGGTAACAGAGGTAACAGACCCCGGACACCCTCATGTCTGTCAGGGTGAGCTCTGAAGCTGCGCATTGAAACTTCCAAGTCTCCGGATCAGGAGCTTGCAATGGAATGTAGAAGACCATGGAATATTCAAGGGCTTGCCAGGCTCACATGGATATCAGAGGGTGCACGAGGCTTATTGTATTATGTGAATACATAATGGGATTCCTTTTCTCAGATCTATGGTCAGACTATTAAAATATGCATCAAAATAAAACCAGAAATTAAATATTGAGCTACACTTTCATCCAGGAAACAAAACCCTCCCCTTTTTCTTTTTCTATATAAATGAGCAGAATGATTTTTAAATGATAAATCACTTGTGTAACATATTTTAAAGGAAACAATTATTTCTAAATTGACATATATCTAGTTTTTATTAAGAGAGCCAAATATGATGCTTTTCTCTAGAAGAAGAAGTGAACTTGCAAAATTTTTGCAGTCTTTTCTGACACTTTTTTCTCTACATTCTGCATCCTTCAGTGAATTTTTTTTATTGTTTATGTCCCCTCCTGTGGAAGGAGTTCATCAGCCCAGTTAAAGCTGAGGATGGAGAATCCAAGGAGAAGAGACAAGTGAAAACACTTGACAATGGGATTGTTGCTCCAGTCTTACAGTAATGACTGTTTACTCTGGCAGACAGAACTTCAACAGAATATTTTGTTTAGTTTTTGTGGTAATTTCTTATTCTTTTCCCATGTTTTCTCAGAATCCAGCATTCCATATTATTGGAACAGCAGTTAAGAAATCACAGTTTTGTGCAAATCCATTTCCCCAGATTCTCAATTGCTGTCATCAGCCACTGAACCAACAATAATATCTTTTCTTTCTTGGGGTATTTTGTATCTTGTAACTTATTTAATAAAAATATCCTTTAAAATGCTTGAAAAGAAATGATCTTTTTCATAACATAATTAATGTTACATTTCTTTACACACAGTTTTGAAATCTACGGGTTCCAAGGATACTTCTGGAAATAGGAGGTAATAAAATGACCTCAAATCCATTGTCATGGAAACATAAACTATATCAAAAAGGACTTCAGACTATTAATAATTCTTATATCAATATTCTTGAAATGTTTACATATTTTCAAAGGGAAATAATAGATACAAACTTCTCATTTACACCTGAAAAATGAAAAATATTTTCTACATAACTGTAGAGATTTCACAGCATTATTAGCCTTTAACCTTTCAAATAAGCAATTTATGTAGCCTCAACTTCATAAAACCTTTTCAAGAGGACACATTTTACCTTGAGAAGTTCCATTACCATGTACTTCACTAAGGCCAACAGTTGAATTACATAACAGTATGGATATAATTATTTTCTTCTTTTTTCTAATTTGGATAAAAGTTATTCAGCAGTTACATAAAGGCCTGATACACTGGCCTTGGAAAAATGCAAAGGAAACATTTCGAAAAGAAGTGTCCAATAAACAACATCTTCCCACTGGGAAGCAAACCAAATTAGCCCAAGTCCAACACACCTCAGCCAGGCTGAGGTGCTGCCCCTGTGCCCCAGTGTCAGGACAGTAGTTTTGTACTTACTTCAGTGGAGGCAACTCCCAAAATGAACTGCCTGAGGAGAAAATACAGGAGTGATTCAATCCCCATTAACTCCAGCCCTACTGGGCTCATTTTACTCTTCCTCCTGACAGCACAGAGAGGAGCTCCAAAGGCAGGGATAGCTCTGACCTTCAGAGCACAGGAACAGAAGAGCTCCCCCTCTCAGTGCGAAGCCCATGGAACAGCTCCTGTAATTCCTGCCGAGTACAGGATGAGACGGTGCTCTGAGGAGCTGGGAAGACTGTAAGTACAAGGACAAGCTCCTCGAGTGCCCGTCTCTCTCCTCGCCATCCCCATCTCTCTCCTTTCCAGTGCTTTAATCACTCTTGTCATTATTCTCTCAACACTCTCCAGTTGTCATTATCCTCTTGAATTATGGAGAGGGGAGGAGAGCTGCATGCAGGGAGCTTGCCAGCAGCAGTCACACAAGCACCAAAACCAGGTAGAAGAACCTCTCTCATTCTCTTGAAATTTTATTTTACATTCATTCAAGAATTTCATTAGCCCTTTTGGCTGTGGTGGCTTCTCGGAGCTCACATCTGCCTGATCATCCACAACAAACAAAGGGATACACATTATATCCTTGCAATTCCTCACCAAGAAATTCCTGATTAATATTCTCCTGAATTATGGCTGGAATGGGAAAAATTTCATTATCATTCTTGGTCTGACCACGTGGTCAATTCTCCTGCCTAAACACAGAACAAAAATACTTACTGGCAATGGTAGCATCTTTATTCTATACTTGGATGATTAGACCTAAATATTCCCCTTTCCTAATAGTCTCATCCCTGACTGTTCCAAGTTGAGATGTCTTTAGTTCAGTCCTTCAAAGTACAACAGCTCTTCCAACAAACACTTCACCTACAGGCACACGATCCTCGCATGCTCCTGAATATTCCCTAATGGTAAGGTACGGAACCACTCCTGATTTAACATTTCCTGTTAATTTGAATTAGGGGCAAGCAGGATGTAGTCAGCACATCAGGTGTCATTTAGCACAATAAACTTCTTGGAGTGACATTATGAACAGTTATGACATACATATCCCAACTTGCCCAGCTTAAATAAGGAAGAAAATTAGAACTCAGCATCCCATTCTTTTAATACTGATAATAATCTAGAAAGTTCCTAAGGATGTTGGGAGGGTTATTTACTTGCTGTGCCAAAGTTAATTCTCTGGAGTGCTGCATAATGGATTGGTAATGTTCTCATTTTCATCACCACAGAGAACACTTCATTCGTTTGCAGTAGAAAATAAACTTGTTGAACACGTAAGATGGGCATTATTTACAACTTTCCAAATTCAGAAAGAGAAGTCATTCTTCTCCACAAGCAAAATATTTTGCTAAAGAGACACATAAAAAGGAAATATGTTTGTACCTTCCAAATGCTGAAGGCTTGTCTGCAGATAAAAATACAGCACACTCTGCCTATAACTACAACTACTTCTGTACAGGCTCCAGTAACCAGCTACAGTCACACAAAATTAGCTGCTCCATTGCAGTAACACATATAAAATGCTTGTATATTAAAAATCTAGAATTTTAAAAGTCTTTGTCTTACTCCAGGAATCCTAATGCCTATTTCTTAGATCCTTGGGGAAATTAGGAAGCTACTAGACAAGTTAATGCTTTGAAGCTGTAATTTAAAAGGTTTTTTTAAAAGAAATTATTTCTTTTAATTTTTTCTTCTCAAATAACTTGGCATATTTTAAACAGAAAATTATAATAATAATTATGGATATATTGACCTCTTTGTGGTCTTAGGCTGGCCACTCAAGTGAAGTAGATTTAACCAGCTCCCTGCAGGTTTCTGTCAGCTTCCCATGTTCCTGTGCTGTGGCACTTCTTGCATTCATCCTGCAAGCTGCCTAACACACCTTAAGGTCTGAATCACTAAGGAAACACTTTCCCAGGCCATTTTGTCACATGCTGTGACAAACTGAACACAAATAAACCAGCCAGGCAGCCCCAGCCTGGCTG
This sequence comes from Leptocoma aspasia, assembly GCA_013399835.1. Classification (NCBI taxonomy): domain Eukaryota; kingdom Metazoa; phylum Chordata; class Aves; order Passeriformes; family Nectariniidae; genus Leptocoma; species Leptocoma aspasia. The sequence goes on along the minus strand of VXAX01001541.1, from coordinate 1,119,218 downwards.
TGAACACACTGCATTCCCCTTTGGGGCTATCAGAGCCCAACCTCCAGCTGCAGCTTTCTGTGGAGATGATGCAAGGGAGGTTTAAGATTTTTAACTGTACTGTTTAATTTTTCACTAAATAAAAATGGACAGGCCCCATCTGCAATATAATTTGCACTCCTGGTCTCACAGAGTAACTCTCTAATGCTGCTGAGCCTTTGCATGAGCCGCATGTTGTGATCCAAAGCCATTTGATATTGGTGAAGAGCCTGAAATCAACTGTCAGGCTTTGGATTAGGCCCCAAAGGTGTGATTTTGGGAAAGCTGAAGGACAACAGAGATACCCGAGTGCCACCTAACACAGTGTAATAGTGATCTACACTAAATTGTAGGCTTGTAATATAAATAAATAAAAGGAATCACCCTCTCTGCAAAATAACTAAATCCAACTATACCTGAGACACAATTGAGCTGTACTCAGCATAACTTCAGAGATCAGGAAAATATCTGGGGCTTTGGCATTATTACAATAATAATCAGAGGAAGTTCTGGGAAAATACCTGAACTTTAAATTCCTTAGGCAATGTCTCTTTCTTTTCCTTTCAGCCAGGAAATGTTATGTCTCATCCTATAGCTGGAAATACAGACAATGAGTAGACATACAAAAATAAGAACCAGTTCCTGTACTCTGGAGTTAAGACCATCTGCTATAGCTTACACCTCATCTCAAAAGATCTGGCACATTTTTCCTGGATAAACCAAAGCAAAAAGGAAAGGGGTGTGTGAGTGTGAGAATAGATCATGGATTTGGCACCTGTGTCAATCTAAGTGCTGCAATTGAGATGTTCCTCCACTGAAATCCTACACTAGGACTGTCAATGGCAGATAAAGAGCTCACATTACTTTCAAGAATAAGAACATGATTCACAATAAAACACACTTTGGATTGAAAAACTGCATTTATGTCCAGGCTTAAGCACAGAGAAATCAGTTTCTTAACACTCTCTGATCTGAATGTCCATTCTTCACACAGGTTGTGCCCATTTAAGTCAAGAGATTTACCACAATGAAAGAGAAGTGTCACCCCAGAGGCTTCACTGTGTTTATGTGTTTAAAGACAGAAGAAGAGAGAAAAAATGAATTAATGTCCTTTTCTTATACCTTTCTATCCTCTCTAGAGACCTCTCACTAACATGCAGAGGTCTATAATACCCACTGAGTTCATTTCCCAGTCCTGGCAAATGAGGCCTTTACCTTGATGTGCAGAGATAAATAAGAACTTTTAATCATTATTATAATTAAAGAATGAAATGTCCCATCAATTCAACACTGAAGTGGCAAAAGGAAGTTTTAAAATGGGATTTCCTGTGGTATCTCTCACTAACTGTTTTAAACCCTTCCTGCACACACATTTACATACATCTTTACATAACCAGTCACACACGGTAGTAACAACTCTACAGGGTCTCAGCCCCCAATCAAAAAGTCTGCTTGCAAGAATCTTGAGATACTGACACAAAGATGGCACAGGAAAACATCCCTCCTCCTTTCCCAGGAACAGGACATTCCTCTGGGGGAGGATTTAGAAAGCAACAGTGAGAGGACTTTGTGAAGCAACTTCATGTGTTTAGAAAGAAAAGCTGAAAAGAAAAAGGAGCTGGTGAGTCTCTTGGTCCAGCTCAGTCTGAGCAAAAGGAAGTGCTCACAGTAGAATCCAAATACATCTGTTAGGAAGGCAGAGAAAGCCCAGGAAAAGCTTTTACAGCTGATGGGATCAGGGAAGGAGGGAGATGTCAGCCACATTTGATATTAAACAAAACCACTGGGTGCTCAAAAGCAGATTCATTTCTGTGTGCCAGAGGGGGAACAGCAGAGCTGGGAAGCATTGGGCCTTGAGCGAGCAAGCAAACTGCAGGACACGAATTCACCTCATGTGCTGCTGTGCCACCACCCCCCTATGGCCAGTAACCAAGCCAGTCCTCGAAAACACTTTTAACTTCACCTACTCTTCACTCACACTGAGCTTGAAGGATTTCCTTTAGCTAGGGCTGGTTCTCAAGGGAGACAAATCTAGAGCTCCATGGCAGCATCCCCAACGCACGAACTGCCTCTGCACCACTCCATTCCTGAGATATCCAAGAGTTTACCCTGCCTTTCTTCCTACCCACCTCTTCAGAATCAGCTGGATCACTCCTGCCAAAGCTTTCCAATGCAGGAGCCTGAGGAGACAGCTGGAGCAGACAACTTGTGCTCAGGCAGTTGAGGTTTGCAAAGCTGTGAGCAACTGGGGATGGGTCGGTGCCGCTCTCACTGCTCTGGCACTGCTGCTGTCCCTAGCCCCTGCAGGTGTCATCCACACGTGCCTGGGGCTCACAGCACTCATCCTTCTCTCCTCACTAAAAATAGAAGCAATGAATGACCTCCAAAGCAGGGGGTAGATGTGAACAACAGTTAAAAGTGTGTAAGAAATGAAACCATTATTTATGACTCAAATACCTGAAATGGAAGCACAAAACCTTTTGTCTTTTGTTTAAATACTGGGAGACTTTGCTGCAGTGACCAGCTAACCTGTGCCTGGACTTCTGTATCCTAAACCTTCTGTCTAGTCCCATTCATTCCTATTTGTTCCTTTTGTTAATACTGGTCTTTTTAATATCCCCTCATTTGGAAGCACCAGCCCTCCCAAAACCTTTAACCACTCTCATCGCACTTTCATTGAAATCAATGGGGCTTTGCAAATTACCATTGTAGAGCTGAATCCATTATGCCCATTACAGATTTAAAAACATGATGACAAGAAGGTCGTCTGCACGCACAGCTCCCTCTCTTTTGCTGTAAATAACTCAGCCACATCATTTTTTAAATCCTCAAGTGCCTAAATTATAGACAAACAATATGCAAAATTTCATCTTCAAATAAGTCTCTGGCTTTTTTTTTTTGTAGCTCAGATAACAGTACTTTTCACAGACTCAGCTAAACTGTGATAGCTTTTGTTTGTTTTGTCTTGTTTCTTGTTTAAAAATGGATAAAGGCATGTCAGGCCAATTTAATTTAAATGGGATGTTTGGCGACTGGGAAGTGCAGTGGCAGAATTTCGGTTCTACATAATGTTAATAAGGAGAATTAACAATCCAGCATCACTGCACAGCCCTTCCAAACAGGCTCTGACAAACTCCTAATCACGATAAAAAACCCCATTTCCCCTCATTAGTGCCAGGTCTACACCAGCAGGGAGGGAATCGGCAGAGTCAGCTCCTTGGACATCACCAGGCAGAGGCTGATTTCACCATGGGACACCTCTGAGGTTCCAGACTGATCCCTTTCTCCAGGGCCTTTCTTGACCATGTGTCTTCCTGACCCCACCTCATGAAGCCTCAGGAGCTGTGGATACCCTGAGCTGGTGATTTTCTTCCAGCTGTACTTCCAAGCCCCTCAGTGCTGTGCCAACATAACAGGGTAAATGAAAGCCCCCCAGCTGCCATGCCCTGTGCCAGGGATTTGGGGACTTTCTGCTGCCAAGTCTGTGGCAGAGTTTTGATTTGTGCCCGGGGGTTGGTGCAAGGAAGGGAAGAGAAGGATAAAATGCAAGTGAAACACAGGGACAGGGGAAGTATGGGAGAACAGATGCTATTCCCCTTTCTGCGGTGGCTCCTCCTCCCAGGGGCTGTCGACACCAAGGACAGATTCCACAGGCCCCAAGTCCAGTGAGGAGCCTCGTGACACATCCTGTGAGACCACTGTCACCTGGCCAGCAGAGCCTTCCTGTGAGCAGCAAGACAAGACGCCGTGGAAGGAATAGAGTGGTTTTCCCCAAGGAACTTTCCTCCTCCTGTGGGTGGGAATGATTTAGCCCACTGTGCAGTCTCCACCACTGTGTAATTTATAATCACTGGGGTGCCAGAACTGCACAGTCTCCTCTAAATATAAGCAATTAACTCCCATTAGCATTAGTGGGAATCACTCAGGAGACTATCCACCATTATTGATTATCTAGTTTTTTTGTACCAACCCAAAAAAATGTACAAAGAGAAGAAAATCACATAGTTAGTGGCTTTGGCTAAGTTAAGGCAGGCAAATAAGATTCATTATCATTCTTCAGCTAAATAGTGGGGCTTATTAGAATGTAGTTCATTTACATACTTTGATCTGATGGGTGTAGATACCTAATTATACAGCAGCCAGCAACTTATTTTTGATGTTTTTTATTAATTAATATTCAGCATTATAATTAAATGCTCAGGCTGCTCTTCTGCAATTTCTTTTTTTCTTCTTGTTGTTATTTCTAACACAAAAATAACTTTTAAAATGTACCTGTGCAGTACATGACCAGCAACACCATCCAATGAAATGTACTCCATCACTTGCAAAAAATGTGGCTGTGAGGGCAAAAATCTGTGTAGACTTACCCAGATTTTGATTTCCCCCCCACTGGGATGGAGTAGAGGCTACAGAAGTTAGGAGATATTCAAGGTATGCACCGATCTGCCTCTGCCAGAGGTCTCTTGTTCTGAGCAGCTCAGAAGTGTCCTCTGCAAAGCAGGAATCTCTGCAGGAAAAGGGATATCCACCCTGCTAAAACTCCAGGAGTTGCCTGGTGATTAGGTCATTAAATAAACCAGCCATGAGAGCTGAATTCTGTACAGATCACTATAAAAGAAATAATGGAATAAATAGCAAGTGAAGCTCACTAAGCCTTGAAATACAAAGAACATTTTTCCTGAGCAGACAGTGCCAAGCAAACTGAGAAATTAATTTACTATTTGTTCCCAGTTTTGTTACAATTGGTATCTTCACAAGTCTGAGCCATTAGCATGCAAGTTTACAATTATCCTCTGAGCCTAGTAATGTCCTGTCATTCACCTCCAGGGATTTATGTCAGGATCCAGCTTGGTTCCTAAGCGATCTTCCAGCAGGACAGAATGACAGTGTCATTATAGCTCCCTCCAGCAGATGATGGTAATGATATTATTATTCCCCTGATCAGCTTGGAGATGATTGTTTGAACTTTATCAGTATTAATAGAGAAAATAATAAAGGTATTAATATTTGAAAGTGCTCTGAATTGTGTTTAGTATCATATTATTGCTACATTTTATGGCAAGTACTTTGACATTTCAGTGAATTTCCATTTACAGTATTACCACTATAATCTACTCTTTTTATAATTGCTTCTGGATACTTGTAAGGTTTAATTTCTGATATTTCCTCTCAATAAAGAGACCTGCATATGAAATTAATATACAGTTATCCTCACAAATTTACATTGTTAGCCTAGAATTGGGGGGGGCTTAAAACAGCCAAAAATAATCTGTGTGACTACTGGAGCAAATAAATCTTACTGACTTGTGGGGTTCCACAGTGGCCAAGATTGCTTCTAATTCTGCAGAAGTATCCCGTCCATCAGAGCTATTAACAACATCCACAGAAAACGGCAAGAGCTGCTGAGCAACCCACGCTGAGATTTTCAAAAGGAACCTCAAGATGGAGAAAAACACATCAAACAATCTCCCTGTGCTGGAAAAGAGTCAAAAAATTAGAAAACATTCCATCCAGGAAAAGGTAGCAGGCATAGTGACTGGGTAGCATAGTGACTGGGTTGGGATGGGGCCATCCCAGCTGGATATAACCTGGAAATATTTGATGGAGGGAAACAGCTGCTAAAGAGCCTGGGAAACGAATTTTCTGGATTTGCCCTTTGCCAGGGGCTGGGCCAGGAAGAAATGCAGAGAGGAGCAATGTAGATGGACTTACTGAAGGTACAGCTTGTGCAGAAGACAGGAAAGATACAGAGCACATGAACCAGAATCTGTACCTCATTTCTGGCTTGATGTTACTTTTTGAAAGCATTCTAGCAAACACTTGCCCTGTGCCACATGAACTTCTTCAGAGCAATGTAGCTGCTCCTGCAGAACTACAGATTTCATTCCAGTATCTGCGCAGAATTCTGAGTCGCCTCAATTCTTCTTGTAACAACTTGCACAAAATTAATAAAGCTACAATTTTGCAGAGTGACAAGACCATATATTCTGATGGCTCAAACCCTGTTTTTCTAAAGGGAAATAAAAAGAAAACTCTGGCTTTAAGGAGAACACCAGCAGTAGTCTGCCACCTCCTTAGTTTTATGAGTGAGCATCAAAAAGGCAACGAAGTTGATAACTATTTCTCATTTTGAGGCTTGGGTTAAGCTGGTTTTTTTTGCTTTACTCTCTCAGTTCCAGAGCAGCTTGTAAATCAATGTCAGACACATCATGTGAGAGATCCTTCATCAACTGTTCATAGAGCTGTGTGATACCCAGCGAGATGCACTGTTAGGAAATACCTCTGGTATTTCGTATTGTCAGGAGCTCTCCTGAGAGCCACTCTCCAGCCTTCCCAGCCAAAAATGAGGTGTGATGAGGGATGGCAGATGTGCAAAGGAAAGGATTTAAACAACAGCCAGATGACTCTGTGACTCATGGCACAGGATAATGGTGGCTCTTAGGAGCCCTGATCACCCATGACCACCTGTAGAGAAGCTTTTAAACTGAAAAGACAAACAGTGTTTATAAGAAGGCTAGGGTTATTAAATAGAACCTGGATCCAGACATGTATTTCAGACAAAGGGCTCAAGAAAACACTCAAGAAACTCTTCTGGTTTTAAGTTTTGCTCTTAAAATTCTCACAGTGTAAGACATGAGATTAAGAGGTCTGTTCTAAGGATCTGCTATCCAAACACAGGATTCACTTGCATTATGAAATCACCAGGGACGGAATTGAAAGTTGAAACTTCCTCTGCCATGCCTTTATTACCTACCAGCTCATGGAAATGCCAACACCCAAGACCCCCGAATTTCTTGTTTTCAGCCAGTTCTCAGCACAGACCTGGACTGAACATCATTCATTCAAGTTTCTTCCCAGCCTTCAGCTTGGCCACAGGTTGGCACCTTTGTCTGTAGGCTCTGAGGGCAGGAATTGCTGACATTCCCCAGGAAGTCAGCCAACAGTGCTCAGACAGTCTCATCAGCCCAGGATCTCCTGTGGCTCTCCAGCTCCTGCCTGTACCAGGGCTGAATTTGTGCCAAAGTCAGACTGCAGTAGCAGGAACATTAAAGGAAGGCCCTGGGCTAGTGGCTGTCTCACAATTTTATTTACAATAGCCTCACTGCCTTTGTCAGGCTTGTTCTCCATGGAATTGCATACCCACTTAAGGTTATGAATTTGATTTATCTGCAAGGTTTGAGGTGAGTTTCAGTTCTTGTGGAAGCAATAGAACAACGGCACGGAGCAGGAGAAGATCCAGGGAAGATATATCTACGTGGGAATTTACCACCCATGGCTTTGTCAAGGCCCTGCAGTGCTGATTTGCAGAGCTTTGCAATACACATTTCTTGTGTGGCCACTCCTAAATTAGTTCAGATTTACATCACTGTGGGCAGCACGAGAAAATACGGATCTGAGGCAGCAAAACAAACAGTGTTTGCACTGAGGTGTCAGGAGGCACAGATGGATTGTGCCACCTGCACTACTCATTCTATAGCACGTTCAAGCTAACTTCTGTGGGGTTACATTACAATTAAATTGATTTCCCACAGCATTAATTTCATAGTGATGTTTCAAATTGCTTAAGGCTCTGTCCAGAATAATGCTGAACTTGAGACAATAAAAAAGTGGAGGCATTTTGAATGACTCAAAAGATGTCACCATGAGACACCGTGAGAGCAGCTGAACACAGGCTGCACTTTTCCATGGATCCCACAGAAGCAGCAGTCCCAGAGGTGAAGAACTGTCCTGTACAGCAGACTCCAAAATGCTGTTTATTGTAAAGCTGGAATGCACTTCAAAGCTGCTTCCAGTTGACATTCCAAGTGTAGCTGAAGACACTTTACATCCTATTGATGCCCTTGGACCACTTGGCAAAGTCTCCCAGTTGCAGGTTCCCAAAATACAATCTGCACCCAATGATTGGATAATACTGAAATACCATCCCCAGCTACATCTTAGAGATGTTCCACTTTTCTGCCATAGACCTAAACCTTGCATTTTTCAAATCAGTAGGAGGTTTGCTTGGGGAAGAAATAAAAGATTAGAGCTGCAGAAAACACAGTCAGTAATTTGGCAGCCTGATTTTATAATAATCTTTGTCTAATGATTATTTAATATTGTACTAGGCTATTTAAAAGAATATTCTACAAAGTATTGGAGCTTCCTTTTCAAAGCCTGTGTAAAATGTGATTTGTAATTAGTAGCTTTAGATATGCAATGTGTGTGAGAGAATATTAGTATTCCATAAAAGCCGCTGTCAGTATAAGTTATATGGAGAAGCACAAAATAATATGAATACTTAATAGCTAAAATACCTCATTTAAAATTGATTTGCTAGATTTTATAGAAGCTCCACCTGAAGAACTTAGATTTTTTTTTCTTTAAATTCTGTTCTGAATAAATGAGTTAGGAACTATGACCATAAATGACCTGAGCACTAAGGGAATATATTAAAATTTACTTTTAAGTACTTCAAAGCATTTAACTTTATTCACATATAGATCCTGGATTTATTCACCCAGCTTGTTACAATAGCTCTGGAAATTACCACAGTAAATGTTCATTAAATATTCTGATATTTACAGTAAGTGTTGATGCAGTAAATTCCACTGACTAACGGCACCACTGACTCTGAGTTTGGAGTGTGGCCCGTTCCCTAAAAAGTTCTGCTGCATCCATCACTGTGCACGAGAAAGGAAGCAGCCTGTTTTGCAGTTGTGCCTTTGTGGAGAGCCCCAGCCCAGGAGCTCGCCAGGCTGTGCAGCAGAGGGCACTCACACTCTATGGAACGGCGGCTCCGCACCGCTGGCCAGCCCCGCGCTCGCACAGCTCTCCCCTCTGCTGCATGACAGTTCCACACAAATTTTATTCCAATTCCCTCGGAATTACTGGAAGAAAGTCAAGGGGGGAAAAAAAAACCCCACAATTTCTTTCCTCATACCTATGAAACCTCCTCACACATATCTTAAGGTCTCAGGGACAATCCTGTGGGTCTTAATCAAGGAGCAAAAGGTACCAATCCTTGAAGAGCTTCTCAACAGGCAGAGGGAGCAGGATTTGGCCATCAGAGAAGCAAAGAACGAAAAATGTTTCTTAAACTGCCTAGACCTGAGGCAAGAATTTTTTTAAGGCAGTAATAACATCAGCACTGGTTGCTCTGTGATCCTGACATGCTGCTACTAAACCGTGAATATTAAAAGAATATCTAAATTAATGAGTCCTGTGTTCCCTAATGTTGTGCCGTGGCTTGATTTCTCCCTTCACAAAGGAGTCTTCTCAGCATATTCCCTTTCTGTCCTAGATAAAATAATTTCTGATTTTTCATCTACTTCTGGAAGGTAATGGCATGGTGAAGAATGTGATGTGTGAGCTACAGATGGCAGTGAAAGAATCCAAGAAATCTAAAAATACAGTAAGTTTCACAGGAGAGGTTTTGTAAGGTGGCTGTCTCCTCCTTGATATCACTATTCAGTTGGCTATTGGAATGGGACTAATTTAATTAAGAGAACAGCTCAGATAAAACATTTTTGTCAGATTCCCCAAGTCCTATTCACCTTGGCTGAGAACTCAAGCAAGTCTCCTCTGAAGCAGGCCAGTAGCAGAGCTCCTGTCATGCCAGCTTAGCTGAGCACAGCCACAATAGGAGCAATTGGCACAAAAGAAACTACTGAATTAATGTAAAGATTATTATATTATTTTTCCAACGCTGACCCAATGGTCAAGGCAATTGCTGGCAAGAAATTGTTTGCTGCAGTCTTGATCTTTCACTCCTCAAAAGCTCCAGGTGCGTTTTATTTGCAGTGTTTGGTCCTGAAACCCTCACAGCTTGCCATGAGCTGACTTTATTCCTCTGCCTTCTCAACTACCTGAAGCAAAACCAGCTATTTCTAAGCAATAAACAGCAATNTTTTTTTTTTGAGGGTTTTTTGTAAGGAACATAAGCAGAATGGTGAGACCATAACATAGTTAAAATACAAAACAGGTTGTTAATTTGACTGTGCTCCAGTCTCTCCTAGCATGAAACTTGATTTCCTAATAATAAATTTCTATCTAGTTTCAATAGGTAGTCAAATACCACAAATCCACTTTGCATTTAAAAAAGAATGATGTATTTTATAGGAAAGAGAAAAATCTGGAGAAGGTGGTTTATGGCTAAACAATAGAGTTCTCCAGATCCCAGACAGAACCACTGTATTCCCTAAGCATTGGAGTGGGTGGTGGGGAAAGGTGGGGAAAGAAAGGGAGCCAAGGGGAAAAGGGTTAATAGAAGTTTTCCAATCTAGCATTCTCAAAGTAAACACATAAACAAAGAAAAAAAAGCCTCTATCTGACCAAGGGAGAAGACTGTTAGAAGGATGTAATGGAATCCCTGCAGCATTTCAAACTCTACTTCAAATCTAGGTCTCTTTCCACATCCCATGTTCATTGCTCGCAGCAAAACTGGGTTCCTTTAAAGAGCATGTCCCTTTATCATCATAGAACCAGCAGTTTCAGATTTCATACTTGTGATCTCAATAGCTGGCGGGAATTTATATTCAGAACACAACTTTGGTGTATAAAACTGGGGAGGAATCTCAGACAATGTATTTGTGTATCACCCAGCAATCTGAGGGGGGATCAGGGTATTTTAGCTGTGCCAGCATTGTTTTTCAGATGTTAGGGAAAAAAAGAGGAATACTAAACAAACAAGCAAAAAATTGATTTGTGTACTGTTTGAGAAATAGTAAGGATGGGTCACCATTAACTGTTTAGTGCTTTTTTGCTGAGGGACTGTTCCCTAAGGAAATGTGCTGGCTGTGGCCCTTCAGCCTCTCCTGGTAATGTTTTCAGTGAAGAAATCCCTGGCTTAGTACCTCTAAGTGTGTGTGTGTATGCACATACAAACACTTGCACTGCTCATTTACCCTAATTAACACTCCTATCTGCAATTTCACCTGGTTTGATAACTTGTAAGGGAGCCTGCTCAAATGTCAGTCTTCCTTGGGCACCAGTTTTTGTGCAGTCGTGTACAGAGGATTAGTGACACACTCAGGTGCACACAATGTTCTTGGGACTTGGCAGGATTAAGCTCAGAATGTTTTTCAAAACTCTTTAAAAGTCTTAATAGCACCTTTTGCCCTCTTTTCTCTGTAACCTATTTCCAAAAGAGATACATGACCCAGTGTTCAAGCCTTAGTGTTTGTTTTCTAGTGGTTCAGCTTAAAACAAGTCATCTTTGTATCCCCTAAACAAATAAAAAAAATTCCTCCAGCACCCTGAGAAATGCATATTAATAAAAACAAATATGAACCCAATTTTCCATCCTTTGTATTTTTTTCCTTAGTGAGGCCTGTAGTCAATCTCATATAAAAATCTCTCAGAAAAACGGAAAAGTGTGAGCAAAGGCAGATGTTGGCAAAACCCTGACCCCACAATGTAATGCCAAAGAAGAGCCCTGAACTGGTATTCCTGATGCCAGAAGAGACACTTTGAATTATGGAGAACTTTAGGAAAGCAATAAGATCTCCTTCAACAAAAATAGTTGTACCCACATAAATCCCACTCTTGGTTATTTTGCATTATTTTACACTCTTGGTCTATTGACTTTATCAAGATGCTACAGGAGGTAACTTAAGTTGAATGTCCTGGCTTTGGAGAGATTATTGGCATATTTACCTTCTTTTTTTACCTACCAGATTTTTAATTAAATTAAATTCCCCATGCCTGGTTAGCTGTAAAGTGCGTATTACTTACCTGCATCTTCAGATCTTTTACAGTCCTGTGGGTAAATCCATAATTAGTTGGTTTTGTAAAATGCATATTATTTACTTGACAGGCCAGAGTGGCTCTAGAGGAACTGTCCTCATGTCTTGGTTAAGTGCATAATTAGGCACATTAGTTTTTTAAACCTGTGTTATGTTCCCCATATTGAAGCCATTGTGCTCCATTTGTTAAATATTCATACTTTTTTTTTTTTAAATGTATTATTTACTCAATCCGTCAAGACAGCATGTAATTATGTATTTAGAACGTGTGCAATGCATAATCAAAAATACTCATGAAAATGTATGGAAAAAATTACTTTGCACTATTAGGGCATTTTTAGGCCACCGTGTCCTCCTCATTGTCTCTCAAAATACCAAGTATGTTCAGAACAACTATTTAATGAAAAAAGTGTTAAACCAAGCTCTACTTAACAGGATACTTACATATTGACCTAAGCGTTTAGACTAATTTCATAAATAAAGGGAGCATTTGTGCTATTTAGAAGCAGAATAAAACTTGATTTTACAGTCCTACCTCCTCAGTCCTTTGGGACAGATTCTCCCCCGGATAAAGGAGTATTGTTGCACTGAAGAAAGCACTGGCATGTTAATCAGCAAAGCAGTGATGTCCTAAAACCATGAATTATGACCTTCCAGGGGATATTTCTGACAAGTACCCATGAGGATGCTCCTGTCAATGCAATGGAGACCTTTGAGAGTGACCATTCCTCATTGAAAAAGCCTTGCAGGGAACCAGTATTTCCATGTGAGATCTTACGGGGGACACTGGTTGTGCACAGGCTTTGAGGATTTCATAAAGCTGAAGCTAATGGACATGAGGTTGTGAACAGCGTGATAAAATCTGGAGGAGGTTTGAAACTACCAACAACAGGATTTAAGTTAAATAGTCAGAGAGCAGCGGGACCTCCCTGATCTTGTATTACCCTTAGAGCTCTTAAACTGAATGAGAATGATGTGATGTTTAGTAACTTGTAGGGTCACAGCTGTTCAGAAAGGGTGACACATCAGCTTCTTGATGGAAAGGGCATCCTCCTAAGCATCTGCTATTCACCTACTGGGGGCAGCTAAATAAGAATTCATTCCCCTCTCCTCCCATCTGCTCCCACCTCCCAGCCTGTCCCTCCATTTCAGACAACCCCTGTAGCTCCCCAGCCCCTGGCCAGGTATGGAGTCAGACAGAAGCTACAATGCCTTGGGGGTGGGCACCTCCTCCAAATTATAGCTCAACAACAACAGCAACCAAAAGAACAGAATGTCCTGTCCTGTCACAGAGCCCAGGAAAGTGCCAGCTCCTCTTAAAACCTCCTTTACACTCCCTGGAGTTCCCTCCTCTCCCCAAGCGCTGCAGCGAGGCCAAGCTCCACCCCAAACCCCTGATGTATCACACGAGGAACTTGCCATCCGCAGAATGTGCCTCCTTTCTGGAATCTGCTCAGGTTATGGGCACACAATCAAATGCAATCAAGGCACAGCAGCTAAACAAGCCAGCAGCTGTCAGCTGGGCCTCTAAACCTACCTCTGGAGGTGCCTTTATGTTCCTCCCAGAAGCCTGTTATGGGGAGGGCCTTGCAGGGAAAGATGCTGCCTTCACCCCTGGTTTGTTGGGCTGTTTGTCACCCCTCTGCTCCATGTCACCTTCACATTTCAGCTGGCAAATCCAAATCTGGGAGTGCTCTTATTTGCTTAGCTGGAAAAAAAAGGAGAGGAAAAATATCAGATGGTTTCGTTAAAACAGACCTCAAAACTGAGTGGCTGCATGAGCACTGAATTGCAGAAGGACTGATGGAATGTTCTTTTTCTCCTTGGACAGCTGTTTAAGCTGGTTAGGGTGATAACCCCTAGGACATCAGCTGGGAGGAAATTAAGCCACTCTTGCACAGCTCTGGAACAGCTCCAGCCCACCCTGGCTGCAAAGGAAAACATGCAGCCTTAAATCCCAGAGGAAAGGGTCTCAATTTCAGTTGGTATTCTCAATAAATATGAAAAAAAACATGCATGGCAAAACTAGACAGGTTCCTCAAACAAAGGCTGTGATTAATTTTAAACTATGTTGTCCAATCATATTGATCATTATGGGCACTTACATTTACTATAAGTATTGGAGTTTTCCTGTTTTGTTTCTTTACTTCAACAAAAAAACAAGGTCTCTCTCCCACGGTTGGCTAGATATTTCCTGAAATAACACATGAGTGGTGGCTATTTTACCCAGCAGGTTCCTTTATCACCACAGAGCAGGAAAGTTGACAGGCTTTGTGTCTGAAATGTAATTAGCTCGCAGGAGTACAGTCATAATGAAAGCAAAATTTACGTGATTGTTTGCTGTTTCAAAAAGGAGCAAAAAGTGAATTCTGAGGCTTGTGTTTGGGGGACTTGTTCAGTCAATATCCTCAGATGATACTTCTGCCAAGGGGATGGGAAGCATGGAGTTTTAGGCCAGGTTTCTTTTAAGCTTTTAAGACCTCAAAAAATAAATTAATCATGAAAAATGAGCAAAAATCTCTTTTCTAGATGCTTTTGAACCTGCTGGCCCCTACAAAAATTTCAGAAAGCAAACAGCCTTTACTCAAACCAATTTTGTTGTGGGGTTTCCACCTATGGATAGCATCTATCCAGGAAAAGGAAGGCAAGTAGCAAATTCTTCATTTATATGATCTCCTAGCAGGAATGCTATAATGTACTGTAACAACAGCAGTTTCAGGACCTGCATGGAGAGCTCCAGAATCATATTGTGGGAAAAGACCCTGAGATTTAAAGGTCATTTTTTCCTTTGAAAACAAATGACATTCTTTCTACCAGATGTTCCTCTACCTGCTTCCAGGCAGGACACAGTAAAAGAGACTCCAGCCACCTCCTCCAGTGCTGCTATAATCTCCCTGACCATGAAGGCTTTTTTAAACTCCAGCCTGGCTCTTGCTACTTTCAGTCCATTGCTTTGTCCAGCAGAGACAGGGAGATTTATCTATGTGAAAAGAGCAGTCTTGCTCCCAGACATCAGTGCCTCAGGCTAAGTAACCCATTTCCTTTAATCTTTGTGGGCCACATTTTCTGGGCTTCTGATTTATCCTCCCTGTTCTCCTCTAAACTGTGTCCTACTGATTCAAATCTTTCTCAAATTGCGTTGGCCCAAACAGGATGAAAGGCTCCTGGTGGGGCCTTCTGAGAAATGGGAAATCAATGCAGCTCCTCGCAGATGTTGCCCAAGAGCTGCTATCCAGGCACTAAAACTAAAGAGGAACATAAACAAGGTGCTCTCTACAAAATATTCAATTAAACAAGTTACTGTGTTGTCTCAGAAACCAATAGTGGACTGAAAAGGGTCCTTACTGGAGTGAGTGACACAACCAGCATTAGCATGAATCACATCATGTTCTCATATTTCACTTTTTCCTAGCACAGACAGAAATATCACCACAAAGGGAAGAGGAATGTCCCTTTAAATTTCTCTGTATGCAGACCTCCTGATGTTGTCCAGGAAACAATGAGTCAAATATTAGATTCTATTTTGATGCAAGAGGCTTTTCAGTTAAGCAGAAGCAAACCTGTCATTAAGAGTGCTGCAGTGTAGCAAATAAACTACCCAAAAAAACTTGCTACAGAAAAATCAGCAACAAGTTTAGGAAAAGTTATTAACCACAATTTAGCCAAGAAGACACAAATACTGTATCTGTACCCGTGCTCTCAGAATTGATGCAGATTTTATTTTAATGTCATATTGTCCACAGGGAATGATGTCATCATTGGGCAAGTTGGTTGTACATAGAAAAAGCCATCAAGATGATGAAGAGAAAATAGATTTCTTTCCATCTCCCATTGCAGAAAAGAATAGGGCTTGTAGAATTTGGAGGTATTTTGCTTCAGAGCAGGGAAATCTGTGCATGTTCTTCTGAGAAGTGCCGTGAGTTTGCATCACGCTGTGGCCTAATGTAGCAAACTGTGATCCCTCAGAGCTGATGCCACAGGACCTTCCCTGATTTCTGTTTTGCAGATGAAATGTTCCCCTCCTGATCCACCAGCACTGCTTAATCCCCTGGATACAGCTTGGGTAGAATGAACTGCCAACAACTACAGGTAACTGGTGACCAACAGATACCATGGTACGGATAAAATCAAATGGAGTGGTCAACACACTGCGGTTTGATATTTTTGTTGTCGCTCTATCCAATTAATCAGGGACTATTTCTTAACAAGTGGACTGCCAAATTGGTGTGATTACATCCTTTGAAGTAAAAGTAGGTCTCAATCTGCCTATTTCATTTTTATTTTTGCCTTTTCCTTAAATCAGCAAATCCTCTACATAGCCTCTTGCTGATTTTAAGAGGCATATGGTTCTTAATCCAGCGGTGTATGAATTATGGCAGTAAATGGCTTTGAAAGTGCCTCGAAAGCAAAAATATGGAAATTTCTCTCCCAAGAGACAAGGATGAGCAGTCATTATTTTTGCAGAGAACACTGCCCAAGTGTTCCAAGACTCCGTATGTGTAATTGTTTGTCTCTTTCTTGCTTTGAAGTTTTTTTTTTTTTTGTAACAGCAAAACCTCAGACACACTCAAGGACAGCTTCCACGGCTTGGTCAAGAACAGCAGCGTATCTACATATTCACCAAGTCATAAATCTTCTATACTTTGGCTATGCATATATGACACATGACCCTTATTTCTCCCTTGTGGTCGCAGTCTGAGAGACAATGCAGGTCCACAAAAGCACACAGCTCCCCTCTCAGGTAATATTTCATACGTATCTCTTTACAGCCACCAACACGTCAAGGTAACTGAGCTGTAGTCTGGGAGGGGAGTTTAACCATAATTGTCTTAAATTGTCTAATTTGGATAAAATGAGCAAGAAAATTCCCTCAGCTATTTGTTAGTATAATAATGTCATCTATATGTTTCTTGCCTCGTGGTATCCTGCTTTGTAAAGGGGAATGAACTATAGTCTGAATCCTTTGGATATTTGGTTCGATCTGTCTGTCAGACATTAATTAGTTTCATAGCAATCTCTCACTGCTGTCTTGTGGAAAGACAGCAAGACTGAAAAATAAGCCAGGACGACAAAGGGAGAGCTTGACTTGCTTCTGACCAAAGAAATCTGTCATTAAGAAAAGGTTCAGAACTCAGATCTGAGGCTCCTTTTCCTGCCTTGTGGGAGTACAGATGACTGGATTAAAACATTAATGTGTTATTATACACCAAATTGTCTCCTCAAAGAATGGTCTATTTGCTCATTTATTTCTATGTACATAAACAACTGGAGAGAGGGAGATTTCCAGGGCAGGAACTCAACCATGCGACTCTCACTAATGACAGTGGCTGTTAGGCAGCCAAAACCTTGAATGAGGCTTCCAAATTAACCTTAAAATAACATTACCGAGGCCTCAGTAGCAGCTCTGCAGTTAAATCCATATTAAAATTTGCACTTGGAGCATCACTAATGTCCCAGGATTTCCTACTCAAATTGTTTTGCATCATCTCCCTATTTTACATGCCGAGGTCTAATTCTCTGCTTTGGAGCAGCATCCTTTAATATGGGTACAAAGCACATTTGCAGCGCCAGCAGAGAAGTGCTGCTACAGAGCACAGAGTCGTGTCCTAACTCTCCAGGAGACAAGGGAATTTGCCCATGTGTATTTAAATATATTAACTTTCACTCAAAAAGAAATTTAACCTGTTCCACTAAAAAATCTGGAGCCGTTATGCTATTTCTCCACACACTTGGTGATTCCTTCCTCCTATACTTTCTCCCTCATAGTTCCTAAGCCTCTGTAAATAAAGTAGTTTTATTTACATTGCTATAATGTAAATGGAGTTTTTTAAATGTTGATTGACAAGTTGAGTTTTTACATGGAAAATGTGTATCAGGCTTACAGCACTACAATACTACTTTGCAGAAGTAGGCATGATAAGAAATTCCTGGTTGATTTAAAAAAAAATTAAAAAACCAGAGTGAGTAAAAAAAGGAGAATCCTAATCAAGGCTTCTTTGAAACGTTTCATCCCCAGAGTGTTTTAAAGGACAAGGAGCAAGACCAGGGCTCTCTCAAAGACATCATAAATATCTACAGGAGTTTTGAAATGCTCCTTAAAGGGTGCTTGCTGTCCTAAAATTCTTGTATAAATATTCCTCATTCTCTGACATAATCCTGCAATGCATCCCACAAGACCTTGTGCTTAACCTCAACCACAAAACAACAGTGAGATCATTAAAAGTGAGGTTTCACTCAAGTATGAAGAACATGCTAGATTCCTTACTCAGTTTTTATAGGATCTTATTCTGGCTCCAACAATTTCAACAGTAATTCCTCAGACCCCTGGTAGATACTAAAGAGACTTTGGAAGGCAGCTTGCAGTAATACAGCCACATCAACAACTCTGATTGCTATCTACCAACACATTTAGCTCACCACAAAACTGAGACCAAACTACTAGGGAAGAGCTTCCCTGTTGGGAGAAGTAAGCAGCCTTTCCCTCAAAATATTCCAGATGCTCTGTCACTCTGAACCCTATATCAGGTTGGGGCAGCAGAGGCATTGGGTGTTTTTTGAGATGGTTTTTTGAATTATGTCATTGGGAAAAAAAAATTGCTTCACTTGATTTATTTACAGTGTCTCTTCCTTGAAGGAAATTCAAATATCATGCATTAGAAAAAACTGCAGGCAACTGCAGCACAGTTAGAATTTTAAAGACTGTGTTAAAGAGAGGTTCCTAAATCCATGCACTTCTGCAGTGCTCACACCACAGCATCCCCTGGGCCAAAACATGTTGGG
Organism: Leptocoma aspasia; assembly: GCA_013399835.1. Lineage (NCBI taxonomy): Eukaryota > Metazoa > Chordata > Aves > Passeriformes > Nectariniidae > Leptocoma > Leptocoma aspasia. The sequence continues at coordinate 1,100,694 of VXAX01001541.1, read as the reverse complement.
CCATATTTCACAGAATCATCTTCTGCTATTGCAACCCCATGAGGTGCTGTAGGAAAACCAGGACTGTAGGAAAGGCCAGCTATAGCTCTTTCCACATCTCCTGCAGATTGTTTCTTGGTTTGGGTAAAGACACTTTCCATTCCATCCAAACTGGTTCACACGTTTTCTTAATAAGAACTTGTGTCAAAACGTTTCAGTTGTCAGAATATTCACCTCTGAGCCTGAGCTTGTAAGTACAAGTCCACACATTAGTTTACCCATCAATATCCTGTCTGTATTTTTGTCTGTGCATTCCTAAAGTGCCCATCACCCTGATGCAGAGGTGCCAGTGCAAATTCTCACCCCGTGTTAATTTGACAGCGCTGTCATCAGAGCTGGCTGTGCTTCAACTAAAATACAAACCCATGGCTACTCCTGTCCAGCTCTGAGAGCTACTCTGGAAGTTGGTGGCTCCATGACAAGAGAGGTAGCAGGTCTAGTCCCACGCTCAGGTCACTGTTCCCTTCTACAATAAAACAGGTTGTAAATCCAAAATCTGAACAAAATCCTCATCATTGGTGAGATTGGGAGTTGGTTCACTTGGAAAACTCACTGTCAAGGTCTTAGGAAGACCTTTAAGTATGAGGAAAACAACCTATATAAACAAAACCTATTCTGTTCTTTATCCTACACAAAGCCTAGGCAAGGAGCACACCATCTTCCCAGAAAAAGCCATTCTTGTGTTCAGACAGCAACTAGAAGAGATATAAAAGAGCAGCTCCTACAGGACCAGCACCACTTGAATGCCTGAATACAGAATTAAAAACAGGCTTCGCTTCCAGGTGCAGACAGATGTCTGATGTGAAGATATTGGCTGTCTCTCACCAAAAATGACAGGCATTTTGGTAAGGCTTTTCTTAACAGATGGCAAAACTTGGGTCCTACTGATTGCTGCAGGATCTGGAGCCACTCAGCACACAGCAGGATCAGGCCCAAACATGGGGCTGAACACCAGGTTTCATCCACATTGTTAAGAAAAGTTATTGGTGTGAAAAGGGTGTTCAGGCACTAAGCATCAGATTCAGGGGAAAAAAAAAAAAAAGACTAACAAACCTTTGCAGCGTATTGTGATGTTTTCTTTTGTATACCGTATCAATGACTGTGTAGTGTGCTCCCTGAAAATCCAGCCCTTGGTAATTGTCAGGGAACTTCATTCTGAGTGCAGGCTCTACTGGAAATTAATTGCTTCAGTGCAATCTGAACCACATCATAAATGTCATGTAGAAGTTGCAGGGAGTGAGGAGGCAATGACAGCTCTATCCGCACTGTTTCATTTAAAGGTGGGTAAAACACACTGCGACAGAAGTGCTCTTCATCAATAATTTAGTCTGCAGTGTAAAGCCAAGCCTTGCCAAAGATGCCAGGGGAGCAGCTACCTCCCTGGTTTTAATGACACCAGCAGGGAGGGGTTGAGGGGCCAGCTCAAATCAACATTCACTGCACATCTGGGCATGTCGGCAGATGAAGATATCTAGGACTGAGCTGACAGGACAAAGGGTTGAAAAAAGAAGTGTAACCTAGAAAACCTTTACTTTGAATTCTTTGTATAAATTCAAGGGGGATGACAGTTCCTAAGGTCATCTTACATAATAAAACTACAGTGATCTACATAGAGAATTTTAACTCTTTCCAACACATAATCAAAGCAATCGCAAGTTAAGTTTATATTATTCACTTTATGAATGTAAAATGCAGAATACTTAATTCTATGAAAAGAACTGTTTTAATGAGCACAATGTTAACATTTATATGGCTGATTTCATTGCAATAACCCTAATTACAGTAGCACGGAAGGCCCACTGTACTGGAGGGTCACTGAAGTTCCTATTATAACCCTTATCTTAGGGGAGTTTTAAGTCTTTGCCATGTCCCAGCATATCGGCTGAAACTTGCTATGCAGGTTAGTGCTGGCTTACTCCTTCAAATTATTGTTTTACAGAAATTTCGTTTGGTTCTTAAACAGCTTCCATTTGCCAAAAATCCAAGTTTTTACTGCGTTTATGACAGTCTCCACACAAAAGCCTATCCATTTGCTCTGAGGAGAATACGACATTCAGGTGCAAGGAGACGGATCCATCTCTGTACCAAACTCCGTATCCTCACCCTGGGAGGTTACAAAGCCGTGTAGTTACAACATGGTTGAAGCTATCCCGACTTGCAGGGTTCTGGCAGAACTTTCAGGCACTAATCCGACATTCTGGGCTATACACTGGATGCCTGTGGTTTGGCTGAGGGGTGAGGACTCGTGTCATCCAAGTGCGAAGCTGCCGCCTCAGTCCGGGAGAGCAAATTCCTTTTGTCCGGGCAAGAGCAGCTACAAAAAACAACCACTTCCACCTCCAACACTGTCCATCAAATGTTGCCTCTGCAATAGTAATAATCCTCACTGCTGGCAAGTTCAGACTAAATTATTTAACGTCACAGTACCTGGAGCTATAGCTGAAGGCTATTGAAAGCATAGAATTATCTTTTCCTTATCCAATAAAACTATAGAGTTAATTCTTTTCTGCTCACATTTTGGATGAAATACTAGGGGCTTTCCATGGTCTTTAAAGTCATCTAGACCACACCAGAGCTGTGCTTACAGCATAAGCTTCATCCATGACAACTTCATTGAGGACTACTGCAGGTTTTACTCCCAGTGGGGGGGTCATATGAGAAGGTGACAAACAAAGGAGTCTGGGGAATACAGAAGGTGGCATCTCTCCTAATTGCATCTGACATTTCACTTTCATTTTCCTAGCCATCCAAAGGCACAGAGTGGGTAATCCAGTTGTTAATAATAATGTTAAAATGCTAATGGCACCAGGAAAGCCCTCTGAAAGTACTGCAGAAGAGATATAACATTTACATTCTGGGGAAGTTAAACACTACGTGTAGACAGATCATCACTGGCTCAGGTGATGATTTCCAAGAGGGAACTTGAACAAGAGTAGGTCATAATAATTATATTTGGTGTCTGTGGGTAGCAAAAACCTTCCTATGTCCACCCTCAGAAAAGAAGACTCTTGTGCTTGCAGTGATGCTGGATGCACTTGGAATAGCATCACAAGATGAAAGCCTCTGAGATGACAGCAATACTTTCCCCTCCACACAGCATCAGAGCCTCTGGCCACTGCAAGCTGCCAAACCAAGTCCCTTATTTTTTGTCACAGTGTGCCCTGCACTGAGTGTCCTCAAGGAAAACCCACCCTTCCACACTCTGTTACTTGTCCCCCAGCTCCAGGAGAACGCATGGATGATGTTACATGCTCAGTGGTTCTCACTATCACTGTTTATGCTGGTGGATTATAAGGAAAGAAGGAAAGGTGACCATTATCTGAAAATCAGACCAGGAATATGGTGAGCTCTCTAAAAGCTTCCAAATTATGTTGTTCACTATAAATGTGAGATCTACCAGAAAGGTCATTTGAAAGCCTATTCCAGTGTTGTTTCTTTGCTTGGTGCCTCACTTTTGGGAAGAAGCCTGAATTCTAAAACTAAAATTTAAGCTGTGCTTCTTTCCCTGCTGAATTGCAGAAAACTAGGAACCCTAATTATGATTAACTCTGATAATAATAGAATCCCACATTACTAATGTGCACTCAGAGAGATTCAAATGAGGGTGTGCATGTGCACTGGGAAAGGATAAGCATAAAACCATAAGTGGCAGACTTTTCTTTACAAGTGCCAGGCTAAGCAGAGCCATTTAACAAACACAGGAACTGGAAGAATGGAATTTCAAAGAAGAGTGATCCTCACCCAGGAACATGGCTCTGAGGTGTGTTTTTAAGGACGGCTCTGTCCCACAGTGCCCCACATATACATTTACACCCCATGTGAGTGGGGTGTGAGGGCAGGGAGTTGTCTGAGCACTTCCTCAAGAGGCAAAGCAGCAGAGGTTCAGGACCCCTTAACTGCAGCAGTCAAGTGCATTAACTTGTTTAATTTTACCCAGCGATTGCCAGACTCCCAGCTGGTGCAGCCTGGCACAGCTCCATGGATTTCAGCAGAGCTACTACAACTGACACGAGCTGGGGATCTGGCCCAGTTTCTCAATTTGTCAGAGCCGGCCATTCTTAGGGCACTCTCCTGTCCTATGCAAATTGTCATTGTGGAGAATGACAGAGTTGTGACAATCCACACCAGCCACCCTTCTGCATCTTCACTCTCCTTCTTATGCCCACTGCAGGATTCCTCCAGGATTAACATCCCAGTAGTGAGAGCCGAACCCCACAATGAGACAATGAACAAAACAATTTGGTTATGCCAGAATTTCTAACCTTGGAAAAGAAAAGAGTTTGAAAAAATTCCAGCTTTAGAAAAAGAAAGGGTTTGTCTGGGACAGAGTTAATTTTCTTCTCAGTAGCTGGTGCAGGGCTGTGGTTTGGATTTAGGATGAGAATGACATTGATGCACAGAGATGTTTTAGTTGTTGCTGAGCTCACCCTAAATCAAGGACTGTTGAGTTCCCCATGCTCTGGCAGTGAGGAGCTGCACAAGGAGCTGTGAGGGAGCGTGGCCAGGACAGCTGACCTGGCCAGAGGGATATTCCATACCCTGGGATAACAGGGGCACTGCATAAACTGGGGGAAAACTGGAGGAAAAGTGGGTTAGTGACCCCTGCTCCAGAACAGTGTTGGCATCATTCTCTTAGTATATTTTTCCACCCCTCTTTCCTATTAAACCATCTTTATTTTTTCTGATTCCCTCCCCCATCCCACTGAAAGGAGGGAGTGAGGGAGTGGCTGTGATGTTTTGCTGCCTCCAGGGTTAAACCACAACAAAGGGTTGCAGAACAGTAAATATCTAACAAAAGAACCTATCCCAGTAAAAGTGACACTGCAAACAGCTAAAGCACTGAAAACAGTTATTTTTACAGCATGAAAATCAGCAATTTTACAAAGAAATGACTGTAAAATACATAATAGTTCTACTTCTAAAAAAAAAAAAAAAAGAGAGAAAAAACTATATCAAAGTCTGCATCCTCCCCACCAAGCAAATGCCCATCATGCAGCCCAATAGGCTTAATCTGCCATAAAGCCAAATACTTCCCAGAGGAGGTGATCGTTAGTTTGAACATTAATTTCCCTTTCCCTCTTCTTGTGTATCCATTAAGTGGAATAACAAGAAATGTTCATGGCCATAAGGTGTGTTTGATGGCAAGGAGTAAAAGAAAATGTGCAATTAAAAGATGTAAATGATAAACTGCACAACTTCTCAGCTGGCTTGACCAATATGTGGGACTTCTGGGAGATGCAGGTTTTGTTCTCCCATGTTGAGGTCAGTGAACTGAAGAGACCCAAGGATGGCAAAAGTTGGAGGGGAAGAGAAAAATTATTAAGGCTGCATCTTTTCCTTGCTTGCTTAGATTTGCAGAACATGTTTCTTGAATGATTTTGAAGCCCAACATATAAAAAGCTGACTATTTATATATTTGATTCTTTAAAAGCAATTAGGAATACAAAGCAGATGGTACGGCATTGTAGATTTCCCTTTTCATATTGCTTAAGCACTAGAGATCAATAAGTCTAATATAAACAGATGATTTCCATAGCAGGGTTTATAATTAGCTGGCACTGAATGTGTCCAAACTCTAAAATAATTAGCAGAAGCATGTGGCACACCATTAAAACCTTGTGGCTTGTCTGCATTTACATTTATAATTATTAAAGTTAATTATGATGCTTGTGGTGTGGTTCCAAGCTCCTTTACAACTTAGATTAAATATTTTTTCAGTCCTACTTTTTCTTTCAGCCCACCAAATGCCAGCACTTTCAACAAACCCCATTTCATCAAAAAGAAAAAATGGAGGTTATGTTTATAGGAATGACCTGAATATTTTCCTAACTAACACTTTTATTTTTCTAAAGGGACATGACACAGGAATTGAGTAACTCAGCATTTTGGCGAGAAAAAAATCCTGATTAGACATAATAATTTTAAGGTTGCCTAAGAAAACCTTTATACTTAAGCCTGATGTACTGTTTTAAATAAAATTCAAACAAAGAGAAACCATTTAGTAATCAGAACATTTCAATGGCATTAAAGACCTTCCAGTAAAGTAAATCTTAATTTTACATGTTCTGAACCTGGACAAATCACCATGGAAAAGGCAGCATGACTGGGTGTAAACATCATATATTGGGCAAGGACTTCTGAAGGTCCAGTTTGGGTTTACATGTCTCTTCCCACAACCCAGGCTACAGAAAGCCCAGTCAATCTACCTGGTCACTCATGAAAATAATTTTCATAAACATTTATCATTAAGACATTTTGTAACACATCCAGAACCCCAAAGAAGTTGCACTGTTTGCATAATGTATTTTCTCAATTATTCATTTCCCTGAATTTTTCTTTCCTTTAGTGTAAACAAAGTTGAATTCCACACTGCCACACATATGGCCGAGTGAAATGGGATGGATGCCCTGAGGAGGGGTGACACTGTGGGACACAATGCTTCTGGAGGACACATCCTGTGATTCAGGGCTATCACTGTACTGGGCAGGCAAGTAAAAATTGATTTAATTTACCAAATCACGTCATCCTGTAGGATTAGGGGAACATGACTGTGAAGAACAGCATCTCTTCCATTGCACATCGACGGGGCAGTGTGAAATTCCTAAAATTTCTGCAGTCAGCTCGCTGCTGAAAACTGTGCAGTGACACTGCCACCTTCTCTGCTCTCCCTGCAAGTGCAACCACCACGGGAGCAGGCACAGAGAGAAAGGTTTGGGCAGCAGAAAATGCCACAAGAACCAAACACCAATGGGAATCAATCCCACACGCCATTCCCAGAGAGAGCAAAACCTAAATCTTTGCATACAAGTGGTTTTGATCAGCTGCTGGAGGTTACTGGATGCAGCAGATACCTGAGAACAGGGCACAACTCTCTACGCCAGCAGTACTAGTTTTAATCCTGGGGATTTTTTCAATAAAAGGAAATAAAATGTTAAAGGCCTTAGTGAGGATTAAGATTAGATTTTACAGAAACAGAGCCTTGTACCTCCCAGGTGGTAAGTATTTCATAGGCACAAGTACTCCCATTTCTGAAATTACCAGGTCTACCCAATTTCTACTGCAGAGAAACCTCCCCCCTCTTTAATGCATTTCTGTTCTTCATATAACATGTCCATCATGAACTTCTTGGCCCTCGTTCTTGTTTCCCCTGGCTCAGGCCAGACCTGGAGATGTCTGGAATGTGACAAGGCAGTATTAGCCTGCCAACTATATTCTGTTAGCAAATTTATTTTCTTCTCCTAGACTGATGATAAAAATGTCATGGTGTGATGCTTTAGCAGGCCCAAGAGCTGCCCACCTACAGCTGCAGGGCTTGAAGAGAGCTCGGAGCCAAGAACGCCATAAGGAGAGCAGACAGCAACTCCACCAACTTTGCTCCTTCTGCATTGGTTATTCTCCTGCTAAATGATGCAATGTGACCCCCTCAGGGATTCCAAGTCTGATCATGTTTTTCTCACTATTTTTTCTTCCCTACTTCCTCCTTCTCCTTGACTAAAGCAGCCCAAACTGCTGAATTTTTCATGAAAGAGATAATATCATTGTACATAAGATAATGGCATTCAAATACATCCATCTGCTTGTTAGCTCTGACTACATCGATTGTGTTTCTTCTGAAAGAATATTTACCAAAAGGGTGGGGGGAGGGGGGAAGGAAAGGAAAAAAAGGTTCTCTTTTGTGGCATAAAATATGCACATTTTCATAACTGAAATACAAAATCCCTTTTACGTACTTTAGATAAGACAACAAAATGAACTGAGAAATTAAGAACAGCACCCCTGAGGTCTTGCCAGGACAAAAGTATTTCCTCCTTCCAATATTTTATTAAAAATATAGACAGGTTTTACACTAAAACACTGTTGATTTTTTTTCCTTTCAGTAAACAATATCTTGTTTCAGAGGTGAAATACTGCATGCCAATGATTGGGTTTTACTAGCCTAAAAGTTTTCAAACATGGTCTAGAGGATTATACCTAAGGCATCCAGTCTATCTCACTTTCCCATAAAAACTGCCCAAACCTAAAGTAATTCAATTTATCATTTTATTCCTTTTCTTGGCTATTCCAAGAACACAGAGTAAGACCGTAAAATATGTGATATCCAATTACTGAAAATGTGATGAAAAATTACTCTCAAAAGTAGGACAAGTGAATATATTTACTGGATTTCAGATGCTCTAGATAAAAAGGGTAGTGAGATAAAAACTGCCTATCAATTTTACACACATTGAACTACTTCCACTTTATTTCCTATAGGTCGTGTACAACAGCCCGGCTTTTGAAGTTTCATTTCAGCAAACAATATATTCTAATTGGCTTGTTTACATTTATTACCGCCATGTCCTAAACTCTGAGATGTGCTTTGTGCTCTTCCTTTGACCTGTTTAGTGCAGCAGCTCCCCCGGAGCTCCTGCCACCTTGGCTGGGATTTGAATAACTCCTGTTTAAAGAACAACTGCTGAACCAAAGGATGCCTTTCTCCCACCGCCTTGAGCACATTTCAGTGCTTGCTGCTGAAATGGCAAACACGGCAATTAAATGGAAATGACAGCAGTTGATCTGATTATTTCCTTCCCTCCAATCTCCTTTTTATTATAAGTTTGCATATTAAGGAAGTAGGAGGGTACAACCCCCTTGAATGTTTGTCCCTTTTTTGATGAGTAGGAGGCCTGTACACAGTGTGCCTCTTGCAGGGATCTCTGAAATGGGGCAAATGGAAAGAAATCCTGATCCACAGGGGACTTCCATGTTGCAAAGCCTCCAGCTCACTCCCCTGTGTGCTTCGCTCCGGGATCGCAGGAGTCAGTGACGGCAGCTCTCCATTCCCCATGAACTTCCCACGCCTTCTCAGAGAGCTGTGGAAGGAAAAATGCGTTATCCTGGAGCCAGGCTTAATCACTTGCGGTGTTCTCAGAATGGAAGCTGAGTTTGTGCCTTCTCTTTTTGGCTGCTGTGGTTTTTTGGCTGCTGTGGAGTTTCTTTAGCATCACAGGAGGGTTCCTTCTCTTTCAGCCCAATTCGCTCCCTCCTGATTTCCACTCCATTAGCAGAGCCACACCTGCTTGAATCCTAGAATCCCACGGGCTGGACAGAGGGCAGCACCACCAGTACCCAATGCTGTCTCCAATATCACTCTCCCCGACAGTTTCCTGAGTGGAACTTCATCATCCCTTGGACACGGAGAGAATGATGCCTAAATGTTCCTCAGTGACAATTTGGTTTATTTCAGAATTGAATTTAGAACAACTACATCGAAAGAGACTGCGATTTAATCACAGATGTTCAACAAGGGCAAAATTATTCACAAGTTTGGAGTTGTGAATTATTTTTCAGCTCCATTGACCAACATGTCTCACTTTACACTGCAGTAGTCTGTATTAATAGCTGATGCTGAGTTTCCCAAATGATGGCATCTGTGTGGCAACCAGGGAGCGATTTTTCCTGGACAAATGCCTCTCCTTTTCCTGACTTCTGATCTGCTGCCTGTTGTAAGTTTACTGTGCAACACAGACTGTGGGAGCTTTGTGTCCTAAATACAGAGGACATGTCCAGTCCAGCAAAATAATGCTATTATAATAATAATTGCTTCAATACTGTTTGTGCAATCTCTTTGCAAAATCTTGTTATTTGTGATTCTTATCCCACAACTTGATATGCATAATAGCTTGAAGGTGCTGGTGATGGAATTTTTCCAGCTCTTTGATGTGCCAGCAATGACTTGTCCATGTTTCACAGGCACAGACTAATGTGGAAATTACTACAGCAAAATAAACACTAAGTCTGGTATTCTGTAAGATACCATGCATGTGTCAATTTATGATGCAATCTCACATGCAAAACATGTATTTTTAATTCTGCACATGATTTCTTAGACATCTGATAGTCTCTTAAAAATAAATTAAATCTATTACCCACACTAATACACCGATCCGATATCTTGCAGATGCTTTTCCAGCTCTGGACTAGTGCACAACCTTGCTTTTCTTCTGACTGACGATAAATCTGTGGACTTCAGCTGCCACTTCAGCAAATTTGTTGGTCATGAACTAGAGGTCTTCTATAGTGTGTGCAACGAAAGCACAACCACCTGCGCAGAGGAGTTCACATATAACCTTCTCCTTCAGTGCTGTGGAGGCCTTCAATCTGCTCAGGTTAAAGAGCTTGCCAGATGTTCAAAATTTAATAAATATTCCTGGCATCATGTCTCTAGTGGCATCATCAATCATTACTACAAAGAACAGTCCAAAGAACAGTCTGTGCCAAAATATACCTTTGCTTGACTCCTTTTGCTATTACAAATGGATCCAAGAGAGTGCCAGCCCCAGCCTTATCCAGCACACCATTGTGCAGATGACGGATAATTTCACAAACTTTTCTGGACATCCAGGAGTTGGGAAATATTGCCAATAATTTTCACAGAGATGGAAGTCGGAGAGCATCAAAAACATTGCTAAGGTCAATGAAGACTTGTTACAGGGGCGTGTGTTTTGCTCTGTGTGTTTTTTATTGAAAACAGCTAATACCACATCCTAGCCCCCTCTTGGATAATGGGCATCACCCTAATATCTGGAACCCTTGGATCATATTCACCCAGCATTTGTCCTTTTCCTGAAATTGGAATTGCTATAGAAACATCTTTATTTGTGTATACCAGAGTGCTGGAAGATAAAGGGGTATTTGACATTCACAGCCTAAGGGTGTGTAGCTTAGGCATGTGAAGATGATGATATGCATCTGTTCCCAAAGGAATTAGGGTTCCCAAATTCTTATACAGTTTTTTTGAAAATTCATGTTTTAAATATTATTTATCTATGTTCCTCCTTAAATTTGTTTAAAGTCAATTTTTCTCTCTTATAAAAGGGCTGAACACAACTGTAAGGAGATTAGAACAGCTGACTGAGGCCTTGCTGAGGTACATTTTGGTCTTTTTACAGAGAATTTAGGATACTTGTTTTCCCAAAGTATATGGAATGACTCTCAACATGGATTTACAGTACTTGACATCTTAATCCCCTTCACTTTTTTCTCCTCAATTTGATAATCTCCCTCCTATTGAGATCATTATGTGGACTATTTTTAGTTTCTTAAGGATTGCCGTCCCACTTTCAATACAAGTATATAACTGAAAAAATCAACAATAATTATGTTTAACAAATACAGGAGGAGAAAGGGAATTGTTTTCTCCTGCTCCATGACAAAGACATCCAATGGAAGACTTGGTTTAGTGGAAGCAGAGGTGAAATGAGCACTTTTAGCAGTTCAGAATCATCAGACACACCTCTTCATGTTTGCCTGTTCCCAGCTTCAATCAAGAATTTTTTAAATAGGAGTAAAAAAGACTGAACTACTTATGTGCTTGAGTGCTTTTGCTTCACATCATTCTGCATTAGCAAGTACCCACTAAAGCCAAAAAGCCAACATTTAAGTTACCCTTTTAGCTCCTGTACAAGAATAGAAGTGCTGCACCTTTTCTACAGGTAGGTTTTCCCAAAAGCAAAGCGGGACATGGAGCTCCTCATCCTGCTGCCAAATAATCGTCTCAAAAATCTTTAAAAATCCTAATTGGGAAGTACTGGGCCACTGTGCCCTGCTCAAGGCCTTAGACTGGGCTTTAGCCACATCTCCAGGGCTGCTGAAGGAGTCCCATGAGTAAAATCAGCATGTCTAGGGCTCCAAAGAGTGGAGCTTCAGTTTTAAGTGGGGGTCCTGAAACCTGCCTGTAGGACTGAGCCAGCATAAAGAAAATATTCAAATCTCTCTTTGAATAGATTTGTTTAGGTGTATCCAAAGTACATAAAGGCAAGTTGTGCGTTAGAGAGAGGGATCAAGACTTTCTTGGAATGGAGAGAGGACAGGCACATGCCTGAAGAGAGTTCTGTCTTACAGGTTGGTGCTTTTTCTCTTCTCATTTATGTAAAAAAAATGATGTTACCTGGTTTTAATTTGTTTGTGCATCCACTCATTCAGTACAGAGAATTCATACTTGGCCACTACTGATAGTATGGACAGTTGTTCTGCACAGACAGACCCTTTCCCTTATCCCCACTGGTAAAGGTGTGCTCTTCAGACAGCTGCAGGATATTCTGTTGACAGGATTTGGCTTTTCTGGATGCCAGCCAGCTTGCTGACATCTTCCTTGACTAAAGGACAATTTGTTGATCAGGGGCTCAGTGTTTGGAAGATTTTGGCATGGGCAGCAGGTTAGGTCCATATGTGCAGGGCCAGCAGCACACAACCAGCAAGATTCGCCTTCCTCACTGCTTTGGTGGGGCTCAGCAGACAGGTTGTCAACCCTCTGACAACCTTCAGGTTGTCTCAGACCGCCTGGGGTGCAAATACTTGGCAAGTCTTTGCATTCCTGCAAATGCAGGCCCCCACCTGCAGCTGCCACTCGTGCTCCCAGGAGCTTCTATGCGCACACTTGGAGCCACAGGCATGAGAGACAGACAGACCCACTGACTATCCAAGGTAACATTTTCTGCAACTTCAGCCAGTGATTTTACACAAAAAATCTTGTATCACAGTGGAGTTTTGGGTTTGCCTAGAGCACTACTTTCAGAAAAGTGTTCAGTATCATTTAAGGACTCAAAGGGGTGGATAATGCTCCACATCCTTTGGATAATCTTTTCCAGTATTATTGTCAGTGTTAAACTAAAGCTCAGTCTGGCCCACACAATGCAGCAGATTTCCAAAGAGCAGGTTGTAGCCAACTGTAACTAGAGTTGATATATCATGCCATATTTGCCCAGCAGAATCTCAGATGGTTGAACAAGACAGATACTGCGTTTCTGCACATTAATCTGATCTTCGAAAGTCCACAGGTCCAGATAACACGTTGACTTGGAAATAGAGACCCTCTCAACTGGCACTTCTACTGGATACTCTTTATAATGAAGTTTTATAATGCAATTTCCTTTTTCTGATTGTGTTTCTCAAACATCATTATTGCTGAGCATTGAGTTTGTTAAATGCTTACACCAAAAGCAGGGGCAAGATTTCTTAGGAAGATAAAAAGGTTTCTTCTTTTAGTGCTTAATTAGAAATTAGCCATACTTTAAGGAAATGTAAATGACAGCTCCAGAATCCTGTGTCACACAAGAGGCAGGGAGCTGAATTAGCACATTAAGTGGGACAGCCCTGTTGCTCAAGAGGCAGGGACACGTTAGAACACAGCACTGGAGAATGTAACGCACAGAGCAACCTCACCTTTGCATGGGAATGGACCTGAGCCAACATTACAGAGCCTGCCTAACATTAGAAACTCACATCCATTTTTACATAAGTGACCTAATTATAAGAGGTGTTATAAGGTAGGTGACTGAAAACATGGCCTCTTGAAAAATCAAGCACAAATTCATTGTAGTAGTCCTACCTTTAAATGTTCTCTTTACTCTCCCTAACCACCATGCAAGCACAGAAGCATTTACCCTAAAACTTACTCCATGGGACACACTAGTAAAACCCAAACTAAATGTTCCACTTGCCATGTGGCTGTCAGAGAGGAAATAATTCAGGCAGGAGAAGAGAGAGAAAATAGGAAGGATGTGGAGGAAGATTAGCAAGATGTCCTTTAAAAGCTAAGTTCCTAATAGCTAACCACATCTTTAAGGAAAGATGGTACTTTGCCTCAAAAGAGAACTTTGGTGAACTAGACTGGATAAAATTATGGAGGTTATTATGCCTGTAGCTTCCTTGCTGTGCATTCTTCCACAGAAGTGCTCACACCTGCTGTGCGTGGCCAAATAACATGAATTAAAAATGCTGCACAGCGATGAAGTTGGGTTTCTAATGAAAATACCTCAGAACTGGTGGGATATTAACACTTTGGGATCTCCAGTGCTCCCCAAATCCCTGCATCTCTCCAGGCTGCTGATAATACAATGCAACCAGAAAAAAAAAAAAATTTTTAACTTCCAGGCATGCCTGAAGTCAAGCTGGAATCACGAGAATCTCCAGCCTCCAAAGGTGGAGTGATACCACCCAAACCTGGTGTCTGGAGGAGGAAAAGGCCTAGAGCCATAATTCTTCTCACAGCCTCCACAGTACATTGGCCCATCTGCCTTAGATATAAAGCACATGTTCCAAGCCTGTGTTTGCCATGACAGCCATGAAATCCCCAGCCATTTTCCAGGAGTCATTATCCTTGGGGATAATAAAATTCTGTAAAACAACAAACATAGGAGGTACCGATGCCAGGTCAGGAAACAACTGTTTTATGGGGAGCTGTATATTAGTTTTAGGACAGGGCTACTGGCAGCCAGTGCCCTAAATTATGTCTGGGAGACACGTGAAGTGAGACAAGTGGAATGGACAATAAATCCCAAGTGCTGCAGGCAAGGTTTATGGGGCCAACAGTGGTTTAACATTTGGGCAAATGTCTTAGACATGCTAATTTTCTGCTTCTCCCTCTGACTGAAATGACCAATTAGCTGTAACCAACCCAGCCCAAATTTAACATATCGAGTATGGAATCCTCATGGAGTCCTGCTCACGATTGATTCTGCAGGTAAACATTCCGGAAAACACCAAGTTACTCTGAATAACAAGTAAATACAGGGAAATTGCAAACTGCTCACAGACATTCTGTCAAGTGAATTAATTGCTCAGTTCTACTTTATTAGGAGACCTTTATGGTTGTGGGCAAGCCTGCCTTGCTAAAATCCTTTGATCACTCTTAATACTGGAAGTCCTCTTTTGTAAGGCTAACTTAATATTGTTGTATTCATGCAGCTTAATATGAGTAGGTGCTAAGTGCTTTGCCAGCCGAGGAGCTGCAGAGCATGGAGGAGAGATCATTCTATTTATTCAATTTTATTCCATTCAATAGGCTGGACTTCTTTGTTTACATGATAAATTTCTTAGCTGTAATTTTTTTTCTCCCAGCTTTATGTATTATACTATGTTCTGTCATTGTGTTTTTCTGTTTCTCTTTATCAAAAATTGCAATCATCTCAAAAAAGCTGATCTTAAATCTTTTCTGCTTCAAAATTAGCTGTTGTGTAAGCAATCACACATGCAGGTCAAAGTTTAAAGGCTGATCCTGAATCCAGAGAATTCAGTACCAAAAGTCTATTTGAGACCAAAGAGAAAAAAACACAGATCCAAGACGATAACTTGCCTTTTCAAATTTATCCACTGCAATGCAAATGTAAACAAACTGGTCTATACATTAAAAACAAAAAAGGAAAAAAAGAAGGAAGAAAGGTAAGCCCTGATCTTGTCACAAGACACCATCCAATCCCAGCAGGCACAGAAAGGCAAAATCTTTGAGAGGAATCCTGGACCTGGTAAAGCCAATTTAAATAAAGATTTCACCAAGAGACCTCTCTCTTAGTGATTTCCATTTCCATTGCTTCAAAATGAATTGGAAAGATATTTTAGGAAAAACAACTGAAGGAGCAAAATGTTTCCTTCAGGAAAATTCAAGGGTCAGTCTTGCAGCTTTGCTTTAATTGTGCTCCTCTTGAGATAAGAATCTCTTCAGGGTGTAAATTGCCTTGTGTAAGTGTAAAAACGCACTCCCTGCGTGTATAAAGTCCAAGGAGTGCAGGGAAGGACTTGCAGTCTTAATGGAGGAAGAAAACACATAGAAGTTAATTTTTATCCACATCACAAACTTTCTCTGTGCATTCCATAATTAGGATGTACAAGTAGAAAGCAGAGTAGCAATTAAAAGAATCAGTGTAAATGTTTTAACCAGAATCGAGGTAACTCATACATCCTAAACAAGGAAGTTTCACCTTTGTTCAGATAAAATCTGAAATACCCTTTGTTATTCTCAGAAATATGATCAAATGAACCACAAGTGCCACATGTGGGTGGTGAAGAGGGGCAGTGTCTAACTAAGGGGATTGCTGAGGTCATACAAATGATGGGAGCACTTTAAGTGCTTTTTCTCAGGAGTCACAGTGACATTCCTGGCTTTTTTTTTTTTTTTAAATTTTATCTTACCAGATCTGCTATTTTCCCTTCCTTCTACTAGCCCTAATCAATGCTGCAGGTCAGGTTGAAAGAATGGACAGCCCTAGAGCCACATACGTTTAAACCACTTTGATGCAAATATTGATCCAGGAGCATAGACATGTGGAGGTGCTGCTTTTTTTAATGGACAAGCTTCCCCCTCCTTCCCTTCCAGGTTTGCACTTCATGAGATAAAACAGAAGTGTCTGCCCAACAGCAGGAATGAATACATGAATTAACAGATCCAAAGATAGACCAGGCTCAACGATAAATTCTGTTCAACCCAGAAAGCAAGATGCCATCTGTATGAAGTACATTTCATGGCCTTGCTTCCTTCAGCACTTCCATTTCTCCATTCACACTTCTGAGCCAGGGTGCTTTGGCAGCACTGTGTGCAGTGGTGGGAGAGCAGTGGTGCTTCATGTCAGCACGAACGGGCTGCTGACACAGAGTCCACCACAGCCCCATGCTTAATTCCCATGTACACAAGCCTATCAAAGCATTTTATTAGAAAGCCACTGTCCACGGCTTATATTTAGAAACAGAAAGCGAGTCCAAGCTGCAATCCAAAGATGAGATCAAGGGGAGGAAAGAATTCTAAGGACCGCTTTGAAATTCAGCACTAAAAAGATCTGACATTCTTCTATCTGTAGGCATTTTTAGGCTGGACTGAAAATAAAAAGAAAACCTGTTTGTACAGAGAAAGCTTGCCTGGCCCTGTGCCAAGACAGGAAGTCTATCAAAGCTGGGCAGTGTTTGAAAGCAACAGAATACTAGAACCAAAAAAAGAAAAGGGGGGTGTGAGGGTGAGAGAAACTAGAATGAAAAGATTTACTTCCACATTGACTTTTTTGCTGTTTTTCAGATGGCTCCATACAGTTGTTGATAACTACACCCCTCCCTGTTTATTCAAATCGATTTTTCCCTGGGCATAGCCTGACTTTCAGGTGACTGCTGGACAACCACAACGTGGACACGAGTGTCTGGAGACACACATTGGGATGAATCAATCCACTTCTAAGCAGAACTACCCGACTCTCATGGAGTAAATCAGGTTGGGTGGTGAACAGCTTGTGTAGAGAAGTCTCCCTGTGAGTTTATCACGGATGTTAAGGCCTAAAGTTAATCCCGATGGGTCAGAGGTGGATCTGTTGTGTGCTGGAGAGCCCTTCACCAGACACATTCACAACACACACGGGCACACAATTATATGCTGGCTTCCAGCCTTTGACCTTGGAAGAACATTAATTCTTAACAGACATCATCTGTTTTTTTAACTTCTTTAATATTTTCCTCCCTTTTTTAATATTTTTTCCCTGAATTTCTGGCTATAATATATTCAGGCACAAATGGTGCTGTCATCTCGAGCTACAAGTTAGAAAGTTATTACTTTTAATATGCCACTACCTTAGGCCTCTACTGTTATGTAAAAGAAAAATAACCTTGTGTGACAGTTTAACATTGATCGATGTGCCTGCCAAATGCAAAGAGATAAATAAGCAGGTGATGAATAAACAGCACTTCAAGTAAAGACATTACGCTGCATGCATAAAACGATGCCAGGCACCTAGGAGCTGTGGGTGGCCGAAGGTTGGCCATTTCATGCCCACTCACTAAAGCAGACTTAATCGCTTCCAATATTTTCTGTTAAAAAGCATGCTTAATGAGCCAATTTCACAAGCCCAGAGAAACTGATTATTATCTCCGAGTTCCAACTGAGTTGGTTGTTTTCCAAGAGCCGGTTTTTCCTTGACGGGATAAAAACCTTTTAGAAA
>VXAX01001541.1:1050545-1082884 GCA_013399835.1 Leptocoma aspasia | reverse complement strand
TAAAAAAAAAGAAGAGAGGAGAGCGGCGAAGCCGCGAGGCGCGGAGGGCGCGGGTGGCACTAGATGGCAGTGTTGCTCTGCGGCCCGGCTGCGGCAGCGCCGGCAGCGCGGCTCTGCCTGCCGCCGTCCCCTCCCGGCAGCGCGGCTCTGCCTGCCGCCGTCCCCTCCCGGCAGCGCGGCTCTGCCTGCCGCCGTCCCCTCCCGGCAGCGCGGCTCTGCCTGCCGCCGTCCCCTCCCGGCACCGCGGCTCCGCTGCCCGTGTCCTTGGGCCGCGGCTCTGCGACTCCCAAACGGGGGAATTGGCTTTGGCCTCACACAATCATAGACTCGGTTTGGCTGGAAAGGACCTCGGAGAGCAGCGAGTCCAACCTGGGATCATCGCCACCTGGTCACTGAGTGCCACGTCCAGGCTTTCCTTAAACAGCTCCAGGGATGGGGACTCCTGCACCGCCCTGGGCAGCCCATCCCAGCGTCTTCCCACTGTTACCACAGGCAAAGGAAGGCCAGCGTCCCGACTCAGGCTCGGGAGGGCTGAGCAGCCTCCTTGGTCCCCTTGTAAAAGCCAGCGAGTTGCTTCGGGGCGGCAAAGATTTGACCATATCGCGAATTTTAATTGAAGTCCTGCGGGGATCTGCCTCTCGCAATCCTCCTTTCCAAGGGCTTTGGGGAGGAAAACAAGCCGGAGCGGGTCCAGCAGGGAAGG
Source organism: Leptocoma aspasia (assembly GCA_013399835.1). Classification (NCBI taxonomy): domain Eukaryota; kingdom Metazoa; phylum Chordata; class Aves; order Passeriformes; family Nectariniidae; genus Leptocoma; species Leptocoma aspasia. Next base: position 1,082,181 of record VXAX01001541.1, on the reverse strand, counting down.
GACTTTGCACCAGGGCACCCACGTCTTTCGCAGGGTGGTGGCGATGTGCCACCTCCAGCTGCAGAGCGACGTTGGGAAAGACACGCACACAAACAAAAAAACCTCAACTCAAAGCAAAGCACACAAAAAAACCCTCCCCAGCCCGGGATTATTATCACCAGCAGCACTTAGTCAATCACCACTTAGGAAAGAAACCCTACCAAACTAGACCTCGGCATATAATTAACTCATCTANAAAAAAAAAAAAAAAGTGAACCGTCGTTAGGTTCTCAATCAGAAGCCAAGTTAATTATTTTTTATGAATATTCATAGGAAACTTGTACAATTTCCAAACTAGGCTTTCAATTACTAATCAGTTAACTAAATAACTGGTATGACTACTTCTTCTCAGAAAAACCTGATTTTAAAAGTAAATAGACAAGGACACTGAAATTTTTTTACAATGAGAGGACTGCTGGAAGCTGGATGGTGGAAATCCACCATTTCCATCATGGATGAAGAGCATGGTGAAGGATGCAAGTGACCTTGCAGACCAGATACAGAACCTGCCAGGTTCCAGGCAGTAAAAATGCTTTAAGGCAGTCATCAAACAATTTAAAATTATGCAAGATTCTGTTGTGTGTTTCCCAAGTGTACAGAACTGGGTGCTCTCATTGCTGAAGCACCAGGTCTTCCCAGGGAACTCTTGAGCTCCTCACTTCATTCCATAGGTGCTGGCCTATTAACTGATACACCTTCCATAAAATCCTAGGAACACATCCTGTTCTTCATCTTAAGTTCATGACTCCTCTAGAAAGGCAGCTGTGAGAGAGATTGCAGACTGACACATCATGAGATGTTGAGATTTCAGCAGAAACTCACTTCTGCTGTGGACTTTTCTAACCCACTTCCTTACTCAAAAAACAACATTAAAGGCCAATACCCAACTCTTAATTCTCCTTACGACTAGAGAGCATAGACCCTAAATAAGTCAGGATACTTCTGCCAATACATGGTGGAGTTATTTGAGATCAAATCCTTGGAAGATAGTTTATAATATTTAATATCTACTGAGATAGCCTGAAGTGTCTAAACACCTTTGAGGACTTGGGCCTTCGCAAGAAGGAACATTCTGCAAAAAAGAATGGGCTAAGAGAGTATTTGTGTGGTCAACATTAGTCCTGCTAATTTAAGAGGTCTCCCCTGTATTTTGCCAACTTAAATCAGATTTTGATTGGTTTTTGGCCCAGCCAAGAGACAGATTTTACGAAATAAGACTGGTGAAACTCACTTTAGAACAAAGGTTGATTTGATAATCATAATTGCATTTCTACTGTATCTATTTCCTTAAGTGTTAGTAGATTAGACTTTTCCTGTATAACCTATGGCTGATTTGCAGCTTCCTTGGCAATTTCTTAGTAGGCAGTAGCAATTTCTTATATCTTCAGTAATGTCCTGAATGTACATTTTTTATATTAATGATCTCACCAGGAGAAAAAGTGTACTGTGAACGCATGATGGCCATATGGAAAAGACAATGAAGTTTAGTAATTAAAACTGAAAAGGGAAAGAACTATGCAGTAATTAGAACACTGATTAATCAGCTGATAATTTTATCTTGATTAATGCTGCTGATTTTCCTCTTCTTATTGACCTAGGAAAGGTAGGTTTAGACCAATTAAATATAAATTATTCCCTTTTTTCACATTCCAGGCAGCTTCCAGTGTTCTAAGTCATACTACACTTAAGATGCAGCACTGAATTGCTTTTACTAAATTGGGCAGCTCAACAAAAGGTAAAATAAGGTTTATGTTCCAAACATGCTGATGCTTTTATCTAAGGCAGAATCAGACAGAATTGGTTATTCCACTATTATCTGGGGAATATTAAAATTGGATTAAATTGCAGTAGAAAAAATAGAAGACTTCGCCTGTTTTAAACCCGTAACAGTAGGAAAACTAAAAGGATCCATTCATTTTATTGGGCCCAAGATATGGATGCATAATGTAGACCTGGAGCTTAAAGAAAAGGTTCTATATTAATGCTCAAATTTCCTTTCATGCGCAGAACTTTATTATTCAGGGGGGAAAAGTGTTGCTGGTACCAATCTCACTCAGATGCCTGTTCACAGACCATAAACAACAACACCTATTCTTGCTTTCCCACGCACAGTGCAGGGATTAAAGCTCCTTATTTAAAATCCTGGAACAGAGAAAGCAATGTTATGTATAGCCTCATTCCCTTGCATTGATATGTGAATCGGGGTGTTTCCTGGTGGGAGACACAGGCACTCCACAAGCACAGAACCCTTGTGGATGTTAAAGATCCTGCTCCTTCTCGCAGATAAATATCTGGCAAGCACAGAAAAGCACACGAGCAGGTGTCTTAATGCTGGGAATTCCGATGGAAAATGCTGCTTGTTAGGTGTGTGCTTTGACTTGCTGTGGGAGGGAAACACTGCAGTGCCTGGAAGACAAACCCCTGCCCCTCCTTGAGAGCTCACATGTGATCCCACTCACTCCAGTTTTTTCTGTTTTGTGTACTGGAGCAGACTAAGATCAGCCAGAGTGTGGAAAGGTAAATCCACACAGGAAATCTAACCCCACACTCCAGTGCGTTGCTTCTTGGCTGCTTTCTCTTTGCTGGATTTTCAGGGGGCAGAGTAAAGACACATCTGTATATGATGCCAAAAAAACCTTTTAGGGAGCAAGGAGAACCCCACAGACCACGAGTTAAGGATTTCAGCTGACATAAGGCTCCTCTTGATCCATCTGTACTATTATTCAGATGTCCTTATTGTGAAACAGAAGAGCAGGTAGAATTAAATATCACAAAGAAATTATCCGATTGATTAACACTTCCGTGCTTTCTCTGCACTTTTAATAAAGTAATAATAAACCTTTCCCACTATTTGTGCTACATGAATCTAATTCTGCAAGCCAGTTTTCAAGTCTATTTGACCACTCATAAAAATCATATGGCTCTGTTTACTCTCTTGGATTGAATTACTCTGCAGGGCATAATGAATTAATAAAAAAATAATGACCACGCAGTAGAAAATGTTTTGTTTGAATATAAATAACTTGTTAACAAGCACATACAGGTATGCATAAGAAAAATACATCTTCCTGAAGGAGAAGTAGCCAAACAAAGAACAGGAAAAAAGCAAAACAGCACTGGAGAGTTTTTGCATTATTAGATCAGCCCGGTTTGTTCATGTCTTTTATTATCAACAGAAATGGCACTTCTGTGTCCTCTGGTCAGGGAATAAAATAAAGATGTCCTAAGTTTGAATGAAATCAGGTGAGTGAAACTGAAAGGATTAATCATGGGATAGCAAATCATCGTGTCACCACTCCAATCCCAAATCTGGCTGACTGCACAATAAGAAGTGCTAATTTTTTTAACTGAATGCCTTTATGGTCACAATAATCCAAACTTTGCAAAGTTCTGGATACTCTACAAAGGCTAAGTATGACATACTAATAGGTGAATCATGTGCCATGAGAAATCTTACCCTGCAATACATTTGCTCTACGGCTAAACACAAAACTTTCCGTTTTCCCTTTCAGAGATCTGAATTCCACAGGCACAAAATGAAGAAATGAGGGAGGGTGGACATACGCCTGGGATGAATTTCCATACCTAAACAAAGAAAAATAAACATCCCATTAGTTCCATTTCCCAGATGTCACACTTTCTCCTGGCTGTGCTTGGGCTATTTTGCTCTGGTTCTGAGCTTTTGGGGAAAGGAATGTGCAATGCCAAACATAAGCTGGGCTTTTTCAGAAAGAGACAAAGGTTGATGTTTTCAAATCAAGGTGCCTTAAGTGCAGATCTAAAAGGTGCATTCTCAACTGTGGCGTCCCTTAAAAATATCAATCATCTGCCAATTCTTGAGCATCTCAGAGTTCAGCATTTTTCAAACCAGGTCACTCCATCCAAGTATGGATTTTCCAGCTAAATTTTAGGCATCGCAGTTTGAAAGGGAGCTGGACTGTATTTAACTAGCTGGAAGCACATCTAACTGGGAACATGTTGTCTGTTCAACCACAGAAGTTGCAAAACAAAAAGAAGCCAAGAATCTAAGAAACAGTAACATAAATAATTTTCAACTACAGCCATGCAACTGCTGTCGAATGACAATCTTCCTGAAAAAGAAATGGTAGATCAAGAGATGCAAAATATGAATTCAGCTAAAAGTAAGGCAGAATCCTTGAGAAGCAAACACCACATTCCCATTCCTTATGATCCCATTTGTGCACGAACCATACAAGAGAGGGGAAGGAACAATAAGAGAGACCCTTCACATATTCTTACTCATTGGAAAGCTTTTGTAGGTGACTGAGGAGCAGAATATAATTATATATAATTAAGTATAACTAGTATCCTAGCTTTTAAGTACAACTATATACTAGTAATAACACAAATTGCTAGGAGTCCACCAGGAAACGGGAAAAAAATTAGTGACTAGACGGACTGTGCCTGGTATTTTGAAAAAATGCACTGTGCACAGTGAAGTGTTCATTTTTTATCACTATTTCCACAAATATTTTCCAAAAAATGACTAAATTTTGCAGAATTTTAATATAAACTGAGATTTCTAAGATTGATTATCAGTGCTGTTTCATAAACCAGACAGTAGCACCAATTTCATTTAACAGAAGCATGTTTGAGGTTCACAAATGAAAGGAAAACCAAGCCATTGCTGTTTCAAATAGCTTTAGGTGCCTCAAAACCTAATCATATAGATATAGGCAAAAAGCTAAAAAATATAACGAATTTCAGAAACAGGGAAAATGTAAGTTACCAGGGCCTGACACTTAATTTTAATTAATAATTGAGAAGTTGCCTGAAATTTCACAACTTTGGTTCAGAAAAGTCAAAACATTTTATCTCAAGCTCATGCAATGGTTTTGCTTTGGATAACATTCTAATTAATTTACACCAGTGAGAAGCTCTTAGGTAAAGAAGCTTCTCAGGGGTTGCAGCACAATCCTCAGCAATAATAACACTGCTGAGTTAAGAGCAAGAGGATGGAGCTGAACTTAATGGCAGGATGCACTGAAACACAAGTCAGAGGTAATCTCCACTTCAAATTAACAGGGACCACAGCAAAACAAAGGGAGTGTAACAGATTGGAAAGGACAGAGCAAAAAACCCACAGAAAAACACCCAAAATACTCAAAGGAAGGTATTTAAAACTCAGAATGAATGGCAATAAATTCTCTATTAACAACGCTGTATAAAAAGTAAATAATCATCTGATTTACCAAACCTGGAAGACAAACAGAAAGACAGAAGCAACCACACCAAAGTGTGATACAAAATTATTTTAAAAATCATCCAAACGTGCAGTGTTAAGGTTGATGATACTCAAGAAAAAACTTCATTAGAAGGAAAATGAAAGTGAGGAGGTTACTCATTATATCTCATTTGTTATTAAGATCACAAGGTGCTGCATATACAACTGAAATTTTTGGAGGAAGTTTATGGATAGGGTCATTGCTCCAAAGCCATGCAAAAGCCAACAAGAGAGGCCAGGGTCTAGCACTGGAAATCCAGGTGAGCTCCTCTGAATTTTACCAGACAGGGCACAGAAGCTACTTTGGTTTACCTAAAAAGTGCCTCAAAGTAATGAAAAGTCTGTGTAATCAGCGAAGAAAACACTGAAGTTCGTTTCATTACTTGGTTGATAAACTAGAGAGAGTAAGAACAACATTGTAAGTCAAACAAACATAACAAATATTCTAAAATAAGGATGAGAAATGCCTGTAGAAAAATCAGGAGTACCATACCAGCAACTTATCGCAAACAGTATCAGTCAGATCCATTCAGTGCCAGTTATTGTACAGAAATTAAAAATCCCTAAGTGAAACCTTCCCAGGGAAGCCAAGTCATCAACAGTTAGCCAACTCTGCCATATACCACATAATTTTTTCATCATTTCATCACTTGTGCAGTTCCATACAAAACAATGTTCAGTGTTAGCAGCTCTGGTGATAAAATAAGCACATCTGAACAAAGAATCACTGGAACAGAGGAGACAAGGCTAGAAAAATTAAAAGGTGATGATTTAATCTGAGGGAGATTCAGCGCCATAAAATAATCTGTGATCTCAACATCTTGTTGCCAGTTCTCTGAGACATAGGGTCCCAGATCCCAATCTTGTGCCAAGAATTCCATGTGGCAAGTGATGGAGAGATATGGTAAAAAAGGACCACATTCATAGCTACGAAAGCCATCTCCTAACACTCCAAAGAGTACCTGAGCCAACAGGGTGTCCAGAGGGTCTCCAAGACAGTGAACAAACCTCACCAGGAAGGGATGCTCCAGGTCTGGAGGAGTGACAGGGTAGGACTTCCAGAGACCAGGAACTGCAGATTGTTTCCGTGGTGCACAGTGCTCCCAATGCACATTGAAGAGGTGACCACCAGAAGTCACCACCTGTGGTTCAGCGACAGCGAATCGGTCCCATTTGAGGAACACCCATTTAGTTAAATTATGTGAACCTCCACAAGTTTCAACCAACCTCCACTTTCACAACAGTGAGATGCTGCTTGCTCAAGTAAAACTCAAGTGTTCAGCTAACTTAGAAAAATTCTCCCTCTCCCACTCAACAGAGAATGACTTGCCAGTCCCACTCCAAGTCTTGGCCAGTTTTTAGACTTGAAAAATTGCATTCTAAATAATATAACATTACAGAACAATTCTTCTGTAGAAGAAACAAACGACACCTCACAGCTCTCAACAATGCATTCAGCATTTCCTTCCTAATATTTCTGGTGGTTCATAGCTTTCAACAAATGGCAATATTTATGCTTTTCCCCTGCTGTTCAAACAGCCCAAGTTCTTCCCTCCCAGCATCATTGAAGGCTCCTCTGGAGTCCCATCAGAATTTTTTTCCCAAACCTGTAGCTCCCAGCTAACTGAATATGCTGTCAATTCTCTACAAAGCTTCACCTTCTCTTTCCAGCATTTTTTTTTCCTCCCATTCTCAGCAACCCACAATTCCGCACCAGACAGACTTGTATTTCTTCTCAGAGAAGCCATGATTGCCCTTGGTCAAAATTATTCTGTACTTTTCTGCAGCCCCAACAGCACTTTTCACAGTCAGGATTATTCTCCACATTGTTGTCTGCAGTCAAAGTCACTCAAAAATTCCTATGGTCCCAGCAGCACTAAAAATACATAACAGCCTCCTTACAATAATGGCTGTGAATCACAGCATTCCTCAGCTGACATAAGTAGTTAAAATAGTTTAAAAAAAAGTTAAAATAAAACTTTTTAAAAGTTCAAGTGAAAAATGAAAAAAGGTTGAAAAGGACTCCCCTACCGTCTAACAATATTAAAGTCTGCCTCAAATTTACAAACGTACTCAGCAACATCAAACGCGCCGGCTTCAAACACACGCGGCAGCTTCAAACCTGACAGCTTCAAATGCGGCAGCTTCAAACACACGCGGCAGCTTCAAACGCGGCAGCTTCAAACACTTTTGTGGCAGCCATCTTGCACACGCTCAAAAGAGCACAACCTTAGAAACCTTAGGCAGGCACCTTATCCACGAGGCTACACAGAGGCTTTGTTACAAAAAAGAATTATTGGAATTTGCAGACGTTAAATTAGCCCGTAGAGGGAGCTCACACCGTCCCATAAATGTACAATAATTGGAACATACTGTAATTTAAAACATTTTCTCTATTAAGCTCTCTGTAGAGAGGCTACAGAGGTCAAAATAGAGCATTCCTTACTTCACACCAACCTCTGTGAGCCCATAAAATTTCATTCAAATTAGACTCCATTGACCATGTATTTTGTAGCTCCAACAAACAGAAGAAGAGGTGTTTGGCCATGTATTCTCCACAACAAGCACGGCTTCTCCTAATCATCATTTGCTCCTGATGTTGGAAGAAGAAAGTCTATGTCGGAACGCAAGGAGAACAAAGAACCGCCGGTCGGAATTGTCATGGCAATGCCCTCGATCTCCCCACACGTTCCTTCTGTTCAGGCAGCAATGGTAGTGCTCTTTTTATAACTTGACTAGAGCTGCTCTGGCGTCTCTCAGGTTTCTGTGCTCCATGCAGTGCTTTCAAAGACTATTATAATAGTGTGTTTGATATTCAAAGGTTGACGATGGAAATTGTTACCTACTGGACGTTCTTTAATGAAGCCACAAGTAAACAATGACCCAAATTCCTCTGGAAACGTGGAACAGAACGATTACTCTACAGAAGAACACATACAATAAACGTGAAGGGAAAAGGCATTTTCTAATTCCATGTCACAAAAGCTACGCTGGAGAGAAAGCCATACCCTTAGCTGGAAAGGTTCTGAACACATATATTGATTTACATCACGCAAACTGAAACAGCAGAGCCCACTTAGTCCTCACAAAAGAGGTTGCCTTCCCTCAGTCTGAATGCACAATAGAGCAAAACAGTGTGCAAGGAAATAAGAAAAAGTGTTAGCAAAGAGCGGTTTTGTTTGACTTAACATAATCTGGGACATTCTAAGCATTGCACAGATTGATGAGAATTCAATATTAAGTTGTATTTTCTACACCATAACAAAGCCAGCAACAATTTCCTTCCTGTGTTGACTTTAGAAATGCAGGTATCTACATCTTTTAGAGACTTGGTGCCTCCTATTTTGCAACAGTAATTTTTAAGACTGTTTTCACTTTATTAGGCAAAATATGATTGTTTTGAGAGCCACATACTCAAATCATCAAGAGCCACAAAGTAAAAGAATATTAATATGACACATCAGAGCAGGAACAGCCTGTTTGCCTAAAGCTTCCTCAAGCGTCCATATAAATCTGTCTAGACTGTCTCACCAGCACTCAGCAAGATCATATGCTTTGTTTTCAGCCCATGCATCTCATCTCCCCCAAAGCCAGAAGTCAACTTCATGTTCTCTATTTAAAGCAAACCAAGCCACCTCTGTCCACCTCTTTTTCCCCCCAGTATTATATAGTACCAACATCCACCAAGACATTTTAATTAATACAAATTCCAGCATCTCCAACTTTCAAATCCCAAACTGAAGACCCTATGTTATACCTTCTCTTTCAGCCCCTGCTCACCCAGTTGCCTCACAGATTTGTCGAGGCTCTGACTCTACAACACCCTTTCTTCAGGTTTAAACAGGAGATTAATCCAGCTGACTGCAGTCAATCAAGAATGTGCTTTTGTGATTTCTTGGAGTGGCAGAGGAATGAACTCTATGTGAGAGTTGCAAATCAGAAATCTTTTTAAAAATAGATTATTTAATACAGCTGTAACAAAAACTGGGAGATCCATATCTCAAGGAGTATAGCGATGGAGAAAGCTCGGCTGTTAATTCTAGCCAGAAAAACACTGAGTACTTCTCACAAATACAGACTTTTATATACAGACTTGGAAACTTTGGGTGCCTGCAGATTTGGGCAGATTTGGACAATCCAGAAAGAATGAGACCTTTAATGCAATCCAAAATACATTTCTTAAGTATAAAGTTAGTATTTCTTACTGTATTTTCAGCATTTCTGCCTCCACTCCTCTGGGGAATCAGAAGGTGCAGAGCTAAGAAAAATGCAAAAGAATTTTAAAAACACACGAGGCTTTTTCCCCCCCCTACTTTTGAAAAGATCTAATTAAGGATTAGCTCCAGTTTTAGCTGTAAGTTTGGGTGAATACACAACTGGTTCATTCATTGTTACTGATCTAGTGCAGAACCTCACCTACAAGTGCAAATCTGAAGCTTGGGGAGCTGATCCTCTTCTCACAGAACTTGCATGAAGGAATATACATTTGAGTCCTAGTAAACTCACATAGAGAAGAAATCCACTTAGATTTGCTGGTTAATTTTTCCCCTCTAGATTTATGTCTATCTAAATTTGATTTCTTGCTAAGTAACACAACCTTGTTCAATTTCTCCTTTGAAGTGGTTACGTAGAACTTGCGTTTAATGCACTAAATGAAAAATATTCCCACCTTTATACCTTTAAGCAGCTATAAGAAGAAATAAAATTATGTAAAACAGAAATTAATAGCTAATAAACTTCACAGGATCCAAAAGCAACCTGAAAAGAGAGCCCAGAGATAAGACTCTGAGCCAGTGTCTTTTGTGTGAGAGCTCTGTTCTCCATCAGTGCATCCATTACCTCCCGGGATGCAGAGTGAATAGAGGACTAATGCCAGTGGGGAAAAGGGACTGGCTATGGTTACGGCTATAGTTTAACCGAAGAATGACTTGTCTGCATCTGCTCTCCTCTCCTCAGTCCTCCCAGACGTGCTGACTGCATTTCCACACAAGGCTCACACACAGCCAGTTGCCAGCTAGTTATCTTTGGGCAGCCCACGAACATGAGGCACATGGACGTGCTTATTCCCCCAGCATCTTTTCCCAACCTCCAGGAATTTGCTGCTCAGGAATTTCCCGAGACAAAGGTGATGTCTGTGCTCAGCAGCTCCCACCACTTCTTCAGATTGCTTTGTATGTAAACTTTTAGCATCCCCAAACTTCTGTGTGTGTGTGAAAGATACCCTCAGAGCAGACAAAACATAATTGCAATTGCTCACAAAACATCAACTTGCTCTGCATTTCCCTGTCACCACCTATGCCTGACTGGGGCACACTCTGAAGAGTATTTCACAAGTCTCTCCAAGAGATCAGTGTAATTCTGGTGTCTGATTGGCATAAAATTACAAGAACTGCTGGGAAGATGATGAGCAGAATCCTGCCTTCCTGGCCATCAGTCTCTGGAGTCTGCACAGGTCTCTGACTTCTGTTGGATATCATACTGGCCTGGACAAGATAAAGTGAACTTCCTAATAACAGAAATTCTAAAATCATGCATAACTGTAAATTTGTCACTGAGCTTTGATTAAACCAGCTACATTTCTTTCCCGAGTCTTGAGAGCTGGGGAGTCAGACAGCAGCACTAGAGGAGCAGCTGCACAAAGGATCATTTCGGCTGTAGCATCTGAACAGGGAGAGAGATTTCTTTTCTGGTATCTTCCCTTTATTTTTTTTTTTTTTCCTTCTCCCTAACAGGTTAAATGTGAAAACCCAGAGAAACTAAAGGATAACTTATCTTGTATACACAGTATGTGCTGCTTATGTTTAGGGACCATCTGTGAATGTATTTCACACAGTAAACATTCCTCATGTAATAACAATGACCTGAAGGCTGAAATTTGTTGGGTTCTTTCCTTTTTCCTCAGAAGTAAATTTTAAAAAATTCCATTTCAGTTGCAGTGCTAAAAGCCTGAAGGTCAGTTTATTCTAAGTAGGCATCACCAATGGTGGCAAAGAGATATTTTAAGAAAGCTTATTTGTGTACAATATCCACAGGCCATCCACCTCAACTATTTATATGAATTCTTCGGTTGGTATATAACTGGGCTAGCAAAAACGAAAAGTTGTATTACCATTTATCATACCCTAAACGGTCCATTTTTCAAAAAATAGGAACCAGTAATTTATTTTTTTAAAATATATGTGCCATTGTAATATTTTTAAAGCACATTTTTAGATACTCTCTTCATTTTTTATACATACATTCATCTCACGCTTAGGATGCATGCAAAAATAAAATAAAAACTTTCCAGTTAAATATAACTACGGCATAGCAATAATGTTTCCAGAATGTAGTTTAAACACCATTTTCAGTGTATGATTCCATTGTCCTGACACTGTAATCTCCTCTCAAATGTTGTATGGAATTTGCAGCATTTTTGTCTGTTTGTGATTCTCTTACCTGGTGTTTTGACTCTACTTTCAGGCAATTTTTTCCATCTTCACTTTCATTAGATGGTTGCAGAGATTCCTGTTAGCTTTTCTTTTTTTCCCTCCTTGCACTGCATTTGGAAATGAAACACTTGATACTGGAACTCTTTTTCCACACCAGCATTCCCTGAAATCTACTTGATCAGTTTTGAGGCTTTTGTTTGTTTTTGACTTAATAGCTCCATTTAGAGTGGGCTGCACAGATGAAAAACAGGAACCTGCCCACACCTCCCAGTCACCGAGGAGTGCTGACACCTTCTCCCAGTTCCTCCACAGCTCTCAACATCCAAAGGATTTCTGGTCTTTTAGAGGAATGGAAGTTTGCAGAGGCAGCAAAACAATTCTCCCCACGGGTGTTGTACAACGCTGCATTTTCCGCCCGCTTTCATATGAGGAGATTTCTCAGTGCTACAAAAGTCACTTATTTTACTGTGCATCTCCCCCATCAAGATGTGCAGAGGCAGAGAGCAACACTGGAGTCATCCTGCCCACCTACAATGACCTTCCCATCAAGCCAAGAGGGCAGCAGCCTACACTCTTTAGAGATAGCTGGTTTCTGTATTTATAAGGCCCTGAAAGCTATAAGCCAAAAAATCCAATTATTTATTATACTCTAATCTTTAGTCAGTCCACCTGCACAGTTGCAGATCGCTTTTCCCAATACACCAATATCTGCTATTGTATTTTTTGACTAAATGAATAGTGCAAGTTAACCTAATGTGCTGTTTACAGCCCTAGTCAATGTATCTGTAAATTAGTAATTGCAGCAGAAGACATTGATCCTACACCAGAAAAACAAAGTAAAAATCATACTTCACCACCAACTCCACTAATGCCACAGCAAACAGGGAAAAAAAATTATCACAGCACCTCATTCATAATTATGCAGTTATTCTAAAACAAATAAAGCAGCTATTGATAATAAAGAATTCTGCTATTTATATTAAAACTGGACTAAACCATAGACAAAACTGAACAATGAGATGCCACTACAGCTCATCTCCCTCATAAGAAATTTCTTGTAGGGATCAAAATAGTATGCATGAGAAAGTATTTTTATGTAGAGAGTGTTGATAACAGGATTACATGGGAGAGGAAGGCACATCACATCTGAGATAGTCTAATAAGAGGATACCTAGGAATATAAATGGCTTGTGCAATGTAACATAGATTTCCTGACAAAATGAGATCATCATTCTAGAACCAAATGCTGAATTACTGAAAACTATCATCAAACAGGATTACACAATTTGCTTAATGACAAAAGTCACAGAATATTGTGATCACAGGAAGAAAAAGGCTATAAATAAACAAATAATAACAATCGTGTCCAGCAACTCTGCTGGAACTGGAAAGTTCAGGCTGGCAAAACTCGGGGGCCAGAATTGCTGTCATTTATTGCTCTTTCCCTTGATAATAGCACCACTGAAATCAATACAGTTACATCAGGGGAAAGATGAATCTGCCTTCTAGTGTTTCATGAAGTTGGGAGACAAAATTAATGGAAAGCCCTAATATAATATAATTGGCATGAATGCTACAGAGTCTGTCCCACACACAGATCCATCAGCTTTGCTCTGCTGGGATAATAAATTGTTTTCAGAGTACAAAGTTAGCTACCAAAGGCAGAGAAGTGAGAACATAATTTAATATGAATGACAGAAAGAGGAAAAAATAACTAAAAGTTACACTAATAATATCAGGAAAATGTTAATCGTATGATGATGGGTGTAATATTAACTACATGTTTGGTCTATCTTCTACATTGGTTTAGAACATTTGTAACCATGGAAGCTGATTCCAAAATAAGATATTCTGTTTTCCAGTATTAGATTTTCTATTATGAGATCTGAATTACAACAGGATCAATTGCTCTTTTTCTCTTTTTTTCTTTCATTTTTCTTTTTTTTTTTTCCTGAGGGAATTGAGGCTTGTGGGTTTGTAATTTCGGGGGGTAGGTTTTGTATGTAGAGCTTTGCTTATCTGGCAATACCATTTTAAAATTCAAATCAAACCTTAAGGTCGGGTCTCCTGCACATCCCTCTTAGAAGGGTGGGTGGCATCCTTAAGACAATTCCCACTGATCACTTCTTAATGGCACTTCCAAACTACTGGAACATTAAAGGAAAGGTCATACAAAGCCCCTGTGTGCCATCCTTCAGGGCACCAAAACTGTAATGGAATCATTTATATTAACTCAGTCAAATAAATTGTTCTTGTTGCCTTTTCTGAGCAGTGGAAATAAATAGCTTTAAGGTGTGCTTTAGGCTGTTGAGTGGGATCAGATGGTTGATTGCTGGTGAGGGGGAAATCACGACTTCTCCATGCTGTATTTTCCAAAAGTACATCAGGTACAGCTTACATAAAACCGTTTTCATTATTAGGAAATATTTTCCTTTCCATACACGTTTAAGGATAGCAAATACTTTCATTTTTATTGTTATTTTTGCCAAAGTAAAAATGCTGCACCACATCTTCCCTCTTAGCTCAGAGTCCTCTACTAGAGCCTTTGAAGTGGGACAATCTGCATTAAATGAGGGTTCTGAGTTACTGCTGAGCACATTTGGCTCATTTATGCATTCAGATTTCAGCTTTTTCTGGAAAAGTTTGGCAGTCCAAAAGCAAAACAGGAAGGAATTTTTCCCAGGTTTTGACTCTGGTGATTTGGACAGATTGTAAGGTTTTGGCAGGGTTGTCCAGAGGCTGGCACGCGCCAAAGGTCAGTGGGCAAGTGTTTGGGGATTTCCAAGATAGTTTCCGAGACTGCTTTGAATAATCAGTTATCTTTTGCCTGAAACAAGTCAGAAGTAAATATATTGGTTTTTAAACAAGCCATTTGTTCAACTTGCATGGAGACAGAAGTAGGGGAAAAGATGTGGCATTTACTATTAGAATTATTAGAAGTTACCATCATCCTCTTATCTTTAAACCGAATGCTGATGGGGAGCTCAGGGCCACCAGAATTATGATTGTTACTACATTTTTCTATACCAAAGGTGTGTAGTCAAACCTCAGTGCAGTCCTCTGAGTTCAGTTCTACCCAAAGGTGTGTGCAAGGGTAGGACTGGGATCCTGCCTCTGCAAACAGCAGCACAAGCAGCTGGGAAGGAGCAATTCCTGTTAACAAGAAACCCTGGATTGCCTGGTATTTTTTCCTTCTCAATATGTACAAACAATAAGGAGCTTAATAAGGAAAATATACTGTTCTGATTGCAGCTCCAAATGGAGCTAGCTAGCTACTGTTAGCTTTTTTTAAAAAATTGTTGCCATCATAAAAATAAATATAGACAATATCTATCACTGGATTGCTCTGCAACACAAATTATGTTATTTTTGTTTTAATAATTTCTGCACATCTTTTTTTTTTTTTAATTGTCTGCTTCCATCAAGGACAAATGCCTACTGGATGAAGTACATCATATTTCTCCACTCCCATCCTAGCAAATATGTGTGAAACTCATTTTCTATCCATGATTTCACTGTGGAGTAGCCAGTCTGAAATACAAGTTTTCACAGTAGCATATTCCTAATTACTGGGATTTTGTATTTTTAAACCCTAAACCCACACAGCATTAACTTAAGCAGCTCACATAAGTCTAATTCATCAATACAATCCTGGATATCAAGCACAGCTTTGGGACATACTGAAGACAAACTTCCACGTAACCAACATATCTTGTAGAATTCAGATCCCCAACACAACCTCCTGGACTTCAGGAGGAATTTCTTCACACAAAGGGTTGTTAAACCGTGGAAGGGGCTGCCCAGGGAGGTGGTGGAGTCCCCACCCCTGGAGGTGTTTAAGGAAAGACTGGACATGGCATTTAGTGCCAGGCTGTGGTTGACAAGGTGGTGTTCAGCCAGGTGTAGGACTCAATTGTCTCCAAGGTCATTTCCAGCCTAATTGATTCTGTGAAAAATTATTTTGCCATCTTTTTACATTTACTGCTATGCTAATGTTTTCCAATACAGTAGTGATATGTGAGAGTTTAACTTCTTTTTCATTTGTGGTTTTTCCTCTATGTCTTAAAAGGCTTTTAGGCTAAGCCTGGAGTTCTGTCTTAACACTCCAGAGATTGACAGCAAATGGTGGTCACAGCCCTCATATGTTTCAAGTTTAAATTGAAAAATTATTATTTTCATTAAGAGAAAAAGAGAGAGTAACACAGAGAAATGTTAAGTCTGAGTAATCAGCCACAAATGGCCAGGAAGTAAATTAGCTTACAAACAAGAGCCTTTAAAAAAAACCAAACCAAATCCAAACAAAACTCCTAACCATATTTAATAAATGGATTGCTTATATATATTTTTATATATAACTTGGACCCCCAGCCCAGGACTACAGGGCTATCAGCTCCTGCCCCAGTCTCCCATGCAGCAATATTTGACTGTATTTTGGGGTTAATAATTTGCCTTTTATGTAGTTTATTTCTAAGAAATACCCCATACTTTTAAGAAAGCTCACTTAGCCCCATCTGGGGAATTCTCAGTCATCAAGTGTAAAAGGCCTGTGCTTTGCATATGGACACTGAGCAGGGGAGAAAATGCGCTGTGGTAGAGCCCAAGAAGGGACAGAACAGAGGTGAGAGGGGAGGCATTAGAGGCAGAATGACCAGTAATGTCATTAATGTAAGGTATTGCCCCCCTAAAAATCGATTATGGAGTCATTTCTCAGGAAGAGCACTGATGAACTCAACTCAGATCATTTTTCATGTCCTACAGGTGGAAACCATGCTAATAGACGGAAATGAGGGCTCTCCCCAGTTGATGATGTGAATATTAAGGAGAATTAAAAATTCTTCCTCTGGAAGAACTGATTGAAACCCCTGTGACAGGCACCTTTGCAGGGCTGGCTTAGCTTTAAACAGGAACTCAGCCAGACTCTTTCTATTGTAGGGTATTCTGCAACACCCCCCCCCCCCCCACCCCCAGCTTTACCTATACAGTCATTCAAATCTAAACAGAATGTCTTTTATTCAAAACACCAAAAATTAGATTTCAGCATTAAATTCAGCCCCTCCTTGAATATTTACTATTTGCTGGGCAATGAATTCCAGCTCACTTATCTTGCTATCTGAATGAAGGCTGACCCTGAAATGACCAAACCAGTAACCTAAACAGCCATGGAAATAACTTCAAGCATTTTCACCCTCCATTTAGTTTAGATGTTTCTTACTGTTAGAACTGCTATTCCTACAGGATTAATTATAAATAGTTATCTACTGATATCTACAGTAATACATTTTGCTTCTGAGCATGCACCACTGAGTTTTATAATGGGTTGTGTATACACTGCAAATGTTAAACAATATTCTCATTGAATAATGACAGGCAATGTGTATTTGCATTTCCTGGGAGATTTAGTGGTGTGGTGGGATAGCTGGATGGAAAGTGGGAATTAATATTAAGACTTAGTGCCAAAGCCACCTCCAGGACAGCAGGCAGACTGCTCATTAACTCAAGAGATTTTGAACCCATTTACTCTGTGCTAGACTTCAGTTCTTGGGATCAAAAGTCACTTTGTTTTTCCTATCCCCTCTGTAGAGACAGAATTGAATAAAATAGGTATCGCTTCAATTTCTCTTTTCCTTCACCAAATCTGGGGTTTTTTCTCCAGAAGGAAAAGGTTCTCCCAGCTTCCCAGGTTTTCTCAGAGCCCTCCCCTGCCACCAGCCCTATGAAGGTGATGCTCTGCCAGGTGTGAAGCAGCAGCCACACAACTACTCCACCCTCCCTGCCTCTTCTCAGCCCAACTCCACCCCACAGCTGCACACAGAAGGAGCTGATGTCCTCCTCTGCACTGACCCAGGGGCTGCACTGCACTCCTGCGAGCACAAGAGCTGCTCACAGCAATAGGGAAGGGGAGGGATTAGGGGAAGCAAAGGAAACCAATCTAGGGAAGTGATGAGACCCCCTATCCATCAGCCAGATATGCTTTGCTGTAATGGCACTTGCAGCCCTTGCTTCAAGGGTGCTTCAAAGCTGGAGGGAAGCTGCTGTTACCTAGGACACATCTACTTGAGTTTGTTGAAACTTAAAGCTGGGACAGTGACAGAAATAGAACTTTTCCATGAAAGCTTCAGTTCATCATTTATAGAATGTAATAAACTAGACAGAGAGAAACCAGAAAAAGCATCTGCATATTATTTGCTGAACAGCTCTACTTTCAAAACCAAATTAAAGTACTCTTCTCTCTTTAATGCCAAGTCCCTCTAAGACTACTGAAAAAAACTCCAACTTCCCAGGCTAACAAGTTAAAACATATTTCTAAATAATACCATACATTGCTCAGTCTCCTCATTTCTCATGATAGCCTAGAATTTTGTTTTCAAAGCCCAAGGTGAAGGAGTTAAAGCAGCCACACTTCCAACCACACAGAAGTTTCAAACTTGTTTTTGCTTTCTCCCCTCTCTTCCTGTGAGCCTTGTCCACGGCACAATCTGCTGAATTCATTTTAGAGTGATATTTTAGTGTTTCTTCTCTCATAGAATTTTAATGTGTTTAATCTGACAAACTGAAGTCTAAAATATGCACAGACCCATTTTTCTGAGTTGTTATGAAGTCTTAGAGCCCCTGCCTTACATGCTGTTGCTGAAATCAATATAATTACACCTGATAAATATTCTTTTCATGTAAATTAGAGGAAAACATCTCTCAGGTTGAATATTTCCTATCCTCTGTAAGTGGACATACAATGGGAGGCAGCATCATGGAAAATAAAATGTTAAAAGAAGGTTCCTAAAAGAAGCAGTTTGATGGAGCACTGGCAGATTCCTTTAACAGAGCCCCAAATGGAATTCAAAAATTATTTTTAACATCACCCTCATCATCAAGAGCAGGTTTTGTCTGTGGTGTGACTGACCCAGCACATGCAGCATCCCACTGGTGGCAGCAGGCTGAACACTCTCCAGTGGCTGCTCATTTACTGGCTTGTTTCAGTGCACAGTGTCTAAATATGCTGAAATCAAAACTTTATTCAAGACGTGAGGGTGAAACCATGTGCAGCCCCAAATTTTATGGTTAACTCAGTGTCACTCAAGGGATATTTGGGTGCTATCTGGAAGGTAATGTGTGTTTATGCTTAGAAAAGTGACTGTAGAGCACCTTCAAGAGCACTTGTACAGCAATTCTGCCCTCTAAATGAGATCACATCTCTGCAATAAAGCAGCGTGGTCTCAAACCCCACTCACCATGAACTGGACTGGAATTCAATGACATCTAAATCTACGGGATCTCTCTCCACAGGACAAGTTCCACCCCTCCAATCTCATTCATGTGGACTTAGGAAAAATAAAACCAACAAAACTTTAGTCAAAAGAAAGTTATTTTACATTTTGTTCCGCTTTGGCTCCGCAATCCTGTTCATGAGAAAGTTAACTTAAATTTCTGTCCCTCGCCATTTGTAATTTGTCAATCAGAACCAACTTGTCCAATATCCCTGTCTGGCACTGCTACTTCAGCCATCCTAGTGAGAAGCAGATGCAGGAGTTTTTCCCTTTCCCCAGAAATTAGTGTCCAAGTGTGTTTATTCCCTGGAGCAGTTTTGGGTGCCCTGTGCTTCTGCCCATGGGTGTACATTTAGGCTTTCTGTGCTGGCTGTACATTTAGGTTTTCAAAAATAAAGTTTGTCACTAAAATTCCTTTTTGAGTGTAAGATCCTCACTTAAAAGCAATAAGTATCAACTTGAAGCTCTTGAGTACACCAAAATGTGGATTAAACACCACTAGAAATGTGGTGATGAACCAAAATACTATTTCTCTGTTGTTAATGGGAGCAGAGTTGTGTAGGTAAGGTCCTGGGCCAGAAGGAATTTAGATTCATTCCCTGAGCTGGCACAGACCTTAGCTGTGACCTCTGGCAAGTCACCCAATTGCTTTGTCCTCACTTTCCCCCTTTGCAGGAGGGACAGCTGCAGCTCCATCTGCACTGAGGAATGTGCAGCCATGTGGTCTCAGCCACTCCATGCACGTGGCACTGTGAATCCCTGCAGCAGGTACCATGGACAAGCTGCAAGCCCTATTAAACTGCCCACGGAAGAGGTGGAATCCCTTCTCAGGACCTCTTCCCCTCCAGCAGAACAATTCCCCATAAATGGAGACTCTTACCTGTCTTTTCTCCAAACCTTTGTCCATCTTGCCAGTTTACCTGTGCAAACCAAGAATTTTTCCTCATCACACACCAACAAAGTGGGCCATGTCCACAGCTTGTACCTAGAGATACCCCATCACAGGCAGTAACAATAAAGAAAACTTTGATTAACCCACATCTTGCCTTTACATCCCCTGATAAGGCTCAAAAATGTCACCTGTCCCAGCCAAAAGGAGGCTCTGTTGCTCACAACCAGCCCCTGGTTCCTGGTGCAGAGATCACCAGAGGGTGGGTGTGGCCTCACACTCTTTTCCTTGGGGTAAGGGAAATGGGATACAAAAGGCTCTGGCAGCACTCCTATAACGAGGTGCCATTTCCACAAAGGCTACCAATTCTGAATGACAATGCACAAATAGGCAAAGGGTGCCCTTAGGAATGCATCTCCTTCCCAACACAGCATGGCCTTAACAAAGCCTGGGAAACCAAGATTTCACTGAAGCGCGCTTGTTTAGACCTGAGGACACGTTTTGTCATGGCTGCAGAAGGAGAATATGCCATACAAATTGTTCTGTGTTTCAGTAAAAGACATAGGCAATCATAAAGGGAGAAACAATAATTCTAAATATTTTATCTAGTTGAAAACTGACCTTCCTTAGCTTGAAACTGCCTGTAGGAGTCCCAGGACAGGTTGTTCTGACATTCTTTTAACATCGTTTCATCAGCACAGCCAAAACTAATCACAAGAATATTACCCAATGACAGGTGCATTTATTCTGTCAATTAAATCAGATGGTTAAATCGAAATGTGCCCCAAATCCCTCTTGTTTGCATTATCCATATTGGCATTTCTTGGCTGTGGTTCATTGCTGGCTGGAAGTCATCCAGCCCCTGCAGAGTCACTTTGCAGTCCTGTACCAGCGAGTTTCCAGGCTCTGCAACAGCGGTTACCGAGACCGGAGCGGTCCTACAGGACTGACCTGCAACGTTACGCTGCTTTGCTAAGATTTATTTAAGACAAAAAAAAAAAAAACAAAGAAATCTCTCTCAGTGAAGGAGACTTAGATCAATACTTTTGAAATAGAAAATGATGTATCACCTCACACCTAACCACTAGTGACGTGCATGCATTAAAAGACAGAACAGAATAGAGACTTTTGACATTAGCAAGTGACTACTATGCAAGAATACAAATTAAAATCTAACCTCACTTCTTTAAAACCTATTTTCTGGGGGGGGAAGTTGTTGCTCCTAATCCATCAGAAAGATGAGAAAAACAATAGACATGAAGGTATAACCGAAATAGAAACCAAGAACTGAAGCACCATCCACTATTACCCAATTATTCAAGACCCAGGTAGACGGTGAGTTTACACAAAATATTTCTGCAAAGAAAAGTTGCAGTGGAGCAAGTGAAAGATGCAGCCAAGTTTTTCACTTGGTGTTGTGATGTACATGCCAATGAGTATATCTCCATATGAAAATGTGGGTCAAACCCCAGGACCAGAGATGGGATACGTGGAAGGATAATATATAAGCACTGCTTTGTTACACATTCACTTAACTTTTGCTTAATAGCCTGAAGCATTTCCCTTGCACTCTGATTTTACCAACATTCACACACTCATCCATTGGGAAAAGTACCAGCAAGACAGGTCTTCTGAAGAGTTTCTGTGCAGTAAAATAGGTACCTTTTACCACTAGGTATTAAAACTTGTTGCTTTCTTGAACTGAGAATACCAGGCTTAATCCAGCAATCGAGATCTGTACAACTGACAGGAAAGCTGATGCAATTCTGAATAACACAGAATATGGTCCTATAAAACATCTGTATGTTTTTCCTTTCAGTGTATGATATCTACCTATGCAAAAATGAGGTGCTATTGTGCCATGTCCACAAAACCACTGAAACTCAAGCAATGCAATTTGCCTCTGCTTGAAGTTTGGTGGTTCAGTGTTAGACTCTCAGACCAGGAAAGTAAGGATTTGCTGTTTAACTGTCCTGTTGGTCCAAAAGACCATCCATATAATGCCACATTCCATGTGTGTCTCTGCCTTCAAAAGGAAAACCATTCAAGTGAAGTCACCTTTGCTCCAGAGTACCGGATCACCACAAGGTGACATTCCCAGCAGCGCCTCCAAACACGATGAAGAGATGATGGCACAGGGAAGCAAGAAACCTTATGTTATGTCAACACAGATATAGCCCTGACATTCCAATGTGTTCTGAAAATAAAGTAAAAATGCATGATTAACCATTTCTATCCAGTTCCCATTTTTCACCTTTTGCGAGAAACAGCATAACAAGGTTCCACTCACAGTGTAATATTAAATACCTGAAAATTAGCTCATGACCCATTTTCTGATGGATGTGGTTTCACAGTCCAAAGCAAGTTATGAGATAATAAATATCATAAATCTAGTAATTATAATTTAAAGACAAGGATTAATGAACACAAGATGCTGATTATTCCATCCTAAGGTCAAAGTCAATTCTTATATCTGTCCGAAATCCACCAGGATGCAAGTCCAAGATTTTGCATGTATGCATGAAATTGGAGCTGTGGCTTTAAAGTGGCAAGCACACATTGATTTTAAACAAGAGAAAGCTGTGTAGAACAACAGGCTCTGTATTAAGGGCGACACCACTTACCTCTTCAGTGCTGTTCCAAACACTTTTTCTTTCTGCTCTAAATGGTTTTGATCCTACTTCCTAATTAATCTATCTTTAAGAAAGCCAGTAATATTCAGCTAAGTAAATTATCTTTATTTCCCTAGTTGTGTGCTTTCATCAGTAGTGTTGGTGAGGAATCCTGCAGGCAGTGCACTGTATTTAGGCAGATTTATATTAGCCACCTGAAAGATAAGAATGTTTACTTTTTTTTTAAATATAGCTTCTTAAGTTGAAAGGCTCTGCAGGCCTGCAGTGTAGCTAGTTGGAGTTGTGTGCACAAATAATGTGCTTTAACGATTTGTCAGCCACAGTAATTTTAACTCTTAAAAAAAAAAATTAAAAGGTGTCTTTTCTGGTAGCTCCCAAAAGTATAGAAAAAAAAACTAATGGATGATTTATATCTTCAACTCTGTGTATTTTTACCATTTTTGACCAGTTCCACTGGTCAGATACGTCCTTACTTCATATATATCTTGATATATTTCAGAGAGCTATTTCAATGTAAGAAAATATTGAAATCCCTCTCAACAACCTTTGGGTAAAGTCTGTTTATTTTAATGTCACATTAATAGAATTTAAAACACAATTGGCAATTATCGGTATTTATAAACTAAAAATATTAAAAATTGCTGTTGAAAGACCTCAACAAACAGTTGGTGCAAAAGTGCTATTCTTATGCAAGGCCATGCAGAGGAGACAGTAAAAACACATAAGAATAACCAGAGAACAAGTAAAGCACCAGTCACAGCATAATTACCCTTTGCTTTCATTTCATAATCCCACAGCTTTCCAGAGACACTTGCTAATATCTATGATTTTAAAAATAGTAAAATATGCATTGTACATTCCCTCCTCTGTCTAACATAAATTATATATCTGTTAAATTACTCATTGTGTTGAAAAAATAGAGGAAAAAAACCCCAAAACCTAGCACATACATGATGTTTTTATTTTCTCCTGTTCCACATCCTCCTGATCTGCCCATAAAGCTGATGCCCATTTAGGGGAATATGCTGTGGGACGACAGCTCAGCAATATTAATAAGGCAAGCATATGTTTGCTGCTTTTGCCACTCTGTCTGTGCGTGCCCCTGCCCCTTGCTGGAGGAGCAGCCCCTGAGTCTGCCTGGTGCTGATGGAATCCTTCTGCAGGTGTTTGCTTGCTCTCATGCAGACACAGCTTTCCCAAAGCTCAGCTCCCTCATACATAAGGCAGCATTAGCACCTGGTTTCCCCTATGATGTAGCTGACATGGGTCTGCTCCAGGCTCTTGCTTCACAAAATTATCCTAAATAGCATCATCCCAGTGAATGCCTGCCTCCTGAATACCGAAAAGGACTGGACTATTTGCATTTCCTCAATTTGGATCATACTTTTGGGTTTGGTTTCAGGTCATCAGTGAAAGCAAGGTGACAATAAACTGACATTACCACATACAGCAAGGATTTTCTCCTGACAAGCTTCCCCTTCTTAAATGTTACCTGGGGATTGCCCACCTCCAGCACACAAAGCCAGGAATCTCTAAGCACAGCCAGAGTCAAAGCCCCATTTGAACGTACCATTCAATCTTCATTTGATTTTTAACCAGTTTATAAAGCAACAGTGAAGTAGAAATGTTTGTAAAGCAAAGAGGTATATCAGCTAAAAATCAACACTGATTTAACCCATTCCCATAAACACTGAGATTTGGGGAGATTTCATGGGGTTTTATGGTTGTGAAGGCCCCTCCCTGTGCTCCTTCTCCACCCACAGTAAAGTGTAGACACTCAGGGTCTTGAAGAAGAAATTAACAAGACAGAAAAAAATAAATACAACACAAGCAGAGGAAGTCTAAGTTCATATTTTTATGTTAATGTGCTGGTAAGGAAAGGGCCTCATTTAGGAAGTCATAAAAAAAAAGCGTTAGCAGATCTCCAAGTTAGAGCATCGAAGCTTTCTCTGCAGATGGAGGATTTAAAAGAAGTAAAATGATAACCACATAGTCAAGAGACTAGAAAAGAGACCTTGATGTTTGATAGTTGTAATAACCTGCAGAGTGCTCTAATGGCTCAGGGATCAGGTGCGGAACTATAGCAATAACAAGAGCTGAATAATTATCTCAGCCATATCTGTATAACCACAGTCCCAGAGTATGAACTATATAAGGAGGCTTCTGCTGCCTCTCCAAGATTTCCTGAAATGTTAAATCACTGAATTGGGAGCACTTCCAGCATTAGTACTGCCCAGTTAGAAAGAAATAAAGCCCAGAATCCTCTAGTGGCAGTTCTAATGTCTTTGTTAATTATGAATTATGGGTAAACATGCAGACTCACAGAGGTCACGGCTGTCAGCAACAATACTTTTCAAGAAGGATTTTTATGAGGGTCTTTTTCATTTTGCCATAATGTCCTTTACATACACATAAAACACACTAGAATACAAAAATAGTGTTTGTTTTTAGGGAAGATGTAATTATTTTTCACTTGTTTTCCACCCTCTGTACAGCCATGGATCCGCTGCCAGGACGATCCAGTTCATAACTCTGAGCTCCTCTGTGAATAACAGCAGCTGCACAGTCCCAAGGAGCAGGCGGGGGGGCTCCAGGGCTAGGGTTAGGTTAATGATCAGACACTCTGGTAACAAGAAAGTTGTGGTTTTCCAGGGAACGGCCAACCAGGATGCCAGCAGCTCCAGTCACCTTTCCCACACAACACAGAAACAAAGGCTGCATCCAGTATGCTTGATTAACCTCACTTAAATGGCAGCACTGATCTCAAATCTGTCCCAGGAGTGTATATAAACAGGATTAAAATCATATTACGTGTGGATCCTGCCCAACAAAAGCAACTGGCGCAAAATCATTTTAATTAGGTGGTAGCGGCTGTAACTCATTCAACTTTGGCATTAATTCTTCTCTGTCCCATCAAAGAACTTTTGGGACTCTCCGTGAATGGTGGAAGGAATAAAGGAGATTTAGAGATAGCACTGGACAACATATTGCCATAATTGTTGGCCAGTTTGCAAAAGGAACTCTGAGTTCAACACTCCAAAAAGCTCTGTGAAAGGTACAGCTTCTACTCAGAGTTTTCAAGGTAAGCAACAGACTGGTAATGAATGAAAATGGAGATTTTATAAAAGTAAAATCCAAATCTTGTCCAGTTTCCAAGAGCCCTCTCACTGCTGGCTGAATTGCTTGAAATCTCTCCATGAACTGAGACACCACAAGACCTTCAACAACATACGGTTTCAGGTCATTTCTGAACCCATGGAAATAAAGTTGTAGAAGACATCCTGTCAGGATTGCAAAAGGAGAATTTTCTTCTGGCTCCAGATACATTCTCCCCATTTTGTAGGGAGAGTGTAATAATAAAGACCTATCAGGAATGTGATAGTTCCCCTGGGTAAAAATAAAGTCATGATAATAATCATCTTATAAACCCTTGTGAGCACACAAGACATGGTACAACAGACACATTCTAGTAAAACTGTTATACATCACATTTATCTGTACTCAGTCTTGTGTTGTGCTCCAAAAAAGTCAACCCTTAAACACAATCTTCCAGAAGACGCAGCTTGTTTTGCCAAATAATGACAAACATTCTAGAAAAAAAGCCCCACAAATAAAAGACTCCCTGAACATTAACTTAGAAGCTTGAACATTTGTCACAGCACTGTTGATGACCAATAATAAAGTTTAGTTCTCTAGATTATGATAAATGTGAATGAATTAAAAGTTCTCAACTCTATGCCAGCACAGAAAATACAGGTTAGATATTTCAAGTGGTCAATTAATAACTGATTCTCATCATGCAACAGAAATGTTACCTTGGCCCACAACACAGACAGTAGGAAATAAAGGTAAAAAATATTCTGACTTTTTCATCAGAGGTAAATAAATTTTTTTCCATAAAATGATCAATCTCTCTTAGTTGAAGAAATCTGGCAAAGAACAGAAGGGTGTAACTACAAAGCCCCTGCACGTTCTTGGAAATAACAACAATTGCAGAAAAAAAATATTAGGTTGAAATCCTTCTCACTTTGCTTGGCACAGACTGTAAAAGCGTGTAATCTGCAGTATATTCCACAGGGGGCATATTGGCAACGTGGGAATGTCACAAGCAGAAAAACATATTTTTCATACCAAAATATCACTAGCAGGTAAGACAACTGACCATTATGTTACATAATAAAGATAAGTCATGTGTACTTGAATAGTTAACAGATGGACTAATTAGAGGCTGAATTATTTGTGGTATAACTGATAGCTGGTGAAATCAAGGTTACTGAGGGAAATGGACTTGACTTTGGGAAAAACAGAGGGTGTTTGCAGGGCTAAGGGAAGCTGCTCCTCCAAAGAAAGGGTTAATGAGCAATGCAAGAACAGAAGTGCATCTAATTAAAAGACATACCAAGGCACACAGAGAATACAAGGGTAAGCAAATGGCAGAGACCACATTTCCCTGCAATACATGGAGAGGCAAATGTGGAACGACATATAGGAAACTGGCACGAAGGACAAGGTGTCTGGTAGGAAAAATAAGCTTCCATCTTAATAAGATGTTTTAGTTTTGGTACAAATAAATATATACAGGCACATCCTGAGAAAAACAAAAAATGTGAAGGGGGCAAGAGTTTGGGGGCACCTATGAATAGAAATACTGTACAATAACCTGGTTCAAGACACAAAAAATATATAGATAAACATGAATTTTAAGCATGAGAATTTCAACATTGTCTCATTTAAAATAGGTTATTAGCTTGCATGATGACCTTTGGAAATATCTCCTCCCCCTAGATTGCCAGTATAAAAAAAGCCCATGGGAAACATAACATTGCTGCATGGGTAGGTGTCATTGTCTAAATGCACAAAGGGCCTAAAATGCAAAACACAAGTGAGATGAGAATTGTCCTTCTACAATAGCATCTGCTGTTACATACTCGTGGAGCCATTACATAGCTGAAAACATCACTGTCTGGGCTCACACAGCACAGACAATGTTAAGAATGAAAAGGAAATACTTATAATTGTTATCTTTGCAAACCCTTTTGCAGCTGCAGCTCTGGGTCAGCACTCGTCAACAGACTGTAGAATCCATGTAGGAAACTTCAGAAAAAACACTATTGTGTACAGCACTGCCCAGGCTTCAAAAATTATCATGAAATTGAAAGATCCTAATCAAAAGAGACCAAAACTAGGAAGGACCTTCTTTCAGTGGGAAGGCATTTGAGAGCACTTGCAAGTAGTGGAACCAAAGCTAAAAGGAGTATAAAATCAGCCAAGTACTATCTATTTCTATAACAATATTTGACAAGCCCAGAGAAGCACAAAGTGACTCAACCTTACAGAAAGCTGGAGAGAGTAATTCCAAATGACTGGGCAGAAGGAACAAACAGCTGAAGCACCTTCAAGAACACATGGATAGATAGATATACACACATGTGTGTATTGAGAGGATGAAGATGAAAGTGCTCTAGATAATGTATTCCTGCACAAGGATGGCCATGCCCTAATAGTCCTCAGCAGGAGGGCAGACTCCTTAGGCACAGTCCACAGTGCCCATCTGGGCATTGGGAGAGGCAACAAAACAACCTAAGGTGTTTTATTTTAGTCAGACTGAAAGATGCCAGAGATGGCCAAGGGTTAAATCCAGATTAGTATCAAGTAAATGCTGAACTGAAGTGAGGACTTCTCTGTAGGTGTGAAATGCACTGGTGTAAATACACCATACACACACACACTGGAATTGTGTCACATTCCTCTGCCTTTGGAACTCAGATTGGTGCATTTTTGTCTCAGTTCCATGGAAAAGGTCCCCCCTTGCTGAAGGACTCCTTCTGCCAGAGTTTGGCCCCACACACCACTGACATCAACAGTGCCTTTTCATTGACCAAAATGGGCTCTCAAACAGCATTTTTTGCCTTTCTAATTGAGTTGCTG
This sequence comes from Leptocoma aspasia, assembly GCA_013399835.1. NCBI lineage: Eukaryota > Metazoa > Chordata > Aves > Passeriformes > Nectariniidae > Leptocoma > Leptocoma aspasia. The sequence continues at coordinate 1,053,754 of VXAX01001541.1, read as the reverse complement.
GGTGACACTGTAGCAGCAATGTAATAACACTTTATAAATCATATTTGTTTGGAGTGGGATTCCTGATGGGTTAATATCTCATAAATAGGCCATGATTGCTCTCATTTCTAGGTTACACACAACATCTAATCCTCCAGCAACATGCTGTTTAGGGGCACTGGCTCAGATATTCTCTGAGGCCCCAGAGAAAAAAACCCCACATTTTGCTGGCATTTGATAACTTTTTTTTCACCCACAAAAGCCAAGCAGAAATGAAGAAGTAGTAAAACACTATAGGAGTACTTACAAAATAAAAGTTATAAATTATAAACTGGTTGGAAACAAAGCAGCAAACTGTTACCTTATCAATACCCTTTGCAGCTTCACAGGCAGCAAAGACAAAGCTTTGTAAGGAACATATTGGATCCATCATTTTGCCCATGGCCAAATAAATGCAGGGAGGCTGTCCAGTCTCATCAGTTGATCCTGTTTCTTGGCAGAGACCTGGATCCCAGATATGGCTCCAGAGCTGTGGATCTGTTTCATGGACCCAACTATGGAAATAGTTAATTTTTTCAAGCTGACAACCAAACTTCAAAAAACCTCACAACAATACTAGTGGCTTGGATCAACCCAAGAATAGTCTTCACAGCAAAACAAAATTACCATTTCACACTCTATGAAGGAAATTAGATTTGTTACAATATGAAAGCATTTTGTTGCAAAATGTAGAAACGAAACATTTCTGGGGAGGCTGAAAAAAATCCATTGAATTTGAGCTGAATTCACAAATAATTTTGGCTCCTCAACTTCACAGAATAAGCCTCTTGGCTGATTACTGCAATTCTTAATTAGGAATGAAGCTGCACTCCCTGAACGAGGGCAAGCACATATATCACAGATGTTACCACCCTGAGGAGGACACACTGAGAACTCTGCTTTCTCTGTTGACTCTCCCCTGCTAAACCTGGCATAAATGAAAGTCTTTATCCTGGGAGAGGCCAACCATGGTGTAGGAGATGGACTCCGACCAGCAGAGATAATCTGTAGGGAGAGGTGCCTGGATGGGGGACAGTCCACAGCACACCACAGCTCTCCTTCCCTCCACACAGCCATGCTTCCTTCTCGAGAAAACCAAATTATGAAAGAAATGAGGGTCTCACCCAGCACACAGTTAGGATGCAGCACAGAAGACCATATCCTTCAAGATTACTTACTTCTCTGGAGAAAAGAGAGTAGGAAGGATGAGTAGAAAAGAAAATATCACAGCAGCAAGTCCTCAGCTATGGGACTTGCTATGACAAGTGGGATAACAAACAGGGAGCAGCTATTTTAAAAAACAGATGCCAACACATGTTCTAAATCTTTCTTTTCCTTTCCAAAGCAGTTTAGCAGCACACACAACTGAGTCAGTCTGCCACACTTAGAGGGAAACAAACCCAAAGAAAGGTTTTACTTGTGTAGGCTGAAAAGGAAGACACAGATGGAGAGGAATAAAAATGTTATTCCCATTTCGAACACTTGGAAATCAAGACCAGGAAAAGGTCAGCGTAGTTTGACCCTTTAAATGAACGGGACTCTTCAAATGCTTACAGTTAATCCTATGGTGAGTTGAGGTTTCAGGCTGCAAGTTCATCTGGCCCAGAGAGCCACTACAGTGCTGGGCTGATCCTCCAGAGCTGCACCACACTTGTACCACGGCAGCACCAGCACAAGCTGGCAGCTGGACAGAAGACTCCAGCTGCTCACCAGGATCTGACGATGGGAGAAGGGAGGCAGCCACAAACAATGTCAGCTCTCCCCATGGAAGCACCAGGTCAGCATGATATTGTTATTGTCTTCTCCTGCTCCCATTTCTTCCCTGTTCCTCATTTTTTCTTTTTCCTTTTTTTTTTTTTTTTTTTTGTTTTGTTGCCTGAATGTACTTCTAGAGTCCCTTGCCATGGCAACACCTGCAGGTGAAGGCAGAGCTCATCATCCACAAGCTTTGCCAGTGCTGAAGAGGTAACTAATCACTCCACAAGTGGAGAAGTGCTATCTCCAAGATACCCATGAACAATTTGCAAACGTGGGTGTCCCTGAAGCACCCGCTTCTCACAGGTGTTTAGCTTGCCTCTGTGAACAGCAGGAAAAGCACTTTTCCCCCTGCCTGCATCTCTTCGTGTACCTTGCCCATGCCACTTCACGCCAAGCTGTAAACTCCCAGCTTTAAGGGGGCTAAGGAAAGGAGGCTCTTCTGCAGCATTAATATGTGACAGGCATTAACAACAGCAAAGCTGCTGCACGGCTCCCAAAGCCCCGGAGTTGGCACCGACGCCATCAGGGGAAGCTCAGCCACTGGGACTGGATCAGAGAGTGACCAAATCTCTGCTTAGAGAGCCTTCAGGTCTGTTTGCAGTCACAGGCACCACATTGTCACAGAAGGGTTGGAATTCTGCAAACACTCACTGTGGCCTTTAATCATCCAAAGGCTCAGGTGGATTTTGGAAAGAAGCTGCTTGAAATCTCACCAGATGCACCCCTGATTACAACACAGGGATTTGTTACCACACTTTTAAGTATTTTAGGTATTTAAGACCACCTGGCTGCCTGACTTCCAGGATCAGGAATCAGCATGGACACAAAAGATCCAGTGTAACCTGTGGAACCGAACTGGGACAACCCTATCCCACAGAAGCACAGGGAGAGACGCACAGCATGCAGAGAGGCACAACATGGTCGAGTATTTTGTCAGGCAAAGAAGGAACCCTCATTCCTCCACAGTCACCAGCCATTTAAAAATATTCAGGTTAGGCTTTTGGTCCAGCTCACCGCAGCTCAGAGGTGACACAAAGTAACGCCACAGCTCAGTAGTTGCTTAATTTTGTACTGTAGTGGTTTTTCATATATGTAAGGGAATAGATTTTTGCTTTAAAAATAAATACTTCCCCCCACTCTAGGTTTCTTTTTTTTTTAACTCTAATTATTTTTGTGTCAGAAACATAATTGCACTCTGTATTGAAAGCTAACCCAGTGGGGAAATATTTTACACAATTAGAGAAAGTTTTAATAAAAGACTGATAAGTAAAGTTTTGAATTTTTAATGCATTCTGCAGGCGGTTGAGTGCCTTTCGCTGTTCTGTCACTTATCATTAAAGCTGTGTGAAGGGAAGGACCACCTGTTATACTTGACTTGATTGGCAAAAGTGTAGCCTGACAAATAAAAAAAGTGAAACAGAAAAAGGTGAAAA
>VXAX01001541.1:988045-1048045 GCA_013399835.1 Leptocoma aspasia | reverse complement strand
ACATAGTCAACAGCAAAACTGTGAGGTAATGCAGAATCAAGACAGCTAATAACAAAGGAGAAACATGCTTTAGAAAAATTGCAGGAATTTTATGTCTAGCTGTGAACTGAAACAGGAGGCTGCACATAAATAATCAAGATCCTTTATGAAAAGTAGGCATACTTATATATTAGTTTCCCAGACACTGAAGTCAATAGGGATTTTCCTTGGAGAAGAACATGAAGGCTGGATTCTATAGTACCTTGTTGTGATCACATCCCTTTCATTACAAATACATAAGTGAATGCACAGCGCTGATATGCTGGTAATGAATAGCTTCAGAGAAATCACAAATACTACCTGGAACAGGCTTTACATGGAATGTGAGGAACAACTACTCCTGGCTTTGTCCCTTCCCCTGCCGTGCTGTGGTGCCTGTGTATCACTCCCAGCTTTAGAGGCAGCAAATCATCCCTCACTGTACTGGAGATGCAGGGCTGGAGCACAGTCTGGACCTCCTGCTTGCAATGAATAAACTACACCCAGAGATGGTAGGGAAGCCAGCCCGTGGCAATGCTCTGACACCCCTGAGAGCCGTAAATTCTGCCGGACCCGCTGCTGGCTGGCTCTTTCCCTGTCCCTGCGGGACTCCGTGGTGTGCCAGGCCATGCCAGGGGTGCTCGGGAAGCCTCGCGGGAAGCAGCCCCAGCGCAGGGTCCGGGTCCTGGCGGCACCGCTGCCGGGAGGTCGGGGCACGGCGAGGCCCTGCCGAGCTGGAGCTGCCTCAGCCCCCTCCCTTCACAGCCAGCCAGGCACAAAGCTGCCTGTACCTGCCCCAGGGACATCCTGCCGGGACAAGAGGCTTTGGTGGCCTTTCCTTGCACCTGGAAGAGAAACCATAGCCACCTTCCTTCCCAGGGTTGTGAACAGCCTTGGGAGTTTATTCCCACTGCCAGGCTGAGCCAAGTGAGCACTAACAGCCCTCTGGTCATGTTCTTTAAGTATGTAAGCAATAACCTGTAATGCAATAAATTGTGGAAAAGGGTTATGGCTACGATGGGAGATCCCCCCGCAGACAGCACCCACCCTCCCCGCTGGCGATCCCCACAACACAGCACTCTGCCATAGGTCACTAACTGAGCAAGGAGATGTTCACTACCCAACAAGTGATGCAGCATTCACCTCTTCTGTCATACTGTACAGCTGAAGTATATCTGCCTTCAATAAGAGAAGTGCCTTAAACATCAGAGCATTGCACAGGTGGGCAAGTGTCTGTTCAGGAGAAGTTTCTGACCTTCGCATTAACAGGGGCTTCAGTTTCCTAACAGCTGTTGTGAGACATGAATTTTTGGGACCCTGCAAAGCATTTCCCTTGGCCTGCAGGGGGCTGCTTTAAAAGCTGCAGCACTACCTCAGCATTGTTTAGGAATGGCCAAACAAGCAGATCCCTTGTGGAATCCCAAATGGGTTACAAATCAAACCCCTTCTTCTCAGCTGTCCTTCAGAACTTCAGAACTTTAGCATGGCACCTTGGGTTTGCAGTCTCGGGCAATGCCTCAAATTACACAGGAGGTATCAGAAGATGGTGGGACCTGCCCTGTAAGTGACAAAACTGGTCATTCACAAAACCAGCCCAGATTTGAAGCTGCCAGTCTAGGACTTGACTACCCTCATACATCAGTGGGGTCATTTCTGTCTCTTGGACAAACAAAGGTGTCTGGAACACCACGCAGGCAGCCACCTCTGCTCTGAAAAGCTTAAGGGAGTTTTATTTTTGAAAACCAGTGTCTGATTACTCCACAGCAAAGACAATACTGGAGAAGCAAGACACATAGAGAAATAGCCCAATATATATTAAAAAATATTGATGGAATCCAGCATTATGACCTGTTATGACTGATTTAAGACTTCTATTTTCTTTAACACTTTTCAATTATTTCCTTCTCACACACACGCTATTCATCAGCTTAGAAAAACGTCTCAGGCCAGCATGCAGATTTTCAGCCTCAATCGCTACAGTACATGAGTTCTAGATCTGCGAGGCCTAAAAACATCTATTTGACTAAAGAGCTATAAGGCAGTCATAAAAATTATGGATCACAGAAATAAGCAATTAGTGTTATCTTCAATTGCTTTATTGGCAGTATTCACTCGTTAGAATAGAGGCAGCAGTAAAACAGATTGCAACACACTGTATAACAGCATATGGGATTTTACATTATAATGCTATTCTCTGCCAAGAAGTCATATTTTCATTTGAATGCATGGAACAGATTATCACAGGGTTTCCAGCATTAGAAGTGGATGACCCTCTCTCTCTGCCTCTCCTCCTCCCTTCCCCCCAGCCCCTTGGCTATTAGGCAGTTTTTTAGGTTACGACTACCTCAAAATAAGGATAGCACCAGAGCAGTGATAAGGGAGCTCTGCCTTCTGAATATTGACTTGTGCTCTGAGCCCTGGCTCACGCAGGCTGGGCATGTCACAGAGCTATGGAGATAATAAACTCCGCCGTGGAGGCACTGGGTAGATGAGGAGTTGAGGCTTTGCCAGTCTTTTCCCCCAGCTGGCTTCAGCTCTAGAGGAAGCTGCCTGCCCGCCCATCTAATCACAGCTGAAGTGCCACAAAGGCAGCCACTAGCAAGAGGGCTGGAAATAAAACAATAGGAATAATAAGAGGGGGAAAAACAGATTCTTTATACTGTATTTAACATTAGGGATATTTTCTGCAGTTGTTTGTCTGTGTCCAGGGCTGTTCTTTGCAGAGCAGCACCAGCATTTCAGGGCAGGGAATCTACTCCCCCTGGGACTGACAGGCAAGGCCTGGGGGTCACCTGCAACCAGTGTGCAAATATTAATGCCTGGCCCATCATGGAAATGCAGGGAACATTCCATATCATGCTAGAACTGCTCTGTTCAAATTAAAAGACACCTTCCTTTTACCAGCATGCTACAAGAAGCGAAGGATGCCAAAAGCATCGAAACCCCAAAAAGATGATTTGTTCTGGAGTTGTGCTCCAAGCTGATTCAAAAAAAACTTGTTTCCAAATGTACTTCTTTTTATATGTCTGTGTATGGTTGAGGGGAGAGAAAACGGGGAATAGAGGGGTTAAATCCTTAAACAAAATGCTCCGAAGGGAAAAAGCACTTGCCGCTCTAGGAACACAGGAACTAGAAAAGCTACAGACGTAGGTAGTAATTTACCAGAACAAAGAAATTGGATAGAATTAGGTTTCATGTGTTACTATTTATTCAGCTCTAATGAAAGCCAAATAATTTGATAAAGCCTCAGTTCCCATCTGTATCTCTGAATTTCTGCACATATCCAAGACAGTTTCTATGGAGTGCATTTCTGATTTCAGAATTTTCGGTTCAGTTTTGGAATTCAGAAGTTCAGCTTCATTACCAGAACAGCACTGTTAAACGATGATAAACACAATAATATGTTGAAATCCATACAACTCTTCAATATGCACAGGCACTTTCTGGGTACAGCTTCCTTAAAGGGCAAGAGCACAATTATAATGTCTTATATTACTCCTTAAAATATAATAAAAAGTCCCTGTCTCAGCTGGGATTAAGGTGTATAAAAACAGTCTGTCATGATCTCAATGTCTGTATTAGAGACTACAGTCAGAATCTTGGTGTTATTTGCAACAAATACCAGCTTCAAATTTTTTTTCCTCAAAAAGATCTGCAGAAATATTAGCAATAAAAAAGTGGACTTTTAAGGATCCTGAGGTTTTCTGGATAACTTGCTGGGCAAAATGTGTGTCAATGTATGTTTGAAGCAAAAACTTTGGGGAAGATGAGGGGCTTTTCTAACCTGTTGAGAGAGGAGACTCCTTTCTCTGTGTGCTGGTTCAGCACCCCTACCTGTGTGTTATTGTATTCAAAGACTGAAATACCTGGAGAAAGCAAATTTTCATGAGGGACTCAAGTCACAAGTGGGACAAGACTGGCAAGAAGCAGCCAGTGAACAGGTATTGTTACAGTGACCCTCCTTGACTTCCCAGCTGTCTCCATCTCTGGCAGTAACCCCAAGGGAATTTGTTGTTATCCTCAGCTCCCTGCACTTGTCACAAAAGCTGTCTGCTCTATTCAGGTGTTAACATGGCAGCACTTCCACAAACCTTGCCCCACAAAGGATGGGATTTTCTAACACAGAAGGTTGGTTTTCCTCCCTTCTTTGGGAAGCTGAGAACTTCCTGCAAGAAACTGTCCCATATCTGCTCAGTGAGCCCAGCTTGATCTGATGGCTCTAAGCATCAACAGGTTTGAGTGCTTCAGGGATTTAAGGAAAAAGAAGAGCAAATAATCTGGTGGCTGCTCCTCACTATGCAAAATTACTGAAGGCAGCCTAAGCAACAACCACAGGATGCCCTGGAATGCCAAGTGTGTTCATTTATAAAATCCATGAAAACATCTGCTTTTCGTACAACTAAACTCCATATAATAGGAACCTTTTCCCCCCCTTTCTCTGTATTTAGCAGCTGTTGCAGCCCAGCTCTTGAAAAAGAGGAGTATACACCACAGAGCAGTGTTGGAATCAAGCTGAGCTTTCTTGTCTGGGTTAGCTTCCAGGCTCAAGGGACTGTGTGTTTTGAAAATGTCACTGTGCTACCTTTCCACTGAAGGTGGACTTACCAAGTCAGGTGACAAAAGCTACAAAATGTAATCAGAAAAAAAGAAATTCTTCTATCCTAGTTTTCATGTCATAACCATTAGTGCTATTTAATTAAGCATTCTTGGAGGTAATGCAAGGGTGACTACAGTTTCCTAAGAGAAAAACAATTGCCAGGCCCCTGCCACCCTCCTAAGCAAAGGAAAGCTGAAAGGCAACTTCCACAAAACAGCAGTCCCACCCCTGACTTTGGCAAATCTTTGGCAGGATATAATGGTTACAGTGTAAGGGCAAGTTTGAGCAATGTATTTTGTACAGGATTCAGGGATTGAAATGTTCCTTCAGGACTGCACAGGAGCTTGCTCCAGGGATGGGGACTGATCTCACATTAACACACACATTAAGGGCATTGAAGTGAGCAAGGCTCATCGTTTCCATCCCTCTTTTGCCTCCCATCTGCTCCTTTCCAAAAAAAGTCCAAGGATCACAGCTAGCCAGAGGCTGCAGCACTACGGGTAGGGGAAGGGGGGGAAGGAGAGAAAAAGTTATTTTGTTTTGGCTCAGTTCGGTAATGAATTGCAGAAATTGATCTGTCATAGTACAACAGATTGTAGCTTGATCTGCCAACAAATTGCAAGCAACAGTAGGTAATGACTAATTGCAAGTGTGTCTGTGGGGGAGTTGTTCAATGCTTTTTTGTTTTGGGGTTTTTGGTTTTGGGGTCTTTTTTATAAGGAAAGGTAATATTTTTTGAAGGAATATCAGGACCCACTGACAGACAGGCAGTGTCCACACATGGAACTTTTCCTGGTTTTTAATCAAGCTGCATTTCCAGTTAAATCTGCCAAGAACTACACAGACCAAGAGATATTTACTTCTCTAAATGTGGTCAGGGTCTGTGCTCCAATTTAGGGCAACAAAAAACCCCAAATGTCCTCTGACACCAGTTCCCTCTGAAGTGTAACAGAGAAAGAGGAAGGAAAGCAGCTTTTTCTCTTATTTCTGACTTTTTTGTTGTTGTCATTTCTGATTTAGTCAGAAATTATTCTCAAGTCAGAAATTATTCTTTAGTCAGAATTATTCTCAAAAACTGGATTTTAGAAAGTTCACCCATAATGTAGTCTGGGAGAAGACCATGAACATAAATGAATATTGGACCAAAACAGAAAATAAGATAGAAGCAGGTAGGCAAGTAACAGCAGGGGAAATTCATCAAGAATAAAGTGCTTCTAGCACATAGGAAAGAAACCCCAAACAGATCTGAAATTAAACTGATGGAAGTGAAAGAGTGCACTGCATTTTATTCAGTGCATTTATTGTCATCTTTTCCTCTGTCACTCACAGCTTCAACTCCTGCAGCTCCTTGGTCTTGTAGCCTGTGGCAGGGTCACAGAAGACCCTCAGAGTTGCAGGGTGTGCAGACAGGAGGAGACAAAAGCAGAGTCATCCCTGGAAAGGGCACACAGATGAGCAGTACTGTGTCACCTAAATGCCACATTTGTGTTCTTGAAAGGCAGCACATTTCAGAGGGGAAAACATACATCCACATCTTGATAGCTACAAGCTTGCTTAAACTGCTTACATTTATTGTAAAACTGTCTCGCCTTTTCAACTTGTGTGCCACAGACAACTTAAAATCCAGATTTTCAGCACAAATCTGCAGATTCCCATCGTCACCTATATCTTTTACATTTAAACACTACATGGCAGCAGAGCCATTTGACAACAGTAATGCAGTGCAGCTCACACATCCAGAGCACGGTGTTGACAGGGGTATTGTGATGAGTGAACATTGGTCTAGACAAGAGCCAAACACCAGCTCTACGAACAATGGAGCATCCCCGGCAAGCCACGGGCAGCAAGGAGACAGCTTGCAGGAAAAGGAGAAATCTCACTTTGGGCTGGGTTGTGTAGGTCATGTAGGGTGAAACACATACAGCACAAACCTGCTGTATAATCTGGGGTAGGGCCAGCAGGGGTGACAGGTGATGCCTGAACACTGCTACCCCTTCAGCACGAGGAGGACTTTCCTTTCCTGTGAATATTCAGACACACAAGCATAAAATCCTGTATTTGTGAGGATCTGTGTTAATGTGATTTGACCTCTCATTGTTCAGGTAAAACAAACATGACAAGGTCACGGCGTATTTCAGTTGCAGTTCTATTTTCATACGGGAACTATTTGTGAGGATTTTTTCCATACTTTGCTCAGTCCTCTTTAGCTCTAAATTCACTTAGGAGGAAAGTGCTTACATTCTATTTCAGTAGAAGCTAAGTCTGTGTATCAGTGTACTCAAATGTCTTTAAAGGCAATTGTATTCTACAAATCAGATACACATTATTAACAACAAAGACATCCTGACTTTTCTCTGAAACAAAAAAAGACAGCTTACAAGTAACTGTTGACTAACCAAATAAGAGGCTAAGAAAGATTCTCAGTATTTTGACAATATTCTGTTTATTCATCTAAGAGGGAATTTAAGGGAAAAGCAAGCACTGAGTCCAACCAAAAGTGTTTCTTTGCAGCAAGGCAGCCTGGTACATTTTTGCATTATTTACAAATGAAAAGTAAGTGGAGAACAGGAACCCAATTGACTAAATATTATATTTAAGTGCAATAGAGTGTGTCTGTTTTCCAGAGTGCCCTGGATCTCCTAACCAATGTTTTGCTGTTACTTACTTGTAATATTTTTATTTATTTGGCAGAATTGTTCCTAACTTACCTCAAGTGCATTTGCCAGACACATAGGAAAAGATACTTAATAAAGTGCATTAATAAAGTGAGGGTCATTTAATGATCATGCTTGCCTTATAATGATCAGGTTGTTAAAAACTGATGTAGGACATTGATTCTTACTCTACAATCACCAGGAGACTGAAGGCAGCTAAGGAAGGGAAATGCTGGAAGCAGTAAGTAACTATCCCAACCAAGCTACCAGACTCTGACAAGGTCAAAGGCAGAAAGCAAAGCACACAAACTGCAAGAAGCATCCAGACCCCAGAGAGAAGTGGAGCTTCTTTGCATAGAAAAGTAGTAGCTGATAAATTGTCACTGGACAGTAACTTCAGAATTTTCATTGAATAATTCTTGTACTTACAGCTCCTGTCTCTGATAGCAATTGATAGTGACTTGCAAGGAAAGGTGTCCAGCCTCTCCTGTCCCATTCTGTATCTAAACTGGGCAATATAGAACCTCAGGGAAAAAAGTATCCCACCATCTCAGCTAGTAAATCCCTTATGTGCATGAAGAGCAACAGTAGCTCTTACTTACTTATAGTCCTGGTTGAAGGACTATAATCTACAATCAGAGTATTAAAGTAAATTTGTGTTGGGCTTTCCTAATGTAACTAATTTGGGCTTTATTTCATCCTGCAGCTCTGAGTTCTACATGTTAAAGGCATGCTCCGTGTGCTGCACTTTGTCACTCACTAATGAATCACTCTTTGGCCTGTTGTTGCTCTATTTTGAGTTCCCTCTTTTCCTTTTGTTACAGACAAACATAATGAGAAGCAGCCGACTGGCCTGATCTATGCCCTTCATTATTTTATTTTATATGCCTCTGCCACATTTCCTCCCGCTCTTCTTCTTTCCAAACTAAATAATAATCCTGCCCTTTTTAATGTAGCTTTATATGAAAGGCTCTCAGAGGGTGCTACTCATTTTCTTTGCCCTTCTCTGGACCATTTCTATTTCCGCTATGTCTTTTGGATAAGGTGACCAAAAGTGAATATGAATTCAAGATACGGACATGCCATTGATTTGTACATATATGGCATTAAAATATCTTCTTCTTTGTGATTTATCCTCTTTGACCACCCTCACGTTGTGTTCTATTTCTTTTGGCATAACAACCAGCCCCATCCTAAAGAGCCTCTTAATTGAGCTGCCTTCATTGACTCTTATGTGAGCACTGACTCAAAATGGAAATGCACACCCAAGAACCCAAATTTCAGTCTGGGCCACTACATTATATTTGCCAAGTACACAGTTAGGTTAGCTCTGGAATTCCTCAAAATATTGTGGAACACTGATTAGCCGAAATTATTTAGCATCATGTCAGCTCACGCAGAAAGTAATTAGTGGGGTCCTGTATGGGAGAAGAGAAAGGCAAAGGATTCGAGGAAGGCCGGTCTAGGCCAGTTTATTCTTGTGCTTGGTTTCCTCCTTTTCAACAGGTGTTAAACTCGGAGCAGGATCTACCCTGAAGTGATTCCGATTCCTTATGAGGTCTTTACACAGCACCCTGTAAAAGACCTTGAAAGACTAAATATACTGCATGCACTAACACCTTTCTCTGCCCTACTTTACAAGCCCTCTAAAATAAACCAGAGCTGACTGTTGCGCTAATCCCAGTTCCTTCTGATCCTGGAAATACTGTTATGTTCTACGTGGCCAAAACTGAGCTTATTCCCAGCCCTGACACATGAACACAGGCCAGCCCAATGCTCAGCTTGAAGCCAATTGAACACACAAGTTTATCTTAAAATCTCTCCTAGGTTAAGACTATGATTTAGGGAAGCACTTAAATGTTTGCACTGTAAGTGCCTTTACTTAACATGTGCGTGACTTCACAGGCTTAACCATCCAAAGGGCTAAGTGAAGACTGTCTCCAGCAAAGACCAGTGAGATACAAAAGGAGAGGTTTAAAATTCCATTTTTAATGAAAATTTTCCAATCAGTCCTATGTATCAGCATTTAGATCAGCAATTCTGCATGTTCAGCTCATCAAAAACATCAAGACATCACTGTCTTGCTTTTTATTCCTTGTTGTTCCTCACAAGTAGCAACTGCACAATGAACTAGGATAGAGGTTAACTTTTCTGTATATTTTTCCTCTTTTAGAAATCTGTTGATAAATGCATAACTGAAAGACACTGAATCAGAGCCCAGAAACTGTGAAATTTAAAGATATGTGAAGCATGCACGGAAAGAACATATGTTTCCCCAATGTCCTCAAATCTGCTTCAGTCCTAATCCTGGATAGACCATCTCTGAGGGTGAGAGAGCAACGGGAACCTCAATCCTTCTGTCAAACACAGGAGCACAAGTGCCCAGAGTGGCAGGCAGGGGTTTTACTGCTACCAAAGCTGGGCAGGAAGCAAGAACACCAACACATTTCCCAGAAGCCACTAGAAAGTCATTAGTCTTTTACTCACTGAATTACAACCAGGGGTAAGCAAATTCACTTAAAGAAAATAAAGCCCAAACCATCCAAAACTTTATCAGATACAAACCAGACCTTTTTGAAGCTTTGAACGTGGTTGTATACTTTTGTTATCATTTTTTCTGGTTTGTATATTCTTGAGCTTCCTGGCTCTAGATAAAAGCACCTGAAATGTCAAGATACCAACTGCTCTTGCAGTACTTTCAATCTGTTTTATAGATTCAAGTGCCTTAGATATTTAAAGTGCAGTTGAGTTTGCCTAATGCATAAAACCAGTATATGGCTTTAAAAAGAGAAACAGTTAAAAAGTTGTAATTTCTGTCTTTACAGTTCACCAGTCAGGGGGATAACCACAAAGAAAGCTAAATTAATACAAAACAAACAACAGAGAGAGTGGAAAATTTAGGATCTTTCACACTAGTCAATAAACTGAACTTCTACAGAAGATGGAAAGAAACATTCAACATGGCACTATGCACTATGGTAATACCATTGACAATAGAGTTTTTTCATTTGTTCTGTTAAATTTTAATACTAACCAGTGTACTGAAAATATGTTACATTATTTCCTTGACCTGTCAAGAATTAAGAGGAAAAAATGTTGATTCTTAATTGTAGAATGGAAAGAAGAAACATTAAAAAAAAGCCACCCAGTGCTCCAACAAGTGGAAGGATCATTTGAATGAAATGGGGATCCACTTCAGGCTTCAGTGGAGTCCAGAGATCCTGACCAGGAGTGGCTGTTTTAAGCCAGGTGTCTTTATTAAGCCAAGACTGACATATGTGCCCAGGCTTAAGAGCTTTGTGACAGGTAACACACACCTGCCAAGACTGTGATGACACAAAGCCGGGACATGTGCAGCTCTCAGTAAATGGGATTGAACACAGGTCTTTAGAGATGAATGGCTGTAGCAAAGATGGCTTTGCTTGCCAGCCTCACCTCCTGTCACCCAACCTGCAACAATTCCTTACAGGAAAATACACTCTGGAGCACAATGGCTAGAGTGAAAAGAGCTATGTGTACTAAAACTTTCTCACACTCTGTGGTTCCTGTCTTATTCAGATGCTGACCTAGGTCTCCAGGCACTAAGGACTGAACTGCTCCTGTCTATTTTATTTGGGTAAAATCTTTTGAAATAACCAGTGAATGATTACAATATAATTACATCAGAGTTATCAGCATGTGCAGTGGCTACATGCAAAAGATGAGGTTCTTCCTTTCCATTTTGGTTTGAAATATCAAGGAATATATTATTTACATCTGGAAGAAATTATTTGCGTTATTTTTTCCCCCCCAACTCACTTGCACAGCCTTGGATTTTTTCTAAAGAGGAGACAGATGAACAGGATGATCCTGGCACAAGTCCTAGAGGGGATGTGCAACTACTACCAAGGAAGCTAAGAAACAACAGGCTGAGTCCATCCTATCTCCCCTAAGGGTTTGTCACCCCAACAGGTCACGTCTGATGCATTTCTCTGCGAGCTGCTGCCAAGCAGCAAATGAGGTATAAATGCCACCAGGGAAATACAGAGCTCTAACAGGTCTAGCCAGGGGAGCTGGACTCCACGCCAAGGGATTGATCCCATAGCTGGGAGATGTGCAACAGATCCCTCCACTGCATTTCATGTTTGGTATCTGCTTAAATGCACGTTGAAAGGGAGGCTTCCCGTAAGGTGGCTCAGAAATGATTTAACACGATTGCTTGAACATTAGGATTAGAACAAACCTGCAGAAACGCAGCAGCAATTAGCACAGCCCAAACCAATTAGCCATGTTATTTCTTTGTGGAGCTGCTGATGGCTCCTCAGCCAAAGAACAGTCTGCTCCCATCCCTCCTCTTCAAACATCACCTTGCAATGTGGCCAGCCCACCAGCTCATCAAAACCGCTGAAACCTGATATGCTGCAGGTAAAGGCTTGGCTTTCTGCTGATTTATTAAAAGAAAAATCTTATATTGTACTGCTCACATGTACTCTCTAGAGCACGGTCACATGACCAGGATAATGACAATCTGTCTCTCTGCTAACATTTCTCTACTTTGGTTATTTGTTTGATAAAGTGAGGAGCTTCCCTTTTGTTGCCCTTCATCAGAGCTTAATGTCTTTACTTTGGGATCAATATACTTTATGAATAATTTTATTTCCTTCTATTTTTATGGTCTTTTCTCCTCATTATCATACTGAGTTTATTAGCTGGTGCTGTCAGTATCTTTACCCTGTCATATGTTCCTGAGGTACAGTAAATATCACTTGTGTTGTAATTAATATGCACACCCTCTGCAGTAATTAAAGCACAGACCCCTTCAACCAGCTGAGCTTCCTACACTAATTCCACCTTATCTTCATAATGAACTTATTGTAATCTGAAACTACCACTGAATATTGTTCAGTATGGATAGAAGAATGAAATCTAACGAGATGCAATAATATTTGTGAACATGTTAATATGAAAAAAATGAATTTAATTAGCATTAAATCTAATTAAATTTCCTGTACAATCAAAATCCCCCCATTTATGCCACAAAAACACTGGTGGTGCAATACTAGTGCCCCTTCAGAGATTTACACCAAGATGGAGACCAGAGACTTCATCCTCTCCCCATGAAATTCTCACAGCTATCCTGAAGGTTCCCTGCCCACAGACAATTTCAGAAAGAACTTAGAATCCCTATTCAGGGATGTGATTTGCAAGCAAGATGGGAAGGTAAAGATGGTGAGACAATTCAAGCCCTCCAAAAAGGGACCCAGCAATAAAACAGTTTGGCAAATGTTTCCAACAAGGGAAAGGAAAGGAATGTTGAATATATAAGCATGAGAGTGTAACAGGGAATGATTAAAGGGAGACTGGCTACAAGAAATTTAGTTCTTATTTTCTGAAAACATTTCCATATGGGAGACTAGCGCCTAAGGTGCAGACTCACACAATAGGAAGGAAACTGGCAGCCTACACCGACTGAAAATTGGCTGAAGGGCAAGAAACAAACAGTGGAAGTAAATGGGATTATTTCAAGGTGGAAAGAGGTTACCAGTAGGGTACAGCCCAGCTTTCTAATTATTCACAGTAATGACTTGGATGATAGTACGGAAAGGATCATTTCCAAGATTCTAGTAACTGGGAAGCACAGTGGTAATAAAAACCAATGTAATCCTATAGCCATTTCATTAATAGTTAATT
Source organism: Leptocoma aspasia (assembly GCA_013399835.1). Taxonomy (NCBI): domain Eukaryota; kingdom Metazoa; phylum Chordata; class Aves; order Passeriformes; family Nectariniidae; genus Leptocoma; species Leptocoma aspasia. The sequence goes on along the minus strand of VXAX01001541.1, from coordinate 1,035,106 downwards.
TGAGAACCAGAGAAGTTGCTTAGAGAAGTGTTTGCATGTATCATAAGGCAGGACTGGGACACACAACAGCGCAAAAACTGAATGACCTTCCTCTGGAAATGGTCATCCTAGAAGAGGCTTAAGCAACAGCCGTTGAGCAGCTCCTTGTGCTCTATTGATTGATGTCAATCTGTCCAGTTCCAGAGCGTTAACTTCACTTCAAAATGTGCCCTTTTCTGTCATTCGTTTCCTGTAACCCCCTAAACATGCCTCATTTCCTGCACCAAAAAAAATTACGTGGTCAGATATTGATTTGTGACTCCCTGGCTGACATCTGAATAGTGAGAAAATGAATTGACTTAAAGACATGAGTGGGTAAATAAGTAAAGCAAGTAAAGGAAAGAAAAGGAAATAAGTAAAGAAAGCAAAAACCCCACCCTGAAATTTCTGCTAAGCTGCACTGACACAATCTAGTGACTAGGAGACCTTTATGATCATTCTCTTCCTTCAAACTATGGAAAGCTGTTCTAAAATAAGAAGACTGTCCCCAAATTCCCCAAAAGAGGAGGAAGGGTCATATTCCACAAGCCGCTGTGGACGAACCCTTGGTCCTGACAAAAAATGACATAATCATTATGACTTTTTCTGACTGATGAAAGAATTCATGTCTAGGTGATTTCACTCACCTCCCAGACCCTGTGAGGTACACAGAGCCAGTCAAAGGAAGGGGAAAACCCCACAAGTACAGTGCTTCCTCTGTTCAGAATTCACTGGGGATTCCTCACAACCAAATACACAAAAAATGACCTTGTTTGCCAACTCTAGGATCACAAAAAAAGGAATTCATGCCAAAGTACAGAAGTTCCAACCAAGTCTCCCTGCCCTGGAAATTGAGGGTTGCAAACATGCACTAAAAGCCCCCCTCTCTGCCTTCTTCCTGCACTTCCCTTCTGAGAGGTGCACCAAAGACTGACTCTGCATGTTTTGCTCAAGTTGGTGAACTAAGAAACAAGCAAATCTGAGTATTTTTAATTTTCTCTCAAAATGTACTTGGGAACTGGTGACCTAGCTTTAACCTCTCACTAAAATGAAATGTTTCAGCTATTACCACTCAAAGCCACTCAAAGAATTTTAAACTTGGCAGTTCAAAGGAGTGCCAAGATTTTAAGCTACAGTGTATCACATCATGCCAGGGAAGGAGCAAGAGAAGAGAAGGATATAGAAGGGGCAAGAAAAAAGAGTGTGCAAAACTAGGAGTGATAAGAAGCAGAAATAAAGATACAAGGGCAGAAAATACGACAGTTTTTTCTCCTATATCCCTTTCATGAACCCTGCAGTCCTTATCTTACTTCTGCTTTCTACATTTTTACATGCTTTTTTTTTCCTCTGGCTGCTTCCTTCTTTCTAGGCATGATCACAGTACTCCTCAGTTTAGAAGAGTAGACTCTTATCCTCAAACTGCCTACCTGAGGACACCTTCTAGGAGTCTGCATCCCATAGACTTGGCGAAGGCAGGTTCAATGCTTTTCATGCAACAGAAGCACTGGTCCCTCCTGCTCTCAGCACTGTGGGCACATGGTATAGAGGGGCCACTCCTGTGTCTCAGTAAGGAATTTCTTAGGAACTTATTAGTAATTCCATAGCTCTGTCCCTGCAGCAGGTGCAGTCAAAGTGCTGTTAGCACAGGTAAGGATTCCCAGCACCAAAGGATCTGAGTGCCAGGGAGAAGCAGGCTGCTCCCCAATGGCACAGCCTCCCAGCACCCAAAAAAGGTCCTGTGACAGTGACCAGCTCAGTGATTGAGACAACTCCTGGAGAAATGCTCAGATGCCTCCAGAAGTGAAGCCAGCAGGTCAGGAACCAGGATCAGGCAAGCACAGGCTCACCTGCAAGGCCTGAGCTTAAAGCAGCTCCTGAGCCCAGAGCAGGCAGCCCCCACAAGGCTTTTCACATGGCTCCTTTCACATCAGTCATGTCCAAGGTTACGCAGCTGTGCCGTGGCACAGCCAGCAGTGCTCAGCACAGGCAGCTAAACTTTGACAAGGTTCCTGACACTAGGAGGGAAAATGTTAGCTTAATCAAAAGGATTGCTGCAAATCTCACTTTAATGTCATCCTTAAATAGTCAAACACAATTTTTTTGTCCTCCATTCAAGTATCTCATATAATCCAAAGTCTCAGGCAGGTTGTGGCAATAGCAAATGGCAGAATGCCTGGCTGTGTGGTCCTTCTGCCTTCTTTCTCTCTTTCTAATTCAGAAGGTTGTGGATATTCTCAGTCTCTGGTAACAGAGAGAAACAGATATTCTCCCAGGCTCATCCTGGGAAAGCTCAGAGAAAGAATTAAAACAATTATTATCTCATCCTCTGCAACTGATGTTTGTGAAAGATATTTACAAGAAGGAGTTGTTCCACTTAACCAATACTGTGAGAGGAGTTTCCTAAAGACCAGTCAGGTCTTAGGTTCATGATCGTCTCTATAAGAGATGTGAATTTCTATTAATAAATGCTTTTTATGCCTTCTGAATCATGGAGACTATTGTCGCCTTCTTCTCTGTCCCCTAGACCCTCAGTGACAGAAGCTTCTACTTTATTTTTTTTTTCTGAATTACCTTTCAAATTGTGGTCAGTTTTTTGGAGGAAAGACTACAACACTCACATAAATATATTTGACCATGTAAGTACAGAACTCTTATTTACTTTAAATAAATTCTTTTCCATAAATTTATGTTCTGCAAACATTTACAGAGCATATACTAAAGCATCAGAGTGGCTAAAAAAGCAAATTACAAGAAAAGAACTCTCTCAAACTTCTTGTGACACTCTAAATCGTGAGGAGGGAGCATGGATGGCCTCTTATGTCACATGCAGCTTCTAGACTGTTCAAAGGAGGCATTTAGGCCAATGCCACCCCCCTGAACTGGCAGAGACGCTGAGCAGATATCAGCTAATGGGTATCTCCTGTCCATTGCGGGGAGAACCCTCAACACGAGCCACCCCAGAGCCACTCCATACATCTCCTTTTCTCTGAATTTGGGCTGTGCGGGCCATGGAGCTTTCAGCCTCCCAGAACTTTGAGTGTTTGAGTTTGTAGAGTGGTAGTGCTTGGCCACTTCCAGAATAAAGTTACCAGCTCAGCTGTAGGATTCCATAAACTCCCTGCAGACCTTCTGGGGGACCCAGATTTTAGAGGCTCTTTGTTCTCTTTGCAAATACAGCTCTTCCCCCTGTCTGACTGCAGACACCACTGCCTGTTTTGGCACAGCCTGGTCACACAGAGACCAAAATTTAATGTCTTGACTTCACACCTTAGAAAGGCTGAGACCAACACCTTAGCAGGACCAACCACCCACCTTCTGGGCCAGATACCCCATTGTTTTAATTCAGAACAAATCTCTAAAAATTGAAATTCTATCAGTTGATCCTAATTTATCACTAATCAGTTACAGTCCTTTGAGTTTAAGCAGTCAGATTCTACTCCTATTAGCAGGAGAAAACCCAACCAAAATGAAACCGACGAAACGCTTGCTGAACTGCACTAGACAGAGCCTTAAGCTGTTAAACCTGGAGACAGTTTAGAGCTGTAAATACATTTATCTCTACCACTCATCCACTCCCAGTTCCAGCAACATGACTGGCCATTCCCAGGGCCAGCAGCTGGCCATCAGCTGTGCCCTGTGTCACACGAGCAGTGTCCTCACAGCTCCCTTCACTGGAGGGATATCACTTCATCCCAGGCCAGACTAAGGACATGACACATTTTACTAGTGGCCAGAATGAATTCATTCTTCTGAAGTCCAGAGGTGGATCAGGTCTTTGTGTGAGACCAGTTTATCCAATGAGTGGGAGAGAAGTCCAGCAGATTTACTCAGAATCTGTCCTGGGGTGATTTGATCTGACAAGTTGGTCTTTTCTGACACTGAGGTTTTTCATTGTTTTGCACCTCATTTAGTCATCAGTAACAGCAGAAAAGGTGTGGAAAATGACTGTCAGTTTTCCTTCACATTTTACATCCACTCTGTGGAAGTGTGAATGACTGTACAAGGTAGACAGGACTGGGGAAGCAGAATGCCAAAGTCCAGAATGTCGACTTTTGCAAAACAGGGTGCTAAGGAGATTGGCATGTGGTCTTACTTTATTCCCGGCGGAAATCTGACCGGGATCTCCTGCACTAGAGATAGCAAAGCTTTTCCAGTAGCTTCTGTGGCCAAATGCTGCATTCAGGCACTGAGCAAGTCCCCTCTTGAAATCAGTGGGAGTTTTGTTTCTTTGCTGGCCTGCAGAGTTGGTTCCTAGGCAGATATTTAAAAGAAAACCCACTGAATTAAACACAGGTAAATAGCATCATCCTTCTGAGCTGGAGGAGAGGCAGCCAGTCCCATTCCCACCAGGGAAATGCCCTCTCTGTTCTTCTGCTTATCCTGGCGGTTTGAGGGCACTGACAAGTGAACCCACCAAGAAATGAAAATCAGTGGAAGTAAATGAAATTCAACTGAGCTAAGGAATAAAATGTTTGTCAGCTCCCCACCTCAGATCTCACATCCCACAAAGCAACAGCTGCACCAATATAGTCAGGAAAACACCAAATTGTAAAAAAAAAGAGAAAGAATATGTTGAAATAGCTGCTCCATGATCAAACAAAAGCAGAGAAAGTGCCACTACCTCCTTTTTAATTTGAGTTTCTGTAAGTGCTGCCACATTAATTATTCACTAGCTGAGATATCTTTTTTTAATCTAGTTAACAGCAAGTCATGGTAGATAATGGAGGTAGTTACCACTTACACTGGGATTTTATAAAACCCTAAGGGAGCTGTTTAAGGGTTCCGGGTTACCGGGCTGTGGCTGGAGCTCAGATCTGAGCGGTCCCAGCCACGCAGACACTCTGGAAGGGCGCCCTGATTACAATCTTTCCTCCTGCCGCTAGTCTATGCTGTTGTATAAAGTTCGAGCAGGCTGGGGAAACTCGCTCCAAATGCTGGGATGATCACTTTTGTCTCAGAATCTTCTGAATTCAATTGCAGAACGGTTGGCTCTATTGTTCTGTTCTGTAAAGTATATTTAGCTTGCTTAATTAACCTATATTTCAGACAAGTCATGCAGGCATTCACCTAACTCTGTATATGCCTTTGTGATTAAACTTTAATGAAAGGGAGTCTAAAGTAAATTCCTCCATGCTGTGGTTCTGAAACAGACACACAAAAAATCAAAACATAATACTTCTGTCAGATGAATTATTATTATTATTGTTATTAGTCTGAATTTTATCTGCAAAAGAGAAAAGACTATGGATCAGAATGAACACAGGGCTGAGAGGAAAAGGTGTTTCTGATTATGCTTAATAAAGGCTACTTCAACTGAAGATAGGTACAGAGATGTAGAACTGTTCAATATGAAATCTGGATGGGGTGCAGTGCACAAGGGCTGCTACACAGCTGTCAGAAGAAAGTTTATATTTCTCTGTGATATGTGTGAAAACCCACATAATTCTATATATGTGCATTTTCTCCTAAACAAATACACAGTAGTGCTATTCCTAAATAAGAAAAAAAATCAATGCCAGGCAGACAAGTGCTCATAAGCAGCCTTACAATGGCAAAGCAATATGTGTCCATGAAGGAAGAAAAAGGGAATAGATAAAAAAAATAGATTTTACATTTAAGCCTCTAGTGGATTCTTAAAAACAACTGAAGGAAAAGATCATTTTATCCACTGTTGGGAGAAAAATGCTTTGCCCAGTGTCCTTTAAACGTTCAATTAGAGCAACTTGAGGGTCACAATATAGATATTTGTATGCTCCTCTGTTTTATATTAAAAGATTTTTTAAAAGGTATTTATTACTAGAATGTGATGAAGGTTGGTCTGATGAAACACTGGCATTATTGTGATCTTAGTACATATTAATAAACTTTTAAAATGCAAATTCATTGACCCACTAGGTGGTCTCATGGTCTCATAAATAGCAATCTTTTGCATTCCAGCATCCAAATACCTAGTTAGGAGCTTTCCAGAATGCACATTATAGGTGATACAGACCATAACAAGTACTTTGGCAAGGGAAAAAAAAGCCATTCCAGCCTATTGTGTCAATTAAAATGAAGGGATTTTTATGTTATGAACCATATGTTCAAAGAACATTACATGTAAAATTACATACAATCCTTCTGACTCTGAAGAATACAATAATCCTGGGACATTAGTGGATGGCTTCTGGTGAAATTTGACACTGTTTTTTTTTCCACTTAGTTTGTGTCAAACAATCATTTGGATGGCAGCCATTCCTTCCTCTGTGCTGTGATTCCACCAAAACTCCAGAGCAGGGTTAGGATGGTTAGATGGAAGGCAGAGCAGGGGTGAGATCCTTCTGGATGGGATGGTGGTGAGGACGTGACCATTCCCTTTTAGCCATGAATGAACAGTTCCATTGGTGCTTACGAGATGAGGTTTAATGACAGGAAAGAGACCCAGGCGGGTGCACACAGCCTGAGCCTGACACTGAGCAGAGATGCTCAACTCCAGTGTAGCTGCTGCAGTGGGAGCAGCCACAGTTTTAAGGAAACATTTCAACACAATTAATATTAAACTACAGAATATGTTTACTAGTTTGTAAAATTATTAATTTGGTTTTTACTGATCCTCTTACCAAATTAAGCCAATATATCAAAACTAATGTCTTACCTCTCTAATTGTTATTAATAAACACTGCTTATTTCCCCTTAACAAGAATTCATTTTCTCTCTTCAAATTAATAACAGTCTGAGGTAACTCAGGCACCACAGGACATGATTCCAAGCTTATTTTTGGTCAAGTTAACCTGGAGGAGCTCCAGAGCTTTCATGTAGCAAGAATTACAACTCAGAGGGGAGCAGGATCTATCCCTTCACCTGTAGACTCTTTCTTGAAAGTTCTTCTGGTCTAAACTCCAAGTCAAATTCTCCCACAGTACTGAGGAAATTAAAACCGTCAGCAGCACTATCATAGCTTGTGCTTCTGAAGCCCATGCACCTACATATGCTGATTTTCACCACGTGAGCATCTGGCTTGGCCATAATCATTAGAATTATTCCATGCACTTAAGTAGATGAGGAATTATCAAGAAAGGGCAAAAACAAAACAAGGCCACCCTGGGAACCCCATCCGGATTTCAGCAGATCTCAGGGTGTTCCTCCTGGAGGTTTGTGTGAATGTTGTGGATCCCAGACATGGGACTGGCCTGGGTGGGGACTGGTACAGCACAGCAAGGGGAATTCACAACCTCTAGGGAAGGAGAAGCTGCCATCAGCACCTCTGCCTGAAACCACGGGTTTCTGCAGCCCTGGTGGGGACCGGCACAGCACAGCCCAAGAGCAACAGCAAGGGGAACTCACAGCCTCCAGGGAAGGGGAAGCTGCCTGAAACCACAGGTTTTACAGGCACAGAGCAGGGGAGACTGAAGGCTCCCTGCCTAGATCCTGCCTTCACTCCTTTCTCCAGGACAGGATGCCAGGCGAACTGGGCACTGCTGGGGGGGGGGCCCAGAGGAGTCCTGACTCCCACCAGTCTTTTCACAACTTTTTGCCCCAGTTTGATATAATTGTTTGGCTTCTGTCCATGCCTTTGAGTGGAAGAGAGCCTAAGATGAACTGAAAAGGAACAGGTGCTTGCCATTTTGTTTGGCTGTTTTTCCCTTTCCAAAGCTCTGGCTGTTGCTTTATAAATGCCCTTCTGACACACACTTGTGCTTGAGGAGGTCAAGGAACTTTTGCCTCTCAGAAATTATGTCCTCAGTTTATCCACAACCTCTGTACAGTGAAAGCAACTGCAATCAAATACCCTCCTGTTACCCAGCATTTAGCACAGCCCTGACCTGACAGTGCCATCCTCTCAAGGGAGGAGAGGTAATTTAGACTCCCCGATAGCTTTCTTCTGCCCAACTCTATAGTACTGAATGTTGCCTAATTATACGTGGGCTCTGCTTTGCTTTGTGCCTTTTTCCAAATTAAACCTCCCCTCATCATTTTAGCACAGCTTTTGTACTCCTGCTTTGGCATCCCAAAGCTTCATCTGTACAGCATCTTCATCCGAGCATCATAAAAAATGCTAAATGACTTATGTAGGTCTTCTCACTTAAGGTCATTTCAATTATGGCAACATCAACAGATGTATATGTTCATTAATAAAAGCGTGATATGTGTTTGTGTCCCTCTGAAAGTTCAGTCAGAAAAGTATAGATTATACTAAGACACTCCAGGAATTGCTGCTCTGTAAGTCAAATGCTCTATTATTAAAAATGTCATCCCATATGAATTTCATAAATAGCAAAGCCAAGAACAGAGTAACCATTTTAAAAAGTCTAGAGGGGATTCCATAACAACATTTAAATGCATTACTACTCAAACAATTTGATTGGATTATAAAATATTTAAAACTGCAGCTGTACTTGTGGTGTTTAATGTTGACTATTTTGATTTCTGGAATATCTTACCTAAGAAGTACAAGTTTACAAAACTAGTTATATAATTAGACTATAAATATATAATAAAATCTATAGCCCGTGAAAATACAGAGTTTCAAGAGTACTGTGTATAGCTGGATTATTCTACATACACAAATAGAAGAAAACTGAAAAAAGGACATTAAGCATTAAAGTTCATTTAAGACTTGCCCCTGGAATAAAGCAGGAGCTTATTTTGCCAGAGGTATCCTAATGACTAAAAATAAATACCACAAGAGAAGTAGGACAGTGTGTGCTAAGTAGATATTATTGGCCAGATTCTCAGGTGGTGTAAACTGGCACTGATCCATTGTAGTTAATGATTACACTGACAAGTTTTGGCTTTAATTTCTTTCTGTGTCCTCTAACATTTTTTCCCAGGATCTCTCTTACATATGTATTAGGTATGTTTGGGTTTATAATTAAATGTTCATTGACATTTTAAGCAGAAAGGACAATTTAAAAACCTATTTTTCAGGAGAATAGCTATGTATTAATCCACAAATATATACTGATGCCCATATGTTATAGATATCCTTTCATATGCTAACTGTACCCCTTCTGCCAGACTATCTGTCATCTGCGCTGCTTTACCTGGACTAATGTCAAGACATAATTCATCCACCAAAGTCATGTTACTGGTCACTGAACTTGCACAAAAAGCAGCCTCATTTCAGGAGCACGGTGACTATCCTGAGTCCCTTTAGTAATAGCTGCTCTTTTGGCTGGGACTTCCTGGGTTAGGCTGGGATTAAAAGCCCAAAGCTTTGCAGCTCTGGGATCCGTTCTGTAGGCAAGCGTTAAAACACACCCATATTCTTTGTGCATGTACAGGACATAGCGTGGGGTACCTCGGTTTTGCCACAGCTGTCCAAGGAATACTCTAATGTGGAAGTTTCCACAGGGACCTTGTTGCTGGTGTCCACTTGTCTCCTGCAGGATAGCCCAGCTAATGAGCTCTGGCAGTGTCCACCCCTGCCTGTCCTGGCAGCAGGGGACAGTGGACTGGGCCTTCTCCGCTTGACATTGCTGCAGAGGGACGGGCTGAAGGTGCACATGTGCTCACCGAGCATTTAAGCCCATGCCACAGGGAATGTCAAAGCTGTAGGGATTACCCAGCAGGCTCATCCCAAAACACACTCCTCAGGTTTATGGTTTAAACAGCAGCCCGTTCTTGGCCTTAAGAGCACAGCTGTGACACAGCACTTCAACTTGAAGAGGCACAGGGACGTCGTCCCACATTCTCCATTCCTTTATATGACTCTCATTTCTCAAGACATTTTGGTTTAGGCTATCTGAGCTGCACACATACAAATTCCAAATGCCCTTCTGAAACTTCTCTAATTATGCCCACCAGTTAGGCTTGGCACAGAAACATCCACACGGCTCAGCAAGCCAAATGACCTTGCAGACCCTGTTTTCCTGAGGGAGAGTTACCTGTATTTATTTCTATTAAACAGAAATTAACTTGGACCTCCATATGCAACCTCATTTGGCATAGTTAATTCCAGATTCCAGACTCACCATTAAAACAAAAAGCACTTTTTACCCATTGAAATCAGCAGGAATTCGGCTTCAGTAAAGCACACAAGGCTATAACAAAGATAATCAAATGGCATAAGGATAATCCACTAATTGTTGAAATGAGGCGGAACATCTCCATGGCTCCTCAACAGCTCGCCCTGGGCTGAGTTGTGTTCGGAGTTCAGGAAGTTTTTATCATTTTAAAGTATGTCAAGCCTGTGCACTTGAGAGCACAGCAGGGAGCAGAGAGAGGGCTTTGCCTGCCCTGAGGTTGACAGTTCTACTCAAGGAAATGAAGATCACCCAGTTCCAGGCGAGCAAGGGAACACTCCTTGTTCCAGATGAAGGCATGTAAATCCACCAGGCCTTCAAAACCAGGCCAGTGCCTAACTGGTACACATTCTGCTTCCTCACATGGCCTCTGAAAAACTATCCAGTCTTTAAAAGGACCACAAACTCGAAGTTTCTGTAATTTTCTTGGTTTCTATGTGAAACAGAGGCCAAAGACTGCTGCAGCAAATTCGGATCATGCTCTCAGTATATCTTTAAAACTATTTTGTTCTCAGCCTGAAAGCAGAATTTGACATTCAGTAACCTCTGTATGTCCAAAGAAATGCTATTGACTTCACTGCAACTACTATCAATTTACACTCAATATAAGTGACAGTGGAGCTGTGCCACAGTTTGGTCATTACTCTAGGAATTCATATGATACAGAACAAGCTCAGAAATTATTTGTGGTGTTTGTATTTTAAATGCCTGACTTCTTGGCGCATGATCATTTTCATGAGTGGTCCCTGCCCTTGATCATTTCAAATCATGTTTAAAGCATTTGGATCTTAAAGTTCTCACTGACTTCTAGGAATATCACCTTTCCTCTGGCTGATTCTGAAGTTAGAGCTGTGCCACTCAAAAGAGAAGTTCAGAAAAAGGTGCACCAGAAATTTGTGCATGGAACTATGTACATAGGTGAAAACATCACAAAATTCAAGAAAATGTAATGCCAACAGAGCTCTTAACTTTTGGCTGCCTTTACTCCTCATGCTCTACCTATGTGTGGTCTTCTTGGAAAAATAACTAGTTATTTGGAAAATATATGAGCAAACATTTACTTTCAGATGTAGCATGATGGAACCTGAAATACCTTTCTCCCTTACTACAACTTGTTAGGATGATCTGCCAGCTTGTGGCCACAGGGTGGGCAGTTACACCTGGAATAATGTCAGTGCCTTCCTGCATTTATATAATATTTAGGATATAATGGATATAATGAGACATCTCTCAACATTATGTACTTAAAAGTCTACTATATTTTTGCAGATGATCCTGTAAATCTAAATTAGTCCAAAGACTATTTCAGAGACAAAAGGATCAGATGGAAAGGATCAGATATTAAAAGGCACCCAGCTTCATTCTTCAGCATTAAAGAAGGGTTTAATACTCAAGTGTTAGAGTGGAGGGGCTCTATTTTACCTCAGCGGAGTTATTCTTGATTTACACCAGCTTAGAATTAGTCCTCACAACTGAGAAAATCTATTCTGCCAGGCTGGTGATGGAGGCATTGATCCCAAACAAATAAAATGACCTTCCCCTTCAATTACTTTGGTCTTCACTAATTAAAATAATTTTGCTAATGAAAGCTGCAAAAATATTCACACAATCTCATGCAGTCATTCTGACCTTCCGCTGATGCTTCTGATAATGGCGAATACTTTACCCACCAGAAAATGTAACACCTGTAGAGCCTCCTCTACAATGTAAGAAGACAGAAAATCTGAAAATAATTGTTCGTGAGATACTTCAGTATCAGTGGCAGGTTCTGGGGACCTGTGCATGGTGACTCCAAGGTGCCAACACATCCTCCGACCTCACGGCTTCATTATTTCGTATGACCTATGGATCCAGTCCGTGGGTATGATTTGCAAACCACACCTGCAGATCCTCTGCAACAGAGGCTATTTTTGTTGACAAAGTGTTCCTAGGGATGAAACTACTGACTCGAACAGGCAGTCAGAATTTAGGCAGAATCTCTTTTGAAATTAGAATATTGAAATCAGAGTACTGAATGAAAACTGGCTTTTTGAGAGTTATATTAATACAAGTACCTGTAATGTATGGCTTAATGCTGGAAAATAATGCCAGTCACATTCTTGTTCACTTTATACTGATAAAATGTAGGAGTTTTCATACATTCTTAAGAGTTACAAATGTTAAGATCTCTTTTATCAGCACTAGCACAGATTACAATGATGTTCTAAACAAAAGAAAGCATTTTGTTTGGGTGGACTTCACCATTCCCTGATGGTGAGCAAGAGAAGCACAGAGATCACTACAGAATTCTCACACTGGTCATTTCAACATCTGTGTTCTACAGGTATCTCATTCCAAGTCCTGAGAAAATGCTGTCACACTAAAGAAATTGTGTTATTCAAGCAGCTGCTTCCAATACACAGCTCCCATTATGACTTTTCAAGTGTTCTGTCACACTGACACGCCACTTTTATTTGTGGTACAGCCTAAGCTCCCAAGCTTACCCTTAGGGTTCTTCCAAGACAAACCCAACTGGCTGGTTGAGCCATGCACATGGTAGTTCTTCCCAAAGTAAAAGGAAGGAAGACAAAATGGAGAGGAATGGAGGTGAGGAAGTCTTTGCAACACAGAAAAAATGCCAATCCCCAAAACATTTTAGATGCTGGAAGAAGCACTTAAAAGTGCTCCAAAAATAAAGTTGAAGTTAAAGAGAGGATCATTAAATGGATCAGCACTGACTCCAAAATTATCAATCCCTTCCCTACAGTTTTGGTTACTTTTCACATTAATCTGTACCTTCCAAAAATTTAGCTGTATGTTTATCACTATTCAGAATGAAAAATGTGTGCTAAATACCCTGTTCCACTTAGAGAATTTCAACCTCTTATTTAGTGCAAATTCAGCAATCACAATATTGTATTTTAACAAACTTCTTCCCAGAAAAGTTCAGATTCCCTTCAAATTTGGCACCACTTGCCTTGCAATCAGGAGCAAGGATCACAGCCTACAAAGTCCCATTTGTTACAGAATGCACAGAAATACATGCATAAAATTCTTGTGGTCAAGAAAAAAATGACACATGGTCTGGTTGACAAGATGGTGATCAGTCAGAGGTTGGACTTGGTGATTTCAGAGGTCTTTTCCAACCTAATTGATTCTATGATTCTGTAACTTTTCCATTTACCAAAGTGAAGAAAACTGAAAAGTATGTAAGGCTGGGCAGATCAAGGTTCTGGTGTATTTAATATTTCCTAATTTTTTATTGACAAACGTTATCACCAATTGATGCAGGCAGAGCAGCAGTCAGACCCCTCCCAGGGTGAGCATGCATATTTTCTCCTCAGCCCAGGTTAAGTAATGTCTGGCATATGCTTTGAAGCAGGATGGTTTATTTTCCTACAATTTTTTTTCCTCCTATCTTTAAATATTTGCCATTAGAAATCTGGATAGTCTTGTTATATTTATATAAATGCCAGTCCTTAGACTTCACTGATATCTTCTGGCAATGAATTATTTATTCTACAAGCACACTGTATACTTGTTTTTAATGCACAACCCTTCAATTCCATTGCAAGTTCCTTTGCTCATATTATAAACACTGCATGGTTGAAAATCAGCAGGGAAGAATCCCAGAAACCCCAATTCTAATAGATGCAATATTAACTACACATCCCTGAACAAGTGTGTGGTTTCATACAGTGGTGTGTGTATTTTATCCCTATTTACAATTTGTACAGCTGCAGCATGCAGAGAACCACACAACTGTGGATCAGGGCTACGTTGTTCCAGGTACTCTGCAAAAAGACTGTCACCTTCCTAAGGGCCTTGGCGCAGTACAGGACAACAGAAGATAACAGAACAGAGGAGGCTGGCCAGATGTGTTGTCACTTAGAGTGCCCCTTCCAATGGCCTTATGCTGCCATTGCTGTGCAAATTTATATTTTGAGTTTTACTTCTCTCCCCGCAGATGCTGAACTGCTTTGATTCAGTGAGGCAACAGGGCAGCTATTATTTGGCTAAATTCCCTGTAAACTGGTGTGCAAGGAAGAGGAATGCAGTGAAGGCAGAGGAATGCAGGATGAGATTCCAGCAAGGATCCTCTGGTCCTTCCCACTTTCACAGGAGTTGACCCGGAGCACAAAGGCTGAGGCTGCACCTCCATTTTCCAGGGGCAGGGCTCTCACCCACTCACAGTCAGGTATAGGGGATGAGGAGAAGAAAGGGGGTATTGTTTGGGATACCCTTCCATGTTTTAAATAGCAAAGCACAGGAATTGCTACCTGCTTCCAACTGTCTCTGCTTAACTCCATCATTTTCTGCCTTTCTGGCATTTACAAAGGATTGTGTGAGGCTACATCCTCGCTAAGCAAAGCCTTAATCAGTTTTCAGTCAGTCACTTTTTTTCTTCCTGGCAGCAGATATAAGGCCACACAGTCAAATAATGAACTTGTCTTTCATTTGGATATAGTTTATTAATGACAAAAACACTAATCCATTAATCAATTTAAAACAAGTTGGTAAATGAAAAAAATTCTCAGTCTCCTTTAGTAAGAGGATCACATGCATCTTAAAAGGGGGCCATTATCTCCATGGGTTTCTCAGCTGAAGTTAAAAATCTAAAAATGATTTTCATTCATTTCTCATTAATATGCAAAATTATTCAAATTAGATAGTAATTAACCATCTACTCAGTAGAAAACCTTTTCATGATAATTTATGATAAACTCAGTAGCAGCTTTGATTGAGATTGATTTTTGGTGTTGAGAAGCTATCGTGAATACAAAAAAGCACCTGAAAAAATATTTTTAAACACCTAACTTACAGCTCAGCTAATTATATGGGAACCATGTTCACAGATTATTTCAAAGGAAGGCCTATAGGCAAGATACTAATGCTGAATGAAACGGGCAAAACATCCTTTGGAGTTTGTCCTACATTTCATCTTAAAGCTCAGCTTCCTTCACATCTCCCAGCCTAATTCATTTAGAATGTTAAATGTTTAGCGCTGTTTAATTCAGCAAACGGCTACAGTGGAACCAGGGCTTTGCTTGATAAGGCTTACAGGATTGCTTTCAAGATAAAACTGGTTTGAAAATCAAAATGCATTCAAGACAAACTGTTGTTTTACAACACAGTGTTCCTGGGAATACCACTATGATTTGTAAACAGACTCCAGGTCTGGTTTTGCAGATGGTGACGGGAGGTCAGTGGGTTATGGGGAGAATATGGTTTTGTTCTCAGTAGCAAAGATGAGCTTCAGGACTGGGGACTTGGTACCTCTAAACACTGGGGACTGGTGTTCAGTAATGTGATTCTCCCGAGGTGGGAAAACCAGAGGGAAAGCAGCAGTGACCTTGTGCTGCTGAAGTGGTGTTCAGGGACGGAAAAAGCCCTATTCAATACCTACTGCTCCTAGTGGGAATTGCTGCAAGCACCCATGCCAAAGAGGCAGGACTACAGAGGCGAGGAAAAATTGATTATTCCTAAAGCCTTTTCCTCTGAACTTGATCACAGAACTACATGCAACCGACAACTGACAATCTCATAATTCACATTTGGGGGAATTTTTTTTTTATTCAAATAATTACCAACAATAAGAGGAGAAACAGGAACCTTGATGCCAAACCTCTTGAACTCTGTCATCAGGGAGAAGGAGGAGGGGAAGGATCAGGTTTCAGTTATGAGCTCTGGGACTGTCCCCAAGGTTTAGCTCCAGATCAGATCCAAACCTGTCTGCTCTCCAGGGTGAAATCAAGGCTATACATAAGCTGCATCTCACCTTGGGTAAATCTTTCCAGTCCTTAAACCAAGACTCAGAACTGAGTAAACAAGTAACTAGCAGCAATAATAAACATGTAACTAGCAGCAAAAGGAAAGCTTCGAGCAAATCTCCACTCTTTAAGTACAATGGCATCAGCATCCACACACATTAGGTCTTGGCTGAGTTTTATTTACCACCCCACCACAACCTCCAAAATCCTTTTCTTCATCAGTGCACTCTATAAATGTCCTGGTTCATCAATAATCCCCAACTGGACTTCTGAGCCCTGCATTACTTTTTACACTGCACTGTATTTGCTATCTCTTGACCTGGTACCTACACAAGTCAATGCACACTGGATCTGACTGCATTGTTCCTCATTATTCCTCTTGCTTGCAATTGCTTCCAGATGGCCCCGAGCTACAATGACTCCATTCATTCCACCCTGGAAGGTCCAGTGGGTGGCAATGGACAACCTTTCCCAAGAGCCCTCCTTTCTGCAGCCATGGAAGGGACCACATTCATCCTGCTCACATTCTGACACATCCTGATCCACAGTCCTGACATGAGAATGTTTTCAAAGTGTAATAAAAAACTCTGTCAAGAAGTTACTGATGACATCCAAGTTAGTATTTCCTCTCCAGGGAAACAGTGAGAGTCAGCTCAGATGTGGAACAATAGTTTTAGGATGTTGGAACCAAAATTCCTGCTCAGGTGACATGTCACAGATGGGTCTCAAAAAAAAAAGTCATTCTGGGGAAGAAAACATAATCTCTCAGCTGACACATTTAACTACTGGATCAAAGTGAGGGGAGTAACACAGGGAAAGATGATAAAGAAGAATTTCAGAGGGACTGATGCAGTTAACAGTGCTTTCTGAGACAGCAGAGCCTAAAAGGAACAACGAATTTATTCCAAACTTCCACATCCATTGCTTTTCAATGATCTATTTTTCCTCCATTTTGAGATTCAAATAAATTGAAGGTAGCCATATTTTTGACAAAGCAGAAATAATAACAATTCTCTATGCACTTATAAACCTCTTATTTTACCTTATTTTAATAAATACCGTATTTTACCTTCCATTGTAGTATCTCAGGGGATTTCATAAGTATGAACTTCTCAAGTGCTGAAGTACTATTCAGCTTATTTTACTGGTGGGGAAATTGCAAAAAAGGACAGGCTTGGTTATGTGTCCAACAGGTCACACAGGAAGCTTTTGTCAGAAGTAGAAACAGTTACTTAACATTAACCTGGAGCCCTCGGCATTAGTCACTGGATGTTCTTTGTAGTTAGGAGAGAACAGATGCCAGCAGAGTTTACCCAAGTGAGTCTACAATTAAACAAGCCCTGATAAGCAGTGCTGATAGGCCATGGTGAACCACAGGAGCAGTAACATCACACTTCAATGGGATGTGCACTTTTTAATCTGACGGACAAAAGCTGAACAACATCCAGTGGATGGCAGTCAACTCCTGAGGTCCAACTGGAAACCAAGTGGGATCTCTCTAATCACTTTGCACCACTTGAGGGAGAACAAAGCTACCCAAGCCAGCAAGGCAAAGCCATCAGACCGAAAAGAATCCAGCTCAGAAAGGTTCTGCCTCCTCAGGAATGCTGGAAAACCTTTTTCCAGAAAATGCTACACAGATCCTGGTGCTCAGTTTACCCAATCAAAGAGGACTCAAAATGAGGTGAGATTGTGCATGGCCCAGCTGTGAAATTGGGCAGCAGGGACACCCCAGTAGCTACACTGGGCAAAATCCCCTCAGTGTCAGCCTATTTACTCCTTGTAAGTGAATGAAGCTGTAGCTTTGTCCTTGTGGGTTTTCAGTTTCATTTCTTTCTGCTGCTTGTGGAAATGTGAAACAGTTAACAACCTTGTTTCAATAATATGCAATTCTGAGGGAGGAAAAATTGGGACCTAAGGAACCTGGCTTTTTTTCCTACCCTTATTATAAAGTCATTTTTCAAATCACCTTTCTGACACATTTGTCCATATTGATTAGCTGCTTTTAGAATGACATTGTCTGACCTGTCTAAATCCATCAATTGCTCTCCTGCTGATGCTTCATTCCCAGGCTACTTTAGCTTCTAATGGTATGGTATGAATATTATTCATAAAGTCTTTTTGCTGAAAAGATCAATAATCACATACATCTTACGTTTGCATTCTGGGTGTTGTTCAAGAAGCCCTTTAACTGGCCACAGACTCCTCTATTTCCCTTTTATCACCATAGACTGTAAATGTTTCATTAGTAGCATTTAGAGAGTACATACTTGATACTATATCCCCAGGAGTTTCAAGTGAGTTATTAGGAACTTGTTCAGCATTAGGATTAATGCATATTCCCAGTAGTTTTCACTGCATTTCCATTCTGTGTGCCACAAACTCCACAGTTAAGTATGTTTTGTCCACTTAGAAACTGTTTGGTAGGGAAGGCATGCCTTAATTGCTCCCAAGACATCGGGTAATGCTCTACTGATGGGCCTCAGGTTGAACTAATAGGCAAGTAAGATGCAGTTTAGCTTCAGCAGGTTTTGAAGTACTAATGAGGCACAATATAATGAAGTTAAGAACTTGTCAAGACAGGCAGTTCATACAAAAAGTTGAAATAACCTTTACATTTTTTTTCTTAAAAAAAATTCCAAGATTACCCCAACACTGAGAGGATTTATTCAAGTTAAATATTTTCTGGATTAATAGAATGTTTAGGAAAGACTTTTTAAAACTAAATGCCCTGGTTGAGCAAGGGGAAAAATGTTTCTGCCTAATTATCAATAGCTCAAATATACTTGCAAAATACAGAGTTTTTTGTTTGAAGAAAGAGTGAGTTGGATATCCTATATTCCAAGCTGCTTTTAATGCAACCACTTGTCTATATTTAGCAGCTTTGCAGGCTGGGAAATTTTAGAGCTTTAAAAGAACAATACTGACTAGTCACCATGTTAACTTTATGACATTTTCCTGGAAGCCCTCTCAGAACAAAATCGCAACATTCTAGGTATTTTAGTAACTACAGGATTGATTGGAACTTCATTGGATTTTAACTACTGCATGCCAGGCTGTTGTGCTCAGTGACATAAAATATTTCATTTTCATTTTCTGACATAAAAGCCTAAGTGTCCTGCTGCTGAGATGTATCAATCAAATCAGAGGTTCAAATAGAATATTATCTTTATGCTGGTATGAGAGGGAAAACAATGCTATAGTTCCCAGTCAATCGGTACCAAATGTCTTCACAGTCACTAACAGACTTCTGCACACACTTGTGCAGAGCCATTACTTCAGGGTTCATAAAGTGGAACACAGCATTTCTGACAAAGCTGTAGCTTTTTTTATTTTTAGAACATAAAAATCTTGCTTGCATCAAAAAGGAAAATCCAAAGTAATTTTCAGAAAGTTCATTTTAAGACAAGCATTGCAAACAATTAAAGCCCAAGTGTTTTGTAAATAGATACATTTCAGAGATGTTTGAAGAATGGTTATAATCTGCCCAAGTCCACTTTTTTTATGAAGACCACTGGAGAGCTGCAGCAATGGGTAGGGACAGCGTGGGCTACAGTCATTTTCATTTTGTTTAATGTGACCACCTCTCTGGCCATGAAGCACACGATTGCTGTGAATAAGTGGAATGAAGTATTCTCTGCACTTGAAAAGCCCAAACTACTTTAATACAGAAGGATGAACAAAAATGTTTAATTACTAAGCATTTTGGCTTATATTACATTTACACCTTAACTGGGATTTTTCCTTTTGGCTTACTCACTCCTCAAGCTTAGCACAGGCTTTACAAATTTAATTTAAGACTGTACACCAAGTGTACATCCCCAAAATACCACTTCTAGTGGCTCACTGAACAGTGGCTCACAGACACTTTTCTTTCATGAGACCTATCCAGCACCATGCTAAATTTCCTCAGTCAGCTGAAATATTCAAATGCAAGTTGCTGCTGCAATTAGATAAAAAGAGGAGTTTGGGTCTGGTTGGGGCTTTTTCACATCTTTCTGGTAGTAAAAGAATAAAAAGCTGACTTAAGTGCTTAAATGTTAGAAAAAGAAAGTATGACCTGCAGGTAGAAACCAGATCTGGGGGAAAGAGAAAGAAAATAACAACTCCAAAAGACGAAGTGCTCAGCCTCCAGGCTAGGCTGCCTGCTGATTTCCTATGACTTGGTGTGGGAATGAGCACACACCAAAAGGCCTCTATCAAGACAACCAACTCAAATTTGACTTTTTGCACCTCTCAGTACCAGAATCCTTCCCTTCCTTCACTGCTGTAGACAAGCAAATCCTCAATTTCATAGGAATTCAGGATCTTCTTGAGTGACTCTCCCAATAGTCAGGCAAAAAGGACTCAGGCTCAGCACTCTGTGCTCCTGAATAAAATCAGTCTGGTTTAGCCACTGTCCTGGAGCACAGTAGGGCACAGGCAGGTTTTTGCACTTGGAAGCCACAGGGATCATTTCTGGACATGCTTTTGATGCTTCTCCAGGCACAACACCAGCTCTTCTCCCTCCCTGCATACAGCCAGGCTGTGTAGGATGCCTCAATTTTCACAGACCAGACATCTGAGACTGCTCTGCAGGAAGGCATCAGGGAGCAAAACCTAACTAGTGAAAATGTGTAAACTTTTGATGGTATCAATTGCTTCTTATTGTTCCTTAACAAGTTGTCCTTTTCTAAGGCAGACGTGAATCAGAAATTTAAAGAGGCACAAATGAACCTCTCCAGGACTGGACCCTAATTGTTACTCTGGAGAATCTTCCCCTTGGTACCACCAACACATGAAACATTTCCCTCCCACACACAGAGATAATAATAATAACACTTCACTTTTGCTGACTCTTCACAAGATCATCTTCTTTGCAGCTTCTCCTACTCACAAGTCAGTTTGAAAGTGCTGCTGTCCTGTGCTTAACCCTGACCCAAAGGACAAAAATCACTGCACTGCAAGGAATGCTGCAGCACTTGTGCTCACTTCCTCCTTATTCCTTACTTCTGCCCACCACATCATGGAGCTTTTCTATGAAGTACCAAGGAAGAGAGGGAGAAATCCAAGTAAAGAAATTGTTCTGAAGGTTTGCTGCAATAGAATCCTCCTTAGCAAATAACTGAGTAAGGCTTCATTAAATGTTATTGTCAGGATTTTCACAGTAATATCCTTTTTCATCTGAGAAAGATAATATTGACAGTGTTGCCAAGTAATTACACCAACAGAGCAAATATATGGCATAGTGCCCTTACAATTCCTCTTCTGGCTGCCCAGCATGCAGCTCAGCAAGCAAGACTACAGGCCACTGACAGTAAAAGAAATTGTTTTATTTCTTAATTGTGAAGCTCCAGGTTACAGAAATGCCACTCAGACTTGCTAAGCTTCCTAAATAAATAATTGATTATTTCACAGCTCAGTACAGTTACTGTACAAGCCCTAATGCAGAGAGGAACTGGCATTTGTTGGCACTTAGTGCAGTGTGTTGGCAATGCAGGGGAAGCCAGACTAAATTTGTTCACGTGGTTTCTTTTTTCCCAAACCATTTGATCAGACCACAGACTCAATGTGGTTGTGGCAACTGCCAGTTCAATCCAAACCCACCTGTAGGACACACCAGCACATCCTTTGTAAGATCATCTTGCTCTATCATTGCCAGTAGATTTCTTGAAAATCTCTGGAACTCAGTGAATGTCCATTCAAATGGTGAACACCTTGTCTCACCTTGAAGGTCAACCAGTCACATACATAAATCTTAGTCCCGAGATTCTATGCAATGTCACTTGGTCAAACCAATTTCCATTTTCGTATTGGAAGAACAAACAGTGTTCCTCAACATGAGGCACTTTTTTAAGATGCTCCATCTCAACTAACATGACAATTTACTCTGGTTAGAAAAGGTAAGGATTTTTTACTGTTTACTCTGGGAAAAAAAAATTACAGCTATCTGTTCAGTGGATCAGTTACTTGGGTTATTTCTCCTACATGTGAACACTGCCAAGTTGACAGCATGGAAGTCTAAATCCCCTACAAGACACACTTGTATAGTAAAGAAAACAGCAAGTTACGTCTGCCCAGTGCAGAACCGCAGTGTTTCAAGTCTCCTTTGGAAGGACAAGCACAAAGAACTAGGATATAACTCCCTTGCAGTGCCCATTCCATGCCTGGTCTGTGGCTCTCACTGATAAGCAGAGTGTCCATTAGTGTCAGTTACAGCAGTGGATTTGCACTGTGAACATTCTTCAGCTGGGAATTGGACTGCAAACCCATCCTCTCATTTCACACTGCAAACCAAAACAGTCATCATGCAGTAATAACTTCTGGTTACTGCTAACCCAGACCCCATCAAAGCAGTGACCTTGAAAAAAAAAGGTCTCATCTCACTCCCCTTCCTTCTATTTCTCCAGCAGAACAGCAACACCAAGAGTTCTTAGGATTGGAAGGAATCCAAATGTAATGGATATGTCATTGAACCTTGAACTCCAACCTGGAAGCCAATGAGATTTATTCCCTACCATTCCTCTCAAGGAAGATTTAAAACAATCAACCCACCCAAAAAATCAAACCCCCAAGGATTTAGTTTTCAGCAAAAGGTCAGGAGCTGAGCAATACCTATGAAACTCATCATCACTGACCTCAGGACATCTCTCACCACCAGTTGATAACATCCAACATTTCCTTATGGCAACCACCTTTGCTACATTCTGATTTATACATAGAACGTTGCAGATTTTGGAATCAGTCCACTGTAACTGACCACCTATATTATTGGGTCCTTATTTATTTGAATTACTCAAATTAATTGAAGAGGTTTGTTCCTGAGCCAGTGCTGCTCTGTTAGCCCTGTACAAGTTGAGTCAAGTGGCGAGGTTGTTTGGAATAGCAGAGATGAGGTTTAGGTTTTTTTCATGTCTTTTATTTTTACTTTAAGAAGTTATAAATATTGCATTAACTGGGTTATAATATAGAAACTGATCTCTTTCATTTCCACTCCTTATGGTCTGGTTTTTGGTTGGTTTTTGGTACAACACTTGATGCCTTTTCACTTTCAGAAGATCAAGCCAGAGAATTTAAAGCGAGATCTGTATATAACTATATATACATATATGTATAGATGTGCTATAAAAATTACAGTACAAATATCTACATATGCTGTGTGTTTTAAACACATTAATCTAAGGCTCTGAAAATATCCAGTATGTGAGCATTCTACTTTTAGGTCCATGGTATTTAAAATGGCCAAGGCTGGTTTTTGCATTGCACATAAGGCTTTTTTCTGTTAAAAAATAATAACTATAAATCTGTTTTCTCACACCCAAGTAGTCCTTGATGAGGCATGTGAGGAAACGCAGTGTGGATTGTCATGAACGGAGCAATAATCATAAAATTAGAAACAAAAGAATGAGACAGAACAAAGCTTTTTTTTTTTTTTTTAAGATTCTAAATCACACACAAAACATTTGTTCTGCTCCAGCTCTTTGTGAACTAATTGGCTCTCCTGGAGGGACAGGTAATTGTACTTGACTACACAAGCTGTCCTGAAGCTCCCTTGGAAAGCTCCAGTAAGCTTCTAGTGTTAGCAGCCATCAAGGATTTCACAGGTCAGGCATCGGATCGATACAGCTAAAAGCAGCAGGGACTGTAATGTCGACAGCAGGTTTCAGAAAACGCTGCAAGTGCCAGTTTGTCCCCCTTCATGCAGAAGCTCAAGACAGCTTAATTAACCCTTGGAAAATACAATTTATCCAGAGGCTCTGCGGGTCTGTACTGGGCCTTATTGGTGAGCTGCTAGCAGAGATACTGTAGCTGGCAGCTCTGAATTCCCATTTCCCCGGGTAATGCTGTTCAGTTAGGATGCAAACAAGCCATGATTTTAGGAGGAGGTGTTTGCCCTGTCCTGAGGAGCTGCTGCAGGAGGCTGCGGAAGTGGCTGCTTTGTCAGAACTCGCTTGTGATTGCAGCAGGAGCCTGGCCCAGCAGGAGCATTGATCACTCACATCTTGGGCTGTGTGTGTGGCTGTGTGCGCGTGCGAGAAAAAAAGAGAGAGGGGGAAAGAGTCATCTCCCACAGGTCTAAATGCTTCTTTGCCCTCTTGTAAAGATGTTCCCTTGTTAGTTGTCTACTTTTACTGTCTTTTAATACCACATGGCCATGAAAGTACAGACAAGGTAATTTTCCATATCCCAAAACACCTACATTTTAGAAGACAAAGAACTTGCCAGGGGTGACAGACAAGTAAGAAGTTAGCTTGTCTGATGTGATATTCAAATTTGTGTCTCCAATGTCAAGCCAACAGGCTGAAGGGTTTTCCTTCTACAGCTCTTTTCAAGCTAAGGAAATCTTCTAAAACATGCAGAGACCAACTATGAAAAAATACTCAAGTTACTGAGGCTTGGCAGTTTTAACACAGAAATCTGCCTGTGAATTCAGTTAAATTATTTATAATATAAACTACTTTAAAACATTAACTATACTTTGATTATTTATAGTTTCAATTACAGTTTATATCTATAATTTCAATTAAATCATGTAAATGTATCTTGTTCAGTTTATATTTACTTCCTTTAATGAATGAAAACCTGCTGCTTTTGTTCTGGAACAGTGATCTCTCAAGGTAGGAAAACAAGGTAGACACCACTTTCTGTCCACTGGTTTGTTCCTGTTTCTGATGGTAAAATAGTACCTGAATTGAGTAGGATAAGGGAGATAAAATCAAATTAGAAATTTGATTTTTTTACATGAGTGCACACAGATCATCACATAGACTCACTCAGAGACTTGTGGCATTAACTCTGCAACTCTGAATCCATATTTTCACATTCAATAACCATTAAAGACATAGGAATTTATGATGAAATACAAAAATGATGAACAACAAGCAACAAGGATTCTAAAAAAAAGCCAAAGCAGCCCAGACTATATCTGTGATTGTTGTATTAACACCTTCACAAAAATGGCACACTAAAAGCACTTGATAGAATTATTTAATACATCTATGTCACAGTCCCCCTGTCCAAGAAACTAGATATTAATTTTTCAAGATATCTTGTAGCAAACACCCTGCCAGAGGTAGTGAAAGATGCTGCTTGAAGGTCTGCAAGCAAAGGGGGATGACAGATACTTGACACATTTCAACCTGGCATATTGCTACCTACTGGGGAGCCAGAAGGTTCTGAGGTGGGCCCACACTCATCCACGTTCGTATTAATGACAGGCAAGAAAAAATAAACCAGTGCTGGAATGACAAATGCAGGAGTGAGAAAGGGCTGGGCTGTGCCCAGCGAAAGCGTACAAAAGCAGGAGATCCATTGCAGAGGAAGAACTTGGGTTTATTCATACAAAGGGTGGTTTCACATGAGCATCTTAAATACAGGCCCATTGCACTCTCCTCGAGGAGAGGGGTTTGCAGAACAACTGGCAACAAAAAAAGACAGAAGTAGGTGACAGAAAAGAAGTTTTATGGCTGCTTACACCAGCTGTGAGTCTGTCTCCAGAATTGGAGAAAACATCCATCCTACTGTGTCGGGTTTTGGCACCGACAATGGTGTGTGGAATCCCCCCGGTGGGCCCTCTGAGGGGGGTTCCCCTTGCGGATTCTGTGCCAGAAACAAAGATGGACAAGACTCTTTGTTTTTTGGTCTTTGAGCTATTGTTTATTTTTCTCTTATCAGAAGTTCAGTACACTGTCTGTATACCAGACAATGCAACAGAAGCAGGGCACAAAATGGTCCCAAGACACCCAGATTCAAGGTCCTTTAAAGCTATTTCATCCAATTAACTCTTAAAACATACTTTGTTTCTACCTTTCTACCAATAACTAATTATTGTCTATTCACGCAACACCTACACTGCGGCTTTCTCTAACCAATAATTTTGTGCCACCAACACTGCAGAAAATGGAGTAGATGAAGAACAAGAAGGAGATGAGACCACACCCAAAATCCTCCATCTTGTCTCCTATTTATTTCCATACTAAAATCCCAAAACTCTAAAATTTTCACCTTGTGATAAACTACATTACTATCTACTACTACCTAATTCACACACTTGAAGATTCTAATTCATCCCAAAGCCTTGGTAATTTTCTCCAGGGACGAAGGTTAAAAGCAGTGTTCTGCTGAGGATCAGGGCATCTCAGAACAGGCAGAGAAACATTCTCTGTGCCCTGGACTCCGACACTACTGTTTTAAAGTCTTTACTTGCAGTTTGGACTACAACCAGCACATGCTTGAAAATACCACAGAATCCAGCTGGCTATCTCTGATTTATGAGATCAAGAAGGATAAAAGAAGCATTGCTAAACACCTTGCCCAAGTTCTCAGGAAGACTTGAAACTGGACTGAAAAATGTGCAAGATTTTGGTAGATGGGACTAAGAGAAGGAAATAGGATTATTGCTAGAATATCAAATAAATAAGCGAACCTTTCTGACTCCAGAGCCCTGGAGTCCATAGAAAGATGCAGAGGTACACAGAGATTAAAAAAAGACCTGAATTCTTCTACCGCTGCCACTATTCTCTTGCAGTTTCTGTTTTTCCTGTCACTGTATCTTTTTAGTTTTAGCTGCACTTACACTTTTGTTTTT
Organism: Leptocoma aspasia; assembly: GCA_013399835.1. NCBI lineage: Eukaryota > Metazoa > Chordata > Aves > Passeriformes > Nectariniidae > Leptocoma > Leptocoma aspasia. The sequence continues at coordinate 1,008,767 of VXAX01001541.1, read as the reverse complement.
ACTGGTTTGGGGTTGAGGTTCTTTTGCAATATTACCACAGGTAAGGGCCTGACCTGTACCAGAACTCCTTGGTGCCACCATAACATGCAGCAACATCTGACCAGCTGCGCAGTGTGGGAAAACAAAGCAACAAAAACAACATGATGGAAACATTTTCTTCAGGAAATGCAAATTATTTCTGGTGAAACACCATGAAGTGCATTCTGACAGTTCCAGAATACAGGAGGTAAAGATCCTTACAGAGAGCTCTGCTCTGATATATTCTAAGCAGTGTAATTCATTAGGACCTGGAAGAGCAAAATCTAAATCTGACATAACTCAAGAATTCAATTTTAATAATATCAACAAAGAGTTTTTACATTTCCACAATACAATTTAAAACCAAAATCCTCCCGTTAATTATCAGGGAGTGCAGGCTCTCCAAGGTTGAGTACCTATTTCTGTTTAAAGCTCAGCACTTTAAGTGCTCTAAAATTCACATACTTGCTCAAATTGCCTTGAAATTTGGTGTGTCTCATGGGGACCCAAGGGAAGGTTAGAGTCTTATGCTGAGGGTCACGTTTGCCTGGGCTTTTCAAGATATGCTTGAAAAAGCAGCTTTTTCTAAGTGATAAAATTCTGATAAACTGGGGTGTTTTTCTATTCTTGAATATCCTTAGTAGATCAAACCACAGTTCTATACAATGCTTAAATGTTTGTAACATTCAACATTTGTCACCCTGAATAGGGAAGTGTCCAACTTCCTGATTCTAAGAGACTACAGAACATCAGTATTCTGAAATCAATTGCTCCCACCTCACTGGCCAACTTTCAAATGAGCCGGAGAATACAAGAGAATGTCTGATATTAACCTACTCTGTGCCTGGTGGTAGTTTGCATTTGGTCCTCCAAAGGAATTCTGAAACCAGCTGAGTTGATGTTATGAGTGATGGAAAAATCAATGACATATTTTATCATGTGGGGTAAATACAATTAAAATTGTTTTTTTAAAAGCAAGTTACACATATGAATTCTTGGCTTAATAAGACAGGAGAAAAGGCCTGGAAATGGTGACTGGGGACACTTCAATGTTTTTAGGGAAGTTACAAAAGACAGACTCACTCATTAGTTTTATACAACATATTCAAAATTTTTGTAGCCATCCCATAATAAAAAAAAGAAAGCCCAAATGTTGGGCAATGTGGCGTATTTGTGATTTCTCTGTTAGTAAGCAGGAATTTCTGATTACATAAAGCATCTGCTTGCTGATAGTGTTGTGAGGAAAATATGGTCGGAGCTGATGACCATACGCTTCATTATTCCCTGCAACAATTTGGTGAGGGGCTGTCTCAGCTCAGGGCATGTGGTGTCAGCCTTACCAGGAGACAGCAAACTTGAGCTTTAATGCTGTTTAAGCTCAGAAAGTCTTATATTTTATATAAAAGGCAAGCTTTGCTCATGCTCCATGCACTGGGATCTGTTTGTTCTTACTGAGAGCTTTGGAATTGGCAGTTTGGAAGAGGCATTTACAGGCCAGTATCTTGGGCCCCTCCTTTTCCACTTTAATATGCCTGTAATTTTTGGGGAGGGCAATGCTACCACCAAAAAAAACCCTTTAAAAATAAAGAGCTTGTACAATCTATGTAGAATAGGACATGTATTTATGTTTTATTGTGTATTAATCAGTAAAATGTTCTCAATAGTAATTGGCTCAATAATAAATGTGTTTTAAAAAATCTCCAAGCTGTCAGTGTAGTCAGGGTGAATCAACTTAGAAGTTCAGGTGAAATGAGTACTTGAAGAGAAAATTCCTGTTGTGGTATTTTCCAACAGGAAATTTGGCTAGCACCAAAAATGGGTTGTTTGAGGTTGTGCTTGTAAAAAATTTACTCTAAGAAACTCCTGATAGGGGTATCACTTTATTGTGTGACTTTTTCTGTCACCATTTTAGAAAACAAACTTTGAAAATCATTCTATAACCTTTTGGATTTGATCTAATTAGATTGTTAGTACTTTATTCATTTATTTCCCTGATGTTTCACATAAAAATCATGCAAAATAGAAGCTTATCAAGTCACAAATTTGCTCCTTTTACTTTTTGTCTTTTTTAAGTTTAGTGATTTAACTCTTCTCACCTCTCATCACTATCATCCACACGAGGCCAAATGAATTTGGAATGCCAAAAGGAAGATCACCAGAGCCATGAAAACTGACAGTCATTGCTCTATCCCAGAATCAGGAGACATAGAGGAATACAGAATTAGCACAAATTCAGGTCAGGAAAATTCACCCTACTGCTCCTTTTGCTCACAGAGAAAGAGAGAGAAGAGAGTTTTAGTACTTTTGAAAGGAACAACTGCTCTTTGCAGCAGTTTACGAGATCTGGCCTAAACACTACAGGTGAACTAATTTGCTTTTCAAATTTCACCAAGGTATACCAAGACATTCCTGAGAAGTGGAATGGCACAACATAAAGTTGTCTTTAGGCTTCCCCTCATTGCAACAGGATGGCTCAGGCAGTCTCTGACAGAAGGGTGAAGGAATAAAAAATAATGATAATGGGATGATCAGCAGTCAGCTGGAAAAGTCACCCACACATTTCTGTAGGGACTGAAGAGCTCACAAAACAAGAAGTCTCTGCTAACCACAGAAATTTGTTACTCTAGGTAACCACCCACAGGTGAAGTTAGTCTCAGTTTTCTTTTTAGAGGTGTTGTGGCTCCATTCTCTGACATTTTCAACGCTGCCCCTGTGAAAGTCATCCTGGGAAACAAGCATATGTAAAAGGGCTTTTTTTGCCTTGCTAGAAAGAACATAAGGACCATATGGTTAGAAAGGGACAGGCTTCAGTTTCTTCGTCAGCATGAGTACTGTGCACACTCCAGAATAGAATAAAGCTTCTGAAAGCTATGGGAGAAAATGGTTACTGTTAGCTATTAACTCTGTAATTTTCTACATGTGCTGGGCAAGAATCCTGTGAAATAGCAGGAGTCTCTCTGCGGTTACAGGGACTATAAAGCAACCCTCAACAACTGTTTAGGGAGGAACCTGTTTTAAATCTTGAAAGCCTGGAATCACTTTATTTAGTCAGCAGTGGGGCACAAGATGATTTAGAAATAGCTTCCTGGTGTGTCTGGAAAAACATCTGTATTTCATCATATAATGGAACAAACATGGCGTAGTTCAAATACAGGAATGGGTTATATAGATGATATGTTCATTATAGGTACAAATTAGGACGCTCCTTTGGGAAGATCAGTCTATTCTGAAGGTCACTGTCAGGTCAGATTTATTCCAAAGCAGCTTCTTTTTTACAGAACCTGGAACTAACACGCTTCTTTAATAGACTCAGCTTTTGTTCAGCTGAGTTTTTATTTGTGTTTTGCTTTCTAAGTTCAGAAAAGCCCTAAACTTAGGCATATTACTGCTGTCTTTACAACATGTAAAGCCTTCATGCTGCAGTGTTACACCTGGCGAGAGCCAACACATGCCAGTGCTGTCACTCTGCTCCTGCTGCTGCTCCGAGGCTCCTAAGCCTGCACTGAATCCTGTATCCCTGCAGCTCTGCTCCAGCCACAGGGGACATTTGGGAGCACAGGAGAAGCAGCACATCTGTCCCCAGCTGGATCTCACAGCACAACAAAGCAGCACCACAACTTATGGAAGAATTAATGGCTCAGCATGAGGTGGAACTGCAGAGCTTTCCTGCAAATGAAGTGAGAGTGTGGTGTGGTCTAAAAAAGAATAACTGAGAGATAAGGTGGGGTTTTTCCAAGAGGGGAGTGCAGTGGGAAGAGAAAAGCAAGGGAATCCGAGGGTGAACATGCCAGCAGAAAGACACACAGGGAAGGGAAGATCCATACATTTATGGCTGTCCGTACACATCTGTTCTGGTCTTTGATACTGGTTTCCTGTGGGACCCTGGAAGAGCACAACTCCATGTGCACATGGAAAGTGAAGACAGAGATACTTCTGCCCCACAAGGGACTGGCAGGAATTTCAGCTCCTTGGCAGGAAATATGGCTGCTTATGTGGGCACAAAAGCCAGTGTTTCTGTGCTAAAAGCAGGGAGTGAAAGTAATCAATACAAAAGTTTAAATACTTCATTGTGGCAAGCCAGGCTGAGGAAAAATACACAAAATCCTCTTTCCTTCTCTGAGCAGTTAACCAAAAGCTTGGGAATCTTAAGAGTTTATTCTGTCTAGAAGGCAGAACTGGCAATGGAGCTGTGTTCCCCCTCCAGGAAATTCTGTTCATCTTCAAAGAGCCCAGGATGCTCCATGTCCATGAAGGTGGCAGGACTCAACAAGAAGCAGTATTTTTTCACAAATTCTCTAAGTCCATAAAATAGGCAGTAAGTTTTATGACATGGTCACAGAAGATCTTTAGACTAACAAATATAATAAGGCATTTGAACATGGATGGTTTGAACAAGAAGCTGTGGATACCTTCAGCCCATGCTTCTGTTAGGATTAGAATTTACAAATTCTGATTTTCAAACCTGCACTTGTGGGTGACTGCCTATCATGTGAATGTGTAATAAAAAGGTCTTGCTGGCATAAATGCTTGGAAGAATATTTGAAACCTTTGACAAGAATAAGTTGTGCAGGAAAGCTTCCTTTTGTTTAATAAACTAAGCTTTCATAATACTAGACTGAACAGATTTTTTAGATGTTACACAAACCTTAAATAAATTAAAATCATCTAGATATTCTGTTCTATATGTTACAATTTACTCAGTGGGTTTGTTCAGAATTATAGAAAAATGACAAATCTTTAACAATTATAATACTTACATGACAATTTAACAAGGGGTAAAAACAAGAAAAGAAAGCAAAATAGTTGAAAGAATTTTCACTTGATTTTAAGAAAAAATTACACTGTATTTAGAAAGTTGTTTTTGTAGAGGATTGGAATATTACATACCTGTCACAGAAGATACACTTCTATGAATTAAGATATAAAAATATAATATTTAATTATGTTTTAAACACTTTTGTTTTTATCTAAAAATCATCTGATATGTCACTACTTTCTTGAGTTACTGACAGCACTGACTATTTCAAAAATACAAAGCAAATGCACTTTAAGACAGGCTTCTGGTTTACTGCTTTTCTTGGAAATCAATGGTTTAATTTAAACAAAACAAAACAAAAACCTAACTAAAACAACAAAACCCCACACATACAGATGTCCTGTGAAAAAACCCAAATTCTAATGAATGGTTATTATATACCTTCGATAGACATCTGTGAAACAGATGCAAGTTTCATGAAAATCTAAATACTGATAAAGGTGAGTTTGTTTGGTTCCCTTTGCTACCTCACACTGCAAAATATTCATTAATTATGTCATCAGATGTAGTGGTTTTGGTCTGCCAATTTGAAAATTCCCCAATTTTAGAATTTTCCCGGCCAATGTACCAATGAGTGTGGTGGTTTCAGTGTTGGCCAATCACCAGTGCTCTCATTTCCTGCTTTGAGATAGGATTAGAAGAAAGGCAAAGCAGGTTCAAAACTTTAAAAGGGTGTAAAGAAAAATTTACAGTAACTAAAAGAAAGAGTAAAAAGAATCAGAACAAAACCTTCAGAACACTTCTCCTCCCTCCATGAAAGAAAGCTTTCCCGGGATTTTCATCTTTAACATGTGTCCTGGTTTAGGGCAAATTTGGGAGAAAACCTCCAAAAGGGCCACCTCACCTCCCAGAAAGCAAACCCACATGGCCCCTCCCCCTAACCTGTTTGGGAAAAATTTCCTCAGAGAGAAGTGGAAGAAACCTGTTTATTTAACAGGCAAGGCACTCCCCAGCACAAAAAATGAACAATACCAGGTGACAAAACTCCTCTCTGAAGAGATGACCAATTCAGAAAGTCTCTCCTGTGGGTGGTTGCTCTGTTATCAGTCCCTCTGGTGCTTGGAAAGGCTGCTGCCCAGAGAGGGCCCCGGTGGGCCGCCAAGTGCAGGCTCTCGGTGCTTCCTCGGGTCCCCAAGCCGGAGCAGGTTCGAACAGTCTTAACAAACCGGACAGAAAAACAGTCCAGGGCAAACTTTTCTGCCTCAGCTAGCTGAACTAAGCTAAAAAGCAAAGCAGAGCTCTGTTCCACTCCGTTCGTGTCCGGACACCACAGTCCTGGCAGAATGTGGAGGAGTGAGTGCAGTCTCTGATAACAAACTCTGTGCTTTTTCTTCTCCCCACCTTCGCTCTCAGAACCAGTCTTGAAGGCACAGAATATAATATCCAGCATAAAGAGAACAGACAACTGGGGATACAGGCATCATAAAGTCACCCTAGGACAACATGTGTTTTTCACAGAGGCGAGGTCAGCTTCCCAGTGGTTCCACAGACTGTCAGTTACACAAAAAGCTTTTGCATCACTTCCCTAAATTCCTCCCATGCAAAACCAGGACATCAGAGTAATTGTCTCTGGTACCTCAATGAAGCAGAGACCTGAGATGTGTTTGAATTACACTTAAATCCTGGGAGTAACTTCAGTACCGTGATCACACCAGGAAAAGCTTGTACATGCTTGTACTCTCCTTTTAACTGCTTCCCCTTGCAAAAGTCCTTTACTAGGATTTTCCCGTCCTTTTCCTGATAATCCATAATCTTCAGCCTGCTGCAGACAAAAGACTTGCACCTCCGTAGTTTGATGCCTAAACTACAAAGCTTTTGCTTCTTTTGCAAAGCTGTAAAGCCTTCAAATGACTTCATATATGAGCATCGTGTGTCACTTGGGACAGTCCATCCCACACCAGTCCATAGCACATTATAACACAGGAGTGGTTTTTTTGAAAATCAAAACCCCCAAACTTGAAAGCCTGTTGTGTGTTTCAACAGAAGAATAAAACTCTGAAGAGCAGCAGAAGAATAATGCACTTGGACTTTTCAATACTTTGCCTACATTTCTGTTTCATCTGCTTGTGTTCCTTGACTCATTCAAATATCAGCAAGAAAATGACACTTATAAACACAGCCCTTTCTTTAAGCATTTATGGGTTTTACTGTGCATTTTGAATAAGCTTTTTGATATTTTCATTTTACAACCAATTAATGAAAGCCCACTCAGAGCTATAATGAGGAAATAATGCCACATTCTGAAAGACTTTTGCATGCATTCTGCATTTATTACAGTGTTTTCACTTTAAAGCTAGAAAGAGTAACTGCAAATAAGATTTTGTTTATATATTGCACCTTAAAAATACATCTTGGGGACCCCTCAGGAAAATAAATGAAACATCACCCAAAGACACTGAAAACAAAGTTCCTTGAAGGTACAGAACTGTGCAACATTCCTGCCCAAAAGGATATAAGCAGGTACGTTCTTTCCTGATTCTCTTTTACTTCTCTTTTTACAATGTCTTTAAACCTGTGATGTAAAATATCTATTACCCTTTTTCTACTTACTACACTTGGATGTCCTTTGCCTTCTGTTCTCTGGATTTCACTGCAGGAATCAGGAGGTGGATGACTGTCACCAGAGCCTTCTCCAGTGGCTCAGCCTGTGTCTTTATCCCTGTGATTATTGCTTGCAATAGTCTCATTAAGCTGTTTTGTCCCCAGCTAGAGTTCAGTTGAAAGGCAGCTTTTACGTTTTCTCTGTTTAGGAATGATCTCTTGTCTAATCCATAAAACTCCTCTTTTCCTTAAAAGTTATTATTTTTTAAAATGTATTATTATGCCAGTAATTTTTCTTTTTCCATCAGGAAAAAGATCTCTCCTTGCTATCACAACAAAAACTTTAAAAATCAAGTTACCCTTGAACTTTCCCAAATGGCCTTGTACAAAACATCCCAGGCTGGCTGATGAAAAGAACATAAATCTTTTAACACTCAGACACTTGAGTTCTGCCTTTCCCAACTGAAATGATAATGACTTTCCCACCATCCTGACTCAGAGTGCTGCATTACAGCGCCACACACCCGCTGTGTCATGGAGGGCAGCGCGGCTCCAGAAGGACAGAGCTCAACTGATGAAGCCAATTCCTTGGAGAGTTGCAGTGCAGTCGCTGGTGGAGCTCATCAGCAATCCCAGGCACAGCTCCATTAAGGCTCTCTGCACTGACAGCAGCTGCTTGCTAAAGGAGATGAGCAAAGCCATGGGAGCAGGAGGGTTTCCACAGGGCAAGGCAACTTTTCTGCCATGGGCTGACACCAAGTTTTTGCTCAGTGCTGCCAAGACCCTCCAGAGAGGCCGTTCTCAAAAGAGATCAAAGGTGATCTGGGCAGTTACCAAGCACTCACTCTTCTTTAATCAGGAAGGATGTACAGGAACACTGATGAAATTAAAGCCTTGCATTAGACAAATACAAAAGCATGACAGTATTGAGGAGTCAACAAATACAGGAGTGCTCAGAGAGGGTGTTTGGAATTACCTTACTCTTCCTTTTGCCAAAAAATAAGCCTGTAATAGTACAGAATAACTGGGGCCAATAAATACCTTGCAAGAACTAGAAATGAACCTCAGTCCCTTGTGCATTTAGCTATTGAAAAAGAGATTTAAAAGCCACAGTGAGACTCCACTATAGAGTCAAGGAACAAAGCACATGAGAGCTAGAGAATGACAAGATCATTGATAGCTTGAGGGAAACCTTGAGAACTTAGAAAGAAAGTGAAAATTAAGCAATTCCAATTCATCTAATTGTAGGGAACAAGTACCTTCTGCAGGGCAGCAATACAGACTGAACTGATTTCTTTTTGGATTACAAAATTATGTTAAACTACAGAGCACAACTGCTGTGAACCCAAAAACAATGCATATTTCTGATTAACAATACAGTGTGTACAGTTGAAAGGTCTAGAAATTCCAGAGAGATGGGAAGGTTGTGACAGCCAGTGTGATCATCTATTCTAATAATCACAAGCTGTAAAACCTTCTAATGTCCACACCCAACCTACTTAATGGGGCCAAATTTGTGGCCTGTCAAAACTTGGTAGGATGGAAGAGCTGACAGGAATTGACTTGAAACAAAGATTACTTTTACAGCCTGGAAGAAAGACATTCATTTCACAAGACCCCTGCAAATCTTTCATACTTCATATTTAAGAGTCAGTACACAAAGCAAATCAAAATGGTTTCGAGACATTTTAAAGTCACCCAGTTTTGGAATGCTGCGGTATAGATTTGCTTCCTCTCTCCCAATCCTAGGACTTGAAATTCATCTGGAATGGCCTTTTTTTGGTTGTGGTGCTCCTTATCCATATTCTAGCACACTGCACAGTACACATATCCCTTCTCTGATGTTAGTACACTGCAGGCTCCTCTGCTGTGTGGGTAACATTTACCTTGGCTGCATTATTGCTCCTTTACCCGCCTTGGGAACACATTTACAAAGAGCTTCTTTATAGATTTTCTGCCACCTATTAGAATAGGGAATATAAGTCCATTTTCTTTATGCATATTGCCCCTCTCATTTGGATTCAGGTGCCCTTCACTCTGAAAGAGCAGGGTCAGCTCTTTAACACAGAAAAAGTGCAAGACTGTACTTCTCAATCCAGACTGGATGAGATCTAGGCTGCACCAGGGGAGGTTTCCATTGGATATTGGGGAAAATTTCATCACTGAAAGGATTGTCAAGCACTGAACAGGCTGCGCAGGGAAGTGGTGGATTCACCGTCCCTGGAGGGATTTGAAAGACACTGTAAATGTGGAACTCAGGGATTGGGGTTCAGCAGCGAAATTGGCAGTGCCATGGGAATGGTCGGACTTGATGATCTTAAGGGCCTTTTCCAACCTAAATGATTCTGTGATTTTATTCTGTGTGATCAAGGGGATGGACTGGGATAGAATATTAGAGCTTAATGACCCCTTGATTAATTTGTTGTTGACATTTACTCAGAGGAAGCAGCAGAACAGAGAAGAGAGCCATAATCAAGGGGAAGGATGTCTCTGGAGACTGTCTGGGGTTTGGTGTGCATAAACAAAGTTAGTACAAGCTTTCAATGGTTACGCTAAACAGCTGTTTCATTATTTATGTAAAAAGTAGTAGCATATGATGACTCAGATTCTGGGAAGGAAATCTTTTTTCTTTTCCTAAAGACATGCCTCTGGATTCCTGCAAGTGATATTTATATCCTTAAGGGATTTTCTCAAATGCCTTCCCATAGCAATCTACTTTCCATAAAGGCTCGATCTGATGAACCATTCAATTACAGTAGGTCATTGTAGTGATGTAATGACAATGTCAGGCACAGACATTTACATGAGGCAGTTTCATCTCAGACAAGTAGAAAAATCATAGTCATCTCAGCTGAATTTCTAGTTATTTCAGTCACAGTGCTTAATTTTGGAGTCACTTTTATCCTCTTGGTGAAATTTTCTAGGTGGCGCTTGACACAGTTGTAAACAGTGCAGTCAGCACAATGCTCTGTGCACCACTGGTAGTGCTGCTGGAAAGTTCCCTGCACCACTGAAGATTTCCAAGACAGTCTAAACATCTGCTTCCCAAATTTGTCTGTTCCCAATGTCAGCAGCAAGCCCCTTCCTACCCAACCCACTGTGGGTACCCCCCACAGGCTACTCTGTGACTCTGGCTGCAAGGTGAACAACACAAAGCCTTGAACATCTGCTCCCTATCTCAGCCCCTGCCCAGGAGAGAGTTGTATAATCCACACACTCATGGTGATGCCTCTTGTGATTTTTGCATAGTCTGTAAAAACTACAACGAGCTCTCCTTTGCTCCCTTGCTGCCAACTCTCTCCCTTCTCATCTTCTCATCTTTGGGAATGTTGTTGCCACTTGGACTCTCTTCTGAGTATTTGACTACTCAAATCCCCTTTGACCTCACACATCAAACATTTCTACTTCATTCCTGCACTTCAGAATGTATGGGAGACCTCAAAGAAATGTCCAGAGCTGCCAGAATTACAGCCAGAGAGCCACAGAATAGCCATCATAGCTCCTTATTGACCCTCAAACACGTGGCAGTGTCTAAGGAAACATTCAGCCCAACTTTCTTCTACTCAGCAATTCCATGACAAGGTGGCTTCAGAGTTAATAACTGCTTTGCTTTTCCATGGGAGCAAAATTTATTAGCACCAAAAAAAAGACCATCAGACAAACAGCCCCTCAACACTTACTGCCTCTGGCACTGAATTTTGTAGTCCACTCATTAGCATGTACAGATGAATGATGAATCCAGAATGCAGAGATTGTCTCTGAGGCGCTGCACAAAAAAAGTAACAAAAAGATGGCTTCTACAACCATGAAACATCCCTGCCTAGTGATCATAAACATACATTTCAAACAGCTGACACTTCCACCTTCGTGTTTCTGCCGTGTTTGCTCTAGGAAAGATCCAGCCCTAACAAAGACCTGTGGATGCCACCGTAACATACGTCTGTTATTAGTGCAGATGAAAGCAATCAGGAAAAATGTAAATTGTTATAAAACTGCCAGACATTCAATAACAAACTGTTACAGCATTCAAACGACAGGAAAGCTCTGGCCTTGAGTAATCTGATTGAGCTTTGAAGACTAATAAAGCTTCAGAACTGGTCCTGCTTTGTGTACTGGTGTTGGACCAAATGACCTCAAGAGATTTTTTTTTTTGGTCTACGCGATTGTGTGAAATTCTAGTTACCAAAGTGAAATATAAATAGTCTTGAACTTTTACGCAGTATTAATTTACTCCTTTGAACAGTTACTTGTATATATGATACAATTAATTCCATGAGCAATTTAAAAGCCTTCATTAGATGTGCTGTGTCACAAAAAATTATTTATCATCTAAGAAATCAAATCCCCAATAAAGAAATTAATATACTACATTACACCCTAATGCACAAAGAAATCAGATATTTCATCTGTAATCTTCATAACCAGTCTTTTTATCATCATGTGCAACTCATAGACCCTCCTGTCTGGAAATGGTGGTTTAATAGTAATTTTTGGATCTGGACCTGTTCTTACTTTTCCTTGCTTCCTTCTGAACTAGGGATGCATCTCCACCAGTATTTGGGTTATATTTTCAAAACAAAGGTCCTGATTGTCTCCCCTTATCATGCTTTGGTTTATGATACAAACAAGTTGTGGAATAGTAGAAGTAACTCCATGTGGAGTGAATTAAGCCATGTGAATTTTGGAGTGAATATATCTAGAAAGGCATATCCTGGTGAGTTCTAGAACACTGATGCTGTACAGCTGAGCTGTCTTTTTCAACTCTGCACATCAAGCAGTACTGAAAAATGATCCTGTGATTTATCTGAAGGGTGAGTAAATCTGATCCATATATTACTGAGGATGGGAAAAGAAGCTGAATGTCATGGCCCACCTAGGTAACAGTAGAGCATTGGCAGAGCACCTGATAGAAAGCCCAATTCCCTTCTCTCCTCCCTCCTTAGGCATCAAGATGGAACTGGAATGTCAGTAAATGAGAACTATTGCAAGCTCCTGCTCAGGGGGCCACAAGTTCTTTGAGTGCCCCAGCACCAAAGGAATGGTTTACGGCTTTCTTACAACCTCTGACACCCTATTTGCAACTTTGAGAGATGGCTGCTGTAACTTGTCCTAATGCCCACCCCCTGGCTTGCTCAGGAATTCACAGTTTCACTGCTGGGTCTATATAATACCTTAAATATTGGCAATCTAGTCTCCATCCAGCAGTTAAAGCAAGTCTGGAGTGTACTGCAGTAAACCAAACAGCTGCACCCTACACAGAACAGTTCAGGCCTCCAAATGAAGCACTGAAATGAATCTCTCCAGTGCATCTTTATTGCACAGGGAGATGGCTCCAGGAAGACTCTATACACAGAAGCATTATTTTTTGATGGAATGATCATACTCAGCTTTTAGAAAAGCAGTGCTAACTGGTTTTCCTGTGCTCCACTTGTAAGCACCATGGACCCAGCTGTCCCTCCCACACAGCTTTATGTATCATTCTATGTATTATTTATTCTTGGAAGACGCAGAGCCACACAGAAGTCAGTACTCATTTACATTTCAGTTATGGAATAAGCTATTGCTTCTATTGCATCAAAGGTATTTCTGTCTATTCAGTGTCCTATGATCCACACACAATGAAAATAAACTTAAAAAAAAAAATTAAGTTCCAATTAAAATAGAGTTGAGATAGCTCCCCCCAAACGTATTATAGTTCTATATTCATTTAATGTCCTGTTACTTTTAAACTGACTGCTTTTAAAACTTTTGCTCACAGTTGCCTTAGCACTACAGAAGCACTGCCAAGTGTAGAAGTATGGAATTAGTGTACTTATCTTAAAGAAAATTAAGGCAGAATGCCCATCTTCTTAACTTTATGTATCTCTAATAGACACTCATTCTTCATCTTTTTCCTTTCAAATGTAAGAAAGCTTGAAAGATTTAAACCAGGTTTCATTTAATAAGACAAAATAAGAAGCCTGTCACACAGAAAATTACTAAATTATGCTCAGTTTAGGGGTTCCATTCTTCTCTTTTCCCTCAGGCTTTTGGGACATTAAGGCCATGATATAAATCCTGGTCAGTGCTTTTTTCTAAGTAGCAGAAACGAGAGTTTATTAGCATCACAGTGGTTGCCTCAATAATGACAAAACAGTTGCTCATTACTGCTCATTAGATTCATATTAGATTCATTTGCAATAGCAATACATCTTCTATTCATACTCGATTGCAAAACAACAGATATGATTTGACACCTGCTGTAGTAGAGAATTCATTAGAAAGTAATAATACAAATAGGATTTCAATGGATGGACTTAGTCTTATGTCTCTGATGGGTCTAAAATTTGTCATTTAATGTAAAATTTATATAGGATAAATATCACAGCAGGCAGTCAGCTTTTTCAAATCATGTGCTCCAATAAAATATCACACACAGAAGCAGACAAGCAAAGAGCAGACAGACACACAAACAAGCAAATTAACAGTACCATATGCAGGAACAGACATTAACTGTTTCTTTTGATATCCCTAATAGATAAATGTAGTTACTAATTTCTAGAGTCACAGAAAAGTGCAGAAAGCTTCATTTTCATCAAAAGATTAAGTCAACAAGTAAACAAGTTCAATTTTCCCTTGAAAACTTCTGGGACAAACAGCCCAGGATGCTCCTGAAACACTTGTTAAATGCCATTGTCTTAATTTACTTGCATAGTGCAAAACCATTATTGTGTCTCTATGCTTTGGAAGCACCAAACTAATAACAGTGTTTAAATGAGCTGAAATCTCTCCTTTTCCTAGAAATCATATGGGGAAAAGACAAAATTATCTCCAAACTCATCAGTTCTTGCCCCCTTTTTTTCCTGTGCAAGGGATGAAAGTATATGGAAGCAATAGGTCTTCACATCATGAAGCAGAAAGAGATAGATTGATTGCAAAATGTAGCCCTGTGTATCATAAAATAATTCACATTATAATAAATTCAGCCTCATTATTACCTTTCATGGCATTTCTGAAGGTACAAAACAAATATCCTGTTTCTGTCCTCTGCCCAGCTCTTAATTCAACTATCAAGTTAATTAATTCCCTACTATTTACAGCTTATGCAAAGGAGTGTGTTCCTATCCCTCAGCACACCTAACATCTGAAAAAAACCCATAATTTTGCTTATTCTGCCTCTGGCAAGAAATTTCTTCACAACTTCTTAGCAAATCTGTTTCTTACAAGAACTGCTTCCCAGCAGATGAGTTCCTCTTCCACTCAATTCAGTCATAATCTAGCTTTGCTCTCCACAGAAAAACTAGGTATGGCCATAGCCTGCTGCATTGTTTGAGATAACTTTCATGATTTAACACTCAAGGATGGTAAAGATGAACTCTCAATGGAAGACTACCAAATATGTATTCTGAATTTCATAATAAAACACTTGATCCCTTACAACCTTGAATCAGACCTGACTTTTATACACTTCTAAATCACATTACCAGCCCATGGTTCTTCTGTGCTTCTCCTCTTTTTCCTCCAAACCAGCAGTTTCCAAAGGCACAGACTTATATTTTGTATGCTAAAATTCAGTTTTATTTCTCTAACACCAATAACCCAGTACCTCACAACTTCATATTCTTCTGCAAAGTGTTTAAGGACACTTTTCTTTTGGTTTTGTTACTCGTGAAATTGGTAATGCTGAATTAAAAAGGGCACTGTTTTCTCAGGACCAACAGAAAATGTACAGTATTATGTAAAGGGTATTTCAATGTGTAACCTCTTATCCCTGCTCCTTATAAAGCAGAATTTATAGAAAATTCACATACAATCAGTCTATGAGGAGTATTAAAAACCAACAGACCTGTCTTGGTTCAGCCAACCACTAGAACAGCAGTTCCAAGCCTGAATTTTCAAGAGTTACTATAAACATGAAAGAGAAGGGGGCATAAATAAATAAAAGTCACATAAGCAGGGCAAAACCTCACCTGAATAAGGCAACTGCTTTTAAAAATCAGCTGTTAAGAAAATGACTAGGCTGATTATTGAAAGCAGAGCCACAAAGCACCAGATTATCCCACTTCTCCTCCCAGACCTGCACTTCTGCACAAGGAATTGACGGTATGGCAGTGGGCAGTGGAGCACAGTCAGGTTCGGACAGTGCCTCGCTTTCCTGGGCATGATGGAAACACATCCCATCCCTGTTTTATTAAATCTATTATACAATCTGTTTGCCACTTCATCACTGGTTTTAATTTTTTAATTAAAAAAAACAAAACCAAAACATACCTCAAACCAAAAAACCAAAACAACAAATAGAAAGGAGTCTCAACAATCAGGAAAGTCAATGGCTCCCTGATTTCTCCTGGGAAAGAAGACATTGGCGCCCTGCTTCTTTTTTTCTGATTGGGATTTCAGAAATAACAATGCAAATATATTAATATTGCATGGTCAGGGGTGCTTTCTATTAATATGCCATTAATAAAACAACCTTTGCACTACATTTAAAGATCATGAAGATCAATATTTATTCTGAGGTCAGGGAAAAAAAATCAATCTTTCAGTAAAACGAGTAAAATTTAATATATCCTATCAGCATAATTAAGTCTATACATAAAAAGTAGCATTGATATGTGAATAATGAATGTCATGACAGATGAGTTTCCCTTCTTGAACAACTTCATGTAGACTTCTTCCCAGAAGTGGAAAGACTGGAGTGATTTATATTCACCTTCTCATCAGGTAACAGCCATGGCAAATACACACACTGAGAATCTCAGTGCCTTGAACCAAGCCATCCAGACTGCTCCACATGGATAAATTGAAACAAATATGAAATTATTCCTATAAGGTCAGGCAGTGGCAGAACCAGGATTAGGATCCCAGGAATTAGTCCCATAAGGGGAATCTTCCTGATCCCCTTCTCTGCTCTGAGCTCAAGACAGTCTGCTCTCCCTGCAAATACAACCTATTCCCACAACACCAATAAACTTACATTACCTCTTCACACATTTCTGAAAGAAAATAAAAATGGATAAGAAAATACTTTTTCTTCAGTGCTCAGCAATAATTGCTTTCTAAAGGCATGAGCAATAAAACCTCTGACATCCAAGAGATGAGGAACATGCCCAGGGTCTGACCATCTTTGCAGTTAGGAACAGGGAGTAACACCTCATCCCAACAGCCATGAAAATGATGAGAGAGCAGCATTTTAAAATTAAAATAATTCCTCAGTGAGAAGAATCCTGACCCTGACTGGGCACATTCTGTAGCTCATTCAAAAGCCAGACATTCCTTCTTACCTTTTTCAGGGCTTTTGGTGCTTTTGTTGCCAGGAAGTTTGCCTTCCTTGTATTAATTTCCTATCCTGGTGAGTTCAGGGTATAGAACTGGCTGCACAATTCCATGGGATTGGTAGCAAGGTGAGTGTTAAAGGAAGGTAAGTTCCAGAGGCTAAAGTGGCCCCTCTGGAAGTGTGGGAGTCATTCATTCAGGCTACTTTACACTAAAGCAAATGTCACCTATTGCCACTGTCACTGTACTTCAACAGCACTTCTCAAATAATTTGTTCATTTCAAATGAAAGTTCCCAGATCTCCAATCTTGTGTATTTTCTTTAAAGAGAGGACTAATTTCTTACCTGCTTTTTACAAGTCTCTGCTTCTTTCCTCTGATCTGCTTAACACGTAAACACCTTTAATAGGTTGAACTTACTGTGATATGCAAAATACAAGAACAGTCTACATGAAAAGCCTTAATCCGTCATGAGTTTGGTAAATGATGTCTCCATGCCATCCATATTGAGTGTCCATTACTCCTGGACATAGCACATTAACTGACTCATTAGCTATTTCAAACCATATGGACTTAGGTTTGGGTGGGTTGCTCTGGTAATATCCTGAGGTGAGCTTCCTAATTATTGTAATTACGTGATCTCAATCATGGGGCCAGCCACACAAAATAGAGTCAGGAGGCTCTGAAATGGGTGTCAGTGCACTCAGACAATGACTGAGCTGAGCAACATGGCCCCTGGATGTTGGAGCTCCCTGGATACTGCAAGAAGTAATTACTCCCAAAGTTCTGAGGAACTGGCAGGGAGCACAGCAACAATGGAGCAAGCGCAGCAGGAGCATGGGATCTGCACAGATGCAGGGACACAAATAGATTTCTCAGCACAAACTGGGAAGCAGTCTGAAACTTGATGCCTTGTTGTCAATGCTCTTAATATCGAGATGTTACATCTCTGGAGTAAATTTAGCCATGATATTTTAAGCATCAGTGAGATCTGGAGCAAAGCACGGGAATTGAATGTGGGAGTGCTAAAATGTCAGTGTTAAATACCACAAAAGCATCACAATGCAATGGTGAGAGAAGCTACAAGTGCTCACCTACTGTAGGAAATTTAAGGGGCTTTGTGCATGTGACACTGCAAGATTTCATATAATTGACTGCAATCTTTTATATTCAAGCTTAGGTTTGAGCAAGGAGAAGAAAAACTTGAACAAAATGGAAGATGGACTGAATGTTTAATGTACAGTGCTTTAAGACAGAAACAAATACAGCCTCAGGACACGTTTGCTGTCTTATTGAACACTTAAAGAAAGCACTGACTCCCTGAGAATCTCACCACACTCTTTAAATGCAGCCCATGATAAACCAGCACAGCTGATTGTTACTCTCCAGAACACATGCTAGAAAGACGTTGATACTGGTAGGATTTGTATGTTTTTACTCTTATTAGCACATTCACATTTCTCTTATTAGGATTTTTGAATTTGGCAGTAGTGGTAGCTGTATCACCTTGAAGCGGAATTGCTTCCATCATAATTGGGCTTTCCTGAAAAACCTAGATCCAAACCACAAAAGCACCCCCCCCATCTGTAGTTATCATGGCCATTCATCCCCTTTATCACCTCCCCAAACTGCTAATTTGTAGCAACTGTTAAGAGGGCACTCGGCTTTATTTAACCTGCCTAAATAGAGATCAGTTTTTTGGGAGGGTTGTTAATTGGTTGATTATAAGCAGGGAAAAAGAAAAAAGCCCTACCTCCAGGTTAGTCCAACAGGAAAAGAGAATTTCTTAGTCCCACCCACAAAACAAGTGAATGTGCTATTAACAGGGCCAAAGGCTCTAGAATCAAGTTCTAATCAGCTTAGAGCTTTTCTCAGTAAAGCTTTTGGTCTTTATTAATTTTTAAAAGTATGTATGTGTCAATTTTTTTCTTTTAAAGTGTCTGAAACCAAACCATCAAAAATTTGCTGGTAACACACACCTTTTTGTGGGCCTGCTAGTTATAGTTGTTCATTAATAAAGATCTGGATTTAAACTATAAACTCATTCTTCAGGAGTGGCCTGGTATGTGCAGGAACTTTTCTTTTAGTATTTTTTTTTATATGAGTCATATGACTAGTTTCTATTACATTCCTGAGTGGTTGTCTTTGAGGATTTTAACTTTTAATGACTGATAAAAGCTTGAAAATCTTTAACTTTGCATCTATTCTCTCATTTAAAAAAAGAAAAACCCAGATAAAACAAAAACTCAGCAAACAAAACAACCAAACAAACCCACAGGTATTTCTCACAACTTGTAGAATAAATACATTAAACCCTCTTATACCACATGCTAACATTAAATTGTACAAGTAATAATAGAGCTCTAAGTTATTAAGGATGGTTCACTATTCCTCAGAACTCCATGAATTATTCATACTTAACCTGTTTGGTTTTGTTTTCCTCTACCTCATCTGATTTGTTTCACTTTCTTATTCTGCTGAAACTTTGTGGGCAGGGAAAGAGTTTGGAAGCAGGAAGCCTTTTGATAATGCTTTCATATCAGTTTAATCATGTGGATACCTCTTTAAAACCACTGAGCAAAAAAGTTTTCTCCTTAAACAGTGGTTTGTCTTCTGATTCTCAGGCAACTATTTTGAGGTAATTTTTTCTGGAAAGATCCTTTACCCAGGTAACACATAACACTGATAATGGTGATGGTTTCTTTGATGCTGAACTGGGCATCTGTGGTTGCTTTTTAAAATAAACCAAATAACCCCAACCACCCTCCTACAGTCTGTTTTGACAATTGTTGCAAAGTGGAAAAACTCTACAAAATGCTTTATGGAAATTTTTAATTTGTTCCCTTTATGGCTGAGCTTTCTGCTGGTGATTCTTCAGCTGGTCTTTTCAGTAACAATGAAATCACAGAGCCTGCAAGACTGATAAAACCAAAAGGGTTGTTACATTAAGTCTTAATTTACTGATGGCAATACAGGCTTTTCAGTCATAATATGCGTTATTGTTTTTAAGTTTACTTGCAAATTATGTGTTTGCTGATGTTTTGGATTTTTATTGTTCTTTTAAAAAAGACATAAGTCCTTAAAAAAAAATAGCCTTAAACTTTTAAGTTTTATATCCTCTTTTCTGGAAAAGGACTTGTAGTCACGGTGTGGTGGCTCCCACTGAGGTCTGCCTAGGTGGTAGGTGTACCTGGGTGAACGGACCCTATTGATGAAACAAAGCTTGCACAAAATGGTGGCTTGTGATTAAAGCTATGCCCTGGGATCTTGGGAATTAAAACTCACCTCACAGTGTCCTTTACTGCCAATTTACCAGGGGATGGGATGATCGACTCCTGGGTCAGCTGCATCTCTCCTCTGTCCCTGCCTGGAACCAGCCTGAGGTGGCCATTACCTCTTCCACTGTGCTGTTCTGGGGTGAGTATCTGTTTCTGGGTGGAAATTGTTACCCTTGACCTCTGCCAGGGAAATCCTGAGGGAAAACCGAAGTGGCCTGAGTGGGGCGTGGCACCATGACAGTTCGCTGCACCTCCTGAAAGTGCCTGCTGCACCCTAAATCCTGTCAGCTGAGATTTTCTTTTTTTACCTCTGCCAGGAGACCGTCTCATCTCCTACTTCTCTATGCGCAAAATAATTTCATTTAATAGTTCCTCTCTCGCGAAGCGCAACCTCAGGAGCGGGAGAGCGGGAACACCCGGGCCTGATGGCAGCGGACGCCATCACCCCCTGCTCCTCCGCCCCTCATGATCTTCCTGCTCCATCTCCCTCCTCCTCCGTTCCCCGTAAAGTCCTTGCTCCTCTGTGTCCCTTCTCCCGGAGCGAGGAGCCGGAGCAGGGGGCCAAGTCCCCACCCCATGCCCCCGAGTGGCGGCGGTGGCGCCTCAGGGCGGGGCTGAGGGGAGGCGGGAAATGGCGTGCGCCCCGCCCGCCGCGCTGAGGGCTGTGGGGAGGCGGCTGCGGGAGTTCCTCGTCCCGGGCGGGGCTGTTCCGGCCTTACCCCGGCTTTCTCCGCCCCGGGTTTCTCGGCGGGAAGACGGCGTCCCGTCACCCGTTCCTCCTCCTGCTGCTGCTGCGGAAGTGCCCGGCTGGGAAG